>CM045766.1:160061304-160461304 GCA_025200525.1 Camellia lanceoleosa | reverse complement strand
TTGTCTTTTTGCTTTAAAAATTAGAATATAAAGGGCAGGGGATGGGGACATATGTTGGGTATACCTCCTTATTGGAGTATGGGACCCAATTGGTTTATTAAAGAGTTTAATTTGGTTTGGCATTAGGTATAATATATTTTAATATATTATATCTAATTTAATAGAGAACCTAATTTAGTTTAGAAACAACTAAGGTTTTGATAAAAATCCTAGATTCACAATATTGTTTTTCTCAAGAAAAAGTGGGCGTGATACAACTTTGAGAAAACCAATTGATTGGAAAAGTTGAAGGTGTGTGCTCCGTTTGTTTGTGGTGTATTTACCCGACTTTGGTGAAGTTGATTTGGGTTAATTATTTTGGGTCTTCTACTAATTTTGGTTCTTCTATTTGGTGAGGTCTTTCCTCTTGTTTATTTGTGATTATTTGGAATTCACCTAAATGTGATTTTGTGAGACCATTAGTGTCTGGTTTATGTCGTTTGGAACTTATTTGGTTGATAGTGGAATGGGATTTCGATCAAGTGGACATACCTCATTGAAGAACCGTAAAAATTCTTGTGTTGCCTTTGATTTAATTTTTCCACATCGGTTTTTATTCCCATTGATTGATTTACTTATTGAAAATTATAGATTTTCCTAACAAGCTGTTATCGAGAACTTCTGATTTATTTGGGTTTATTTATTTGTGTAAATCAATGGAGGAATATAGGTTGTATGTCTAGCTTCAATGGAAGCAATTGGGTAACGAAAAACTAAAATGGAGGACCTATTATTTTGTAAAGATTTGTATGGCCCATTGAGGGGTGATAGTGGCAAACGGGTATGAAGATGATGAATGACATGGGCTTAATCGAAAAGCCGTTGGTGTTATCGTCAATGGATTGATGTAGTGTGTTTCATCGTGTTATTCTTGAAACTTGGCCTATGATTTTATGAAAAAAATTAGAAGGCGCTTTATGATAGGAAATCGACCTACAAATAAAGCCTTTTTGTTTAAGTAAGTTGGTTAATTTAAAAATATAAAGAGAGTCGGCCCTATTAGGGAACATCTGAATGAAATAAAGAATATTGTTAATCAACTTGCTTCTATGAAATTATTTTTGATGATGAGTTTAGGGGTTTGATGCTACTTAGTTCTTTGCCAAAGTTGGGAGACTTTGGTTGTAGCAGTTAGTAATTAAATTTTGATGGAGTTGTCCTGATGGGCCAGTCACTAGTAGCTTGTTGAATGAAAGAAATTAGAAAAGAAATCGAGTGGGTTTCTCTCATTGAAGCATTTGTTGTGAAGGCGAAGCAAAACAAGGGGAGGAGTAAGACTCTCTTCGTGAGTGTGATGATCAAAGGCTGTGACAAATCAAAAGATGGTTCTTTTTCAAAGAAAGACATTGAGTGTTATTATTGCCATGAGAAAGGACACATGAGGCGGGAATGCGCTCAAGAATAAGGAGAAAAGGCGTGACAAAAGTGTGGATAAGAAGCAAGAAGATACAATGGCGATTCTTTCACACGATGATCTCATGGTTGTTTGTGAAGATGATTGTATCAAATTTTTGTGGGCGAAGAGAATAATTGGGTGATTGATTAGGTGCTTCTTTTCATGTGACTTCTCGAGTTGATTTATTCACTACCTACACCAAAGGAGATTATGGTTATGTTCAAATAGGTAATGAAGGTTTGTCAAGATTATTGGCATGGATGATGTTTGCTTAGAAACAAATTTGAAATTTGAGGCAAGTTGTTGCTTAAAATGTGAGGCATGTTCGACATTACGCCTCAATTTGATCTCTCTTGGAAAGCTAGATGATGAAACAACAACAAATTTGGTGATGGAATATGGAAGCTCACAAGGGTTCTTTAATGGTGGCTAAGTGCAAGAAGACTCATACACTTTATTCGATGCAAGGAAAAATTTGTAAAGGTGTTGTCAATGCAATTAAAGATGATACTTCTACCGAATTGTGGCACAAGCGGCTTGGTCATATGAGTGAAAAGGGGCTACAAGTTTTGTTCAAGAAAAAGCTTCTACCCGGTTTGAAAAGTACACATCTCAAACTTGTGTTCATTGTTTGGCAGATAAACAACATAGAGTTTCCTTTCATAAAATGTTGCCTCTAGAAAAGAAAATGTTTTAGAATTGATTCATTAGGATATTTGTGGTCTTTTAAAAGTTAGAACACATGGTGGTGCACTTTATTTTGTTACTTTCGCCGATGATTATTCAAGGAAAGTTTGGGCTTTTCTTTTAAAACTAAAAATCAAGTTCTAGAAGTATTTAAGCATTTTCAGGCCATGGTTGTAATAACCCTCACCACTGATTACCGATTAATTACCGATTATTGCTAAACTGAGACTAATTAAGATGGATAATTGAATTGATTGAAATACTGGATTGACTGATTGGAATCTGAAACTGAATTGATTAAGTATATCTGTTATATTGCATTTCTATCTGTTACCTGTTTGATTATCTGTTCATGTTTTTATGTTTAAACTGCAAATTGAAGGCCTTATCGGCGGCCGAACCAGAAATTGATTGATGTTTTAGGACCATCAGAACTTATGTCGTTTTATGTCATATTAGGTTAAAAAGTGATTTGGTATGATTAAATTAGATTAAAATAAGTTAAATTGCATTGTTGTCTTTATTATTTTTTGTCATTAGTGGCCCACTCAATATAATATATTTGGGCCTAATTACACTTGCCCAAAACATTTCTTTGGCCTTATTTCTTCCCTCAACCGACCAAGAGAGACTGAGGGGAAGAATTGATTTGTTCTTGAAAGAATTGCTTAGAAATTAGAAGAAATTGTAGAAGACTTGCAATATTGAGCCTCCGCCTCTAATTCTAGACTTAAGGTAGAAATCTATCCTCTCATTCTTGTGTTTAAATTGATTCTTTCATGGTTTAGAAGAGTTATAGATTAGAAGCCAATTTATGGCTCAAATTGTTTAATATTGAAGCTTCATTAAATGCATGCGTGTTTGTATTATAAATTTTGAGTTGATTTCTTGGAAGAATTGTTACATGCATGTTCAAGTTCTAGCTAAAGTTCATGAATTCATCTTGTTTTTGAAGATATAGACTCTTTTGAGCATGTATTTGAAGTTTGGAATTGGTTCACATTCATGCATGTGCATATTTATCATGTTTATGAAATTTGGTTTGAAAATGAGTTCAATTGAAACACCATTGGGCTTTGATTTATCAAATTGATCTTTGAAACATGTAATATTATGGGTTTTAAAGTGTTTTCCAGAAAATTAGCCCAAGAAGTTGAAATTTGTGCATTACAACTTGGTTTTTGAGCTTGAGTTCAAATCTGAAATTTCAGTTTTGGACCCGCTCGGCGAAACTCCGCTCGAGCATACACTCTGTGATCATGCCTTGCACCGGCGAATGAAATGATGCTCGGCGTGGCAATATTAATATCTAGTACTTTGCATGAGCTTGTAGTCGCTCGAGTGAGAAAATTCATGCTCGGCGAGGACTTGTGTCTCGCGCTTCGGCGAGGTTGGCGCCGTCGGCGTGAATTTTGAGCATCCGTATTTTCACTATAAACTACGATGCGCTTTCGGCGGCGGCAGTCACTTCGGCGTGAAAACTGCTTCGGCGAGACCCTTGTTTTGAAAAGTGAAAAATGCTTTTAAGTGCATCTTTGCATCCTCGTTCCATCCTAGGCATTCTTAGGCCTAGTTTAAGACATCTTAATGAGGATATAGATGTAGAACACTGCAAGAGACAATTAGGGATTAAGTTATTATCTTTCCCAAGCGTAGCTTAGTGTGTGTTCAATCATTGGCTTGTAAGGTTGGTGTGGGAGGCGTGTTCTAGCTTCATGGCCCCGAACTACATGTAACAAGCGTGTGTAAGATATGTTCAAAAATGATTATCTTGAACAATTGGTATACTATTTACGAGCGCTCTTTACTTGAATGAATGTATGTCTATATTACAGGCTGTATTATTTGCATCATGCAACTCATTCTTTATTCTTATTATAGAGATCTCTGTCGGTTCCTTGTTGGAACCACTTTGTTACTCTTGATGGCCATCATTTATTGTTAGGTCTTTTAAGACCTACTATTTCTTGTCTTTGTTATGCTAATGGATGTACCACATATGACGTCTTGATTGAGCAGTGAAATACTAATTTAATGAACTATTTTTTCATTCTTTGTGAGACATTCATTCTAAACTTCTTTTCGCATTATGTTATTCCTTGGGCTTTAGCTCCTTTGTTTATATATATATGTAGGTGTTAGGGCACAGAGGCAAAGCTAGGGCGTGGATTAAACTCCTTTTGTCAAGCCAACAAGCTTTGTGCCTCCTACTGCGAGGTTACGAGCTTTGTCAAGCTATGGCTTAGGGGTGTTTTATTTCCTGTCTGTCTCTGTCTGTTTTGTATAATAGCTGTATAGACCTGACCTTTGTCTTATCTTGTTAATAGGGATTTGGTCCATTACGAATGATTGTAAATATTATGCGTCTTTTACATCTTGTATATATATATATATGAAAAGTCTTTTGCACCTACAATCACGACTCATTGGACATTGTTTATTTCTTGTTTTGGCTTCCCGTGCCCTGTACTGTTTTCTTGTATTCTTTGTAAGCGGGCCTTGGTAATCTCGGATTCTTGGCGATTCTGATGCTAAACCCATAAGGGCGGGTTTGGGTCGTGACAATTGTTGAAAGAGAAACAGGGTAGAAATTGAAGTGCATCCGAACAGACAATGATGGTGAATATATTGGGCCATTTGATGAGTATTGTCACAGCCAAGGTATTCGGCACCAAAAGACAGTTAAGAAGACTCCTCAACAAAATGGCGTTGCCGAGAGGATGAACCGCACAATTGTGGAAAAAACAAGGTGTTTGCTCTCACAAGTTAAATTGCCAAGATCCTTTTGGGGTGAGGCAATGAGTACAGCGGTTGACGTGATCAATTTGTCTTCTTGCAATCCTTTGAATAGTGATGTTCCAGAAAGAGTTTGGATCGGTAAAGATGTATCTTATGAGCACTTGAGAGTGTTTGGTTGCCGAGCTTTTGTTCACATTCCAAAAGATGAGAGGTCCAAGCTTGAAAGCAAGTCAAGACAATGTATTTTTCTTGGCTATGGGCGTGATGAATTCGGGTATAGATTGTGGGATCCGGTCGACAAGAAAATCATTCGAAGCTGTGATGTTGTGTTTCTTGAAGACCAAACAATTGAAGACTTTGGCAAAGGTGATCAATCGGAGCCAAAAACTAGTGATCTCATTGACATGGATCCATCTCCTTCATCTTCAGTGAATGATGAAAATGGGGAAGATGTGCAGCCACCCATTGAAGATGTAGAGGATGATGCTAATCCTAATGAAGTTAAGTCAGAAATTTAGGAAAAACATCCAACTCAGAACCGCCACAACTTGAGTTGAGGAAATCTACAAGGACCGACAACCTTCAAGAAAGTATCCTCCCAATGAATTTGTGTTGATTTTTGATCAAGGGGCACGAGCTACCAAGAAACAATTGAGCATGCAAGAAAGGTGATTGGAAAAAGGCCATGGACAAGGAGATGAATTCCTTGCTTGAAAACCGGACTTATGATTTAGTTAAGTTGCCTAAAGGGAGGAAAATTACTGAAAAATAAGTGGGTTTTCAAATTGAAGAATGATGGCAAGAATCGAGGTACAAGGCCACGTCTTGTTGTGAAAGGCTTTGGGCAAAAAAAATGTATTGATTTTGATGAGACTTTTTAGGTTGTGAAGATGTCTTCTATTAGGGTTGTACTTGGCATGGGTGTAAGTATGAACCTTGAAGTTGAACAACTTGATGTGAAGCGCATTTCTTCATGGTGATCTTGAAGAAGAAATTTACATGGAGCAACGGAAGGTTTTGTGGGAAAAGGAAGAAATTTGTTTGCAAATTGAAGAAAAGTTTGTATGGTCTCAAGTAAGCCCAGACAATGGTACAAAAAATTTGACTCTTTCATGATGAATAATGGTTTTCTAAAACCACTTGAACCATTGTGTGTTAGTGAAAAAATTTGGGATGGCAAATTTATTATTCTTTTGCTTTATGTTGATGATATGTTAATTGTGAGTCAAGATTCTATCATGATTAACAAGTTGAAGTTAAAGTTGAGTAAATCTTTTACTATGAAAGATTTGGGACGGCAAAGCAAATTCTTAGTATGAAAATTGTTAAATGTCGCAAAGAGAGTGATTTGGTTATCTCAAAGCTACATTGAGAAAGTTCTTGAGAGGTTCAACATGAATAAAGCAAAATTTGGTTGGTTGTCCACTTATGGGTCACTTCAAGCTTAGTTCGAATCAATGTCCTACAAGTGAGAAAAGACAAGGAAGAGATCTTTGAAAGTTCCTTATGCTTTAGCAGTTGGTTCTTTGATGTGCGCCATGATTTGTGCAAAGGGGATATTGCTCACGCAGTTGGTGTGGTGAGTCGTTTTCTCTAATCTGCGTAAAGAACATTGGGCAGCGGTAAAATAGATTCTAAGGTATCTTCAAGGGATTTCAAAGATGTGTTTGTGTTTTGGGGATGGTAAGCCGATGCTTGATAGGTTCCGCAGTTCTAACATGGCGGTGATGTTGATTCTAGAAATCTACTTGAATATTTGATGACTTTTGCAGGGGGAGCTATGGCATGGCAATCTAAATTACAAAAATGTGTTGCTCTCTCAACTACCGAAGCTAAATTTATTGCCATTACAGAAGTTTGCAAAGAAGAGTAATGGTTGAAGAAATTTTTGCAAGAGTTGGGTTTAAAAGCAAGAAAAGTATGTGCTTTATTGTGATAGTTAAAGTGCTATTCATAAGCAAAAATTCTACTTTTCATTCGATATCGAAACACATTGGCGTGAGATACCATTGGATTCGTGATGTATTAGATTGAAATTATTACAACTCGAAAAGGTTCACGAGATGATAATATTTCGGATATGTTCACTAAGACTTTGTGAGGATAAACATTTGAAGTGTAGAACTTTGGTGGGTATAGTTGATACCTCCACCTAAGTCGAGGGAGAAAATTATTTGGGTATACCTCCTTATTGGAGTGTGGGACCCAATTGGTTTATTAAAAGAGTTTAATTTGGTTTGGTATTAGGTATAATATATTTTAATATATTATATCTAATTTGTGGAGACCTAATTTAGTTTGGAAACAACTAAGGTTTTGATAAAAAAAACCCTAGATTCACAATATTGTTTTTCTCGAGAAAAAGTGGGCGGCTGCTACAACTTTGAGAAAACCAATTCGGTGGAAAAAGTTGAAGGCGTGCGCTCCGTTTGTTTGTGGTGTATTTCGGCAGGTTTGGTGAAGTTGATTTGGATTAATTATTTTGGGTCTTCTACAATTTTGGTTTCGAAGATTTTCGTTCTTCTATTTGGTGAGGTCTTTCCTCTTGTTTATTTGTGATTATTTGGAATTTACCTAAGGGTGGTTTTGTGAGACCATTAGTGTCTCGTTTGTAATCGTTTGAAACTTATTTGGTTGATAGTGGAATCGGATTTCGATCCCGTGGACGTACCTTATATTGAGGGAACTATGTAAAAATTCTTGTGTTGCCTTTAATTTAATTTTTTCACATTAGTTTTTATTCCCATTGATTGATTTACTTGTGAGAAATTATAGATTTTCCCTAACAGGACAGAGACAGGCTGAGTTGGGAGAACCTATCACTGTTCTTGCCTTGAAAATTGTCAAGAATTCATTTTCAAATACCATTTCCAACCCATCAAAGATATTTGAATAATGATTTGTCCCCCGAAATTCTTCCTCCCGAATCCCCCTAATGGCCAAAACGACATCATTTTGGCCATTTTCTTTTTTTTTTTTTTTTTTTTTTCTTCTTCTTCTTCCATTTCAGCTCTGAAGCCTTGAAGGAGGAGAGAGAAGAAGAGAAGAAAGAAAGAGAGAGAGAGAGAGAAAGAAAGCCGACCGTCGCCCGGTAAATGCTTGACTTTTGCAGCCTTGATCGATCGTCCGGCCCGCATCGTCTGCGACCTCTACCGACCCGCCTCCGCCTATGCCCAACCCCGCCTCCGCCACCTTCCATTTTGATGGCCCCCTCTAGTACCTCCTCATTCTCCTTCCCCTACTTCTTCTTCGAATTTGGGGAATTGAGCCACTTTCAAGCTCTGTGGCATCACCAGATATTTTCAAAAAGAAAGAGTTTTAATCGAAGTCGAAGCGAGTCCCATCGATCTAATTCAAATTGTCCTTCCTACCTTGGATGTGATTAGTTGGTGCAACATCATATCAGATGAGTTCAGATCTTGACGCGGTTTCGACCCTTCAATGACCATACAAAGCAGCGTCATTTTGTATTATTTTTTATTTTTATTTTTTCCTTTCTTTTCTTCTTATTCACCTTTCCTTTTCCTTTTGTTGAACCCTAGAACCACGACACGAAGGAGAGGAAAGCGATCTGGACCATCTTGAGGCGACGATACAGGACGAAGGAGAGAGACGATCTGGACGATCTGGAAGAGTGAACAAACTGACGAGGTTCGTTTCTCTCCCTTTCCATTCTTTTCGATTTTTCCCTTTCAATTTTCCATAGATTTTCCATTATTTTTTTTGCCCATACTCTTTTTGGTTGATGAACATAGATTCGGACAATGGTTGATGAACATTGATGAACATAGATTCCATAGATTCAATATGTTCAAATAAAACAGAGTTTGAGAAATAGGACAATGTTCCATAGATTCCATTCGGACAATGGTTGATGAATAGAGTTTGAGAAACAGAATTTCATGCTCATATTTCTTAACATATTTATATTTTTATTTGAACAGGGTGAACAAATTCTTATTTCTCAGAACATATTTCAGTTGAACATAGATTTCTTTCTATTACATATTTAAGTTGAACATATTTCAGTTGAACATAGTATGCTCATGCTCCTATAACCTGTCAAAGTAATAGAAAGAACATATTGCAGTTGAACATAGATTTCTTTCTATTACATTCTTTCTATTGCATCTGTCACTGTAATTGAGTAAACTGCAAATGAATTTGACCCAAGTTTGTCAAAGTATGCTCCTATAACCTGTAGACATTACAGATGCTCCTATAATTTTTGTTATTCTTATCTAATTCTATATATACATATATATATACACCTTTGGTTTATCAAAAAATAAAAATAAAAATGTATTTAGTGATCCAATATTAGCATGTTAAATTTAATGTCCATCAATTACAGTCAATTATATTAAAAAAATAAAATTTTTATTTTCATTGAAGAAATGATTAAACATTAGATTCTCTCCCTCTATATATATTTTTGATGTGGCTCATCATATTAAATTACTCATTTGTTATTGAATATGATCATTTGATTGATTCTCAATCATATCATGAAAGCTTCTACATTTCATAATGGTTACATGATCAACGAACTTCTGTTAATAACAAGAAGAGTAGTTACATGAAGTATGAAAACAAAGAGGGAAAAAAAAAAAAAAAAGGTAAATAAGAGAAGAGAGAGAGAGAGAGAGTACAAAGCTTTCAGATTTGATCAAACTATTCTAAAACCCTAATTTTTTGAGACTTGAAAAAACCATTTCCTTAATAAGGTGGGGACAAAGGGGGAAAGATTATGAGGCTGCAATTTTCTCAAACAGGCCCAACCTATTATTAGCAAGTCTAGACTTGTATGCAGATTTTTTGTATTCAAACCATGTAAACTCTTTGTACAAGCTGTCTTCTCCTTCCATGAGTGAAGGCAATGGGGCTATCTTTTCACTCAATGGTGGTCCTCCAAAATATATCATTGAAACCCTTGATTTCAAAGCACATTCTATAACTCTATGCCTTACACTTTTAAACCTCCCATTGGTCATCACTGCAAAACCCAGGCACATTTCAAAACCATAAAAATTACCCACTAAGCAAATTGAATTGAGTACCATTGCGAGATAGTGCGAGAGATGAACCACACATACAAAGAGTCATATAAAAGTTATATAGTAACTTTTGCATATACAGTGTCATGAAATGTTACTCATTATTAGTTTCACCTTCTTGTTTACTTAAATTTTAATAACCTTCTGTTTCACGGCAAGTTTACTATAAATTGTGTGCATAATTTTGCGGATGTCAAGTTCAAGCTGATAGCAGGTACCTCGGATCGATTGATGTTCTACAGAAATTGCCCTAAATGTCATAGGAAAGCAACTATTCAAATTTTGGAGGCGGAACAAAACAAAAACAAATTATTTTATTGTTGTAAAATTGCGGTGATTTTATAGGATGGTGCTTGCCTACAAATTCGAAGCTAGGCGTGAAGGAGTAGTGCAAATGGAAACGCGTCAAGCGTCATAGAACAACAACCCGACTTATGAGCGAACAACCGATTTCAAGCGAAGAACTTCAATTTATGAGGCGAAGATGCTTAAGTTGAAGCAGACATAAATCAAAATTCGAGTCGTATTTATGGGTTGTGTATCTTGCTTGTAATTGGGATCGTGTTAGTTATAAAAATGTAATAGTTGTGTAATCTTTGCGACCCATGGGAGCTAGTGGCAGTTTGTATGGTTATGTGGTTAGGTAAACTGTATCTTTGTATGGTTAACTGAACTTGTTAATTTTGTATGGTCATATGGTTATGTAATGGCACTTGGTTATTTTGTTCATTTCGTCCAGCAGAGCTGTGTAATCTGTGTAATCAGTTTGTATGGTTATGTTGTGCACTTTGTATGGTTATGATTATATTCAACTTTGTCAGATTCTGAGTGTCATGAAACAGGAATAAGTCTATTTTGTCCATTACAAGATGTAATCAAAAGCGAAATAAATCAAACCTGTTCATTACAGGATGTAATCAAAATAGGAAATAAGTTCAACCTGTCTATTACATTACAGGGTATAATCAAAACAGGAAAGTTTAAAATTCAAATTGACATTGAAACATTGATTTTAGTTTTCAATGATGTCATCAAACTTTAAATATACCAATTGTGAAATTGGTATCATATAGCATGCAAAGTTAAAAGGCGTGCACTTTCATAACAAGCGAAAATGCATCATTGAAAACTCTCATGTGAAGTGTTATCATCCCAAATCAACAACAAAACTCTCACCCTTCTTGGATTTATACTTTACCAATTCACCCAAATTCAAATCCCCACCAAACATTAATACTTTACTCAAACATTAATACATTAATACTTTACTCAAACATTCAAATCCTTGATGAACATTAATACATTAATACTAAACTCTCACCCTTCTTGGGTGTAATAAAAATGTCCATAAAAAATTAGAGACAAATTAAAAATTACAAATACATAAAAAATATATCCAAAAAATATACAAATCCCACAAAACATTACAAATACATTAAAAACATTTTCCATCAAAAATATCCAAAAAAGTTTCCATGAACAATATCCAAATCCCACCAACCATAAAAAAAAATACACCCAAATGTCCCTAAATATAATAACATCATCATTGATGCGACCTTCGAGGATGTCCATCCACACATGTCGGCGAGGACTATGTGAGGCTTGTGACATTGGACTGATACTATCTCGAAGCAATTCTGAAGCGATGTCGAGTGGGATCTGATGAGGCATTGAATCGGTGGCATTGTAGCGTGTTATTTCCTGCAATAGTGATACATGTATTAAACTTTTTTTGAATGTATACTACATTGTCAATGTAAAGTATGTAACCAATTACAACTCACATCATATGTAAAATACATGACATGATGTACACTTATGCGACCCATGGCAAATGACGGTTGAGATTGGGATTGAATTGAGAATGGGATTGAGGTTGACAAATATAGATTGCACGACCATTACCTAAAGTTAACCAACGTAAAAAAGAAAGTGTGAAATGAAAAATAGTAATAATGCATTTTCATTTTCCAAAACATACAATATGAAATATTACCTCAACATAATTACTACGACCCAATGGAAAAGGAGGTAGTGATTGACCTTAATGAAGTGTAAACACCTAAAGTAAACCAACATAAACCAAAAAGAATAAGACAACGCATTTTAAATAAATTTCATAGCATTTTCATGTTAAAAAACAAACATTATGTTATATTACCTCAACATAATTACTACGACCCAATGGAAAAGGAGGTCGAGATTGACCTTGTGGAGTGTAAACACCCTAAAGTAAACCAACATAAACCAAAGAATAAGACAACGCATTTTAAATAAATTTCATAACGCATTTTCATGTTAAACAACAAACATTATGTTATATTACCTCAACATAATTACTACGACCCAATGGAAAAGGAGGTCGAGATTGACCTTGTGGAGTGTAAACACCCTAAAGTAAACCAACATAAACCAAAGAATAAGATAACGCATTTTAAATAAATTTCATAACGCATTTTCATGTTAAACAACAAACATTATGTTATATTACCTCAACATAATTACTACGACCCATGGGAAAAGGAGGTCGAGATTGACCTTGTGGAGTGTAAACACCCTAAAGTAAATCAACATAAACCACAGAATAAGACAAAGTTCATAATTGAGTATGAGGTTCAATTTCCCTAACGTCAAAGGTACCCTAAATTAAATATTACCTGTATTGAATGATTACCCATGTCGGAAGAAGGTTGAGATTGACCTTGATAAGTAGAAAAAGAACCATCCTACATGCATCACAAAAGACCAAAAATAATAAACATAACGCTACTAGTTGCAAGATTAATCAATCCAACAAAGTAATACAAGGTTGCACACAATAGTAAAAATTACCTGACTAGAAATATTACCCATAGCAACAGGAGGCTCATCTTGACCTTCAAGAGTACAAAAACTATCACCCTGCAAACAACCAAATTATGTAATAAATTATTTTCCTAACACACATAACACAAAATTGATAACACATAACAATCACACATAACTTCAATTAATTACCTGCTTAGATTGCATTCTTTTCTTCTTTGCAATACATTTTTCCATCCCGCCCTTGATCCTCCGTCTTGCCTTACTAGTCGCTTGTCTTTTCTTAAGTCCCTTGGCTTGGATTGGACAATCTACTTCATCACTCTGTGGGCATGTGTTAGCTGAGGAATTCCTGAATTCAGTGATCTCCACTTGACCAGAAGTGTGCACACTTAATTTGTCTTCAACCATGACACTCAGTTCTTCACCTTTTGCAAGTGACAAATGATAAGTTTCTTCACTTTCGGCGGCTCTACTTGCTATAGCTCTAAACATATTCATCAATGACCTATATCGGTCGCTTTGATGTAGTTTGACATCAGCCTTCACATCATACCCACGCCTATCTTTCACACTTTCAGCCCTTGCTTTTTTTGTCCATCGTTTGAGTATGTATTGTGCAGGAAGCTCCTTTGCATTGATTATCTCTCTAAGCACCTTTAAACAATGTTGACACACTATGCCCTTCACTTCAAACTTCTTGCAACTACAACTCAAAAAACCATCTCCATCCATTGTCACATTCTTATTTTTTTTTCCATCTACATCCGTTTGAATTGTGAATATGGTACTCTCACCATCATGAATAGTGCCTACAATGGACGCTTCAATGGATTGCACGTACTCATTTTGGAATTCCTCAAAAATTGTTTTGGTGTAAATGTCTGCCATTTGCTTTAACATCACAGTTGGAATGGAAACCCTTGGCAATTTTTGAGACAAATTATACTCGGCTTCCAATTCTTTATACCTCTTGTCATAGAGTACCCTCTCAAAATGCTTGAAAAATTCCATCAAGTTATGATCACAATTGAGATAATCCTTCAAAAATGCATTGAATGATTCACTTAGTTGAGTACTACTCATTCAATGACCCAGAATTCATAATATATGGCCATCCCATTTCTCCTTCACACCAAAAGTTTAGCCAACCAATGATTGTTGTGTGCATCATACCTATCAAGCATTTGGTCCCATTGTATTTTGAATTCTTCTTCATCATCAATTTGATGCATAAATTTTGAAAAGACACCCTTTACCCCTACATCTTGAAAGAGGGAACTCACATGCTTCCTGACATTTTGCATCAAGTGCCATGTACAAAGCCGATGGTTTGTATTAGGCATGACAATTGGAATGGCCTTAGCCATCGCAGCATCTTGATCGGTAAAAATAGTTTTTGGAGCTTTGTTTAACATTGCCTCCAAAAAAATCTGAAACAACCATGTGAATGATTCGGCAGTCTCATCATACATCAACACTGCACCGAATACAACAGTTTCTCGATGATGATTAAACCCAACAAAGGTTCCAAAAGGTCTATGTTCATTATTTAATTTGTAAGTAGTGTCAAAGGTCACTACATCACCAAATTGAGCATAGTCCATTATCATTTGTGCATTCGCCCAAAATATGTTACTTATTTGCTCTTCACAATCTAATTGGACTGCATAATAAAAGGATGGATTTTCTAAACTTTTCTTACGAAAGTATTGCAACACACTACCTTCTCCATATTCCAAATCTTTTGTCTCTTGATCTCAAGTAATTTTTTTGGTCTAATTTGGTGAAGCCAAGTGATGCTCTTTCACCGATTCCCTACCAAATAGCTCATAAGCGGACCTAAGAGGAATTCAGTTCTGCGCCAATTCTACTTCAATTGCTTGGGTGGTAGATATTTTTTTTGGGATGGTAACATATGAATGCACTCTTGAGGCACAAGATCATGATTATGATGTTCAATAAAATCATGACAACATATTTTCCTAAATTTCTATCTAACTTGATACTAAATCGAGCACCACAACACCTCACCTCTTGTCTCGGAAATTTTACTAGTGGATTTAAACTTGTCAATACCCAGTTCCCTTTGTAACATACAAAAGTCCGTGAAGTTATTTCCTTAGTATGTTTGTTCTTGTGTGCATATAGCTTCTTAATACTAAAGCCCACCTTCCCCATAAGTATTGTAAAAATCATATGCACTTGTTGAGTCAAAGGACATGCCCAATTTTGGCTTCCACCCACAATTAGCCAACTCATTAACAACATTATTTTCTTCGATTACCTGCAATTCGATTTATAGGTTCAATGAATAAATTTATATTACTTCCATCTATGACTTGGATTTTTTTGGACAGGTATGGCAGTGTCCATTTTTTAGATAGGTATGTCACTGTTCAGATTAATGTTTTTTAATTTGCAGGTTGCCCCCCACCAAGTGCAGCCATATTGGGGACAACCTTCAACTCCTCTATAGGTTTAAGGAGGCAAATGTGAACTTAGTTTGTTATGGGGAGTGGTTTATTAAGGTAGTTTTATTTTTGGATTTTATTTATTTATTGTTAAATTTTTGTTATCACAGATATACTGAAAAAGGAATATGGTGTTTTTAGAAATAATCACTCTTTTTTCAAAAGCTGAGATCTTTTATATATAATTATCATAGTTATAAATGATATTGAAAAATCAATCAGAGTTACTAATCACTCTTCTTCATTAGTAATTTTTGAATTAACAAAATCCTTCATCATAAAAATCCTTAATTATATCTCAATCCTTAATTACTAATTGCTGAATTAACAAAATCCTTAATTATATATAAATCCTTAATTATATATAAAAATTAATATACAGAAATGTATAGAGAAAAATTAATAAACTGAGATCTTTTATATATAACTATCATACTTATAAATGATATTGAAAAATCAATCATAATTACTAATCACTCTTCTTGATTAGTAATTTCTTAATTAACAAAATCCTTAATTATATGTAAAATTCCTTAATTATATCTCAATCTTAATTAGTAATTGATGAATTAACAAAATCCTTAATTATATATAAATCCTTAATTATATATAACAATTAATATCTGACGTATTGACAAAAATTAATAAATACAAATTACTTATACAGTAATGTATGCAAATACATAGAGACTGAAATAGAGAAATACTGAATGTCTACAAATACATGTATATATATAGACATGTATACATTGATTATATATACACTGAAACAAAATACATGTATACATTGATTATATATAGACTGATACATTGATTAAATACATGGATACATTGATTAAATACATGTATACATTGATTATACATGTATACATGAAATATACCTGTTCACAGCCGGACTCGCGTCCCTTCGCCATCGTCGCGCCACAGCCGGAATCGCGTCCCTCTGCCATCGTCGCGTCACAGCCGGACTCGCGTCCCTCCGCCAACCTCTCTCCATTACCGTTGCCTCCGTCCACCATCGTTCTCCGTCTTCGCAGATGGCGAGCCCCTCTCCGTTCTCCACCGCCTCTCTTCTCTCTCTCTCGCTATCCAGCTGCAGGTTAGGGCAAAGCAGGTTAGGGCAAAACAGAGACAGAGGACGAAGCTGAAGTCAAAATGAAACGGGCGGGAAATTCGAATTTTCGGATCAAAAAAATAATTAAAAAAAAAGCCAACTAAATAAAACGACGTCGTTTTTGCAATACAAAACGACGTCGTTTTGTATGGCTGTTGGAAGGACTGCTGGAAACCGCGGCCGAAGATCTGCACTCCATATCAGATATGCCCAAACATAGTTTGCAAACGCCAAAACATTCTAAAAACTTGAACCATCAATGATCAATCCAAACGTTTGCTTTTATTACAATTTATGAGTTTCAAGATCTTCACAAGCCCCAACAAGTGACGTAGTTGTGTAAAAGGTATATATAAATCTACAAGCAAAATTCTGTGAGTCGAGATGATTAAAAAACCCAAAAATAAAAAACCTCAATTTGAAATTTAAGAGTTTGACACGCAAATCACCAACATCCTAACCAATGGAATTAGGTTAGCCTAATTTGTGTGGGTAAGACCATAATACTCCACAACTCCTAAAACTTACAAACTTCATTCCGATCTAAATTTGAATTTAAACTAGATATTTCATTGTTTGAACACTTTATTATATACCTTTTCTAATTGCCTAACTATTTTGGAAAATTTGCTCATCCAGATCTCAATTTATATTAACAAACTAGGGCCAAAAAGCAATCTAGAAGTCCTTTATCCATTAGAATAGGGCATATATACTTTAAAAGCTTTCAAAACTGACCTTGACTCTTCATCAGTTTACTCATAAAAAGTGGATTTTTTTATTTTATTTTTTTGGTTGAGATTAGAGTAGAAAAATGTGAACACAATGAAATTGAATTTTTTTTCTCCATCTACAGCGTTACCCTCCTCGTGTTGGTTTAACATGTTACCACATTAACAAGTTTTGTTTAATTTTATAAAGTAAAAAAAAAAGAAAAAATTTTTTAAAAGTGGCCCTACAACTGTGTCTGAATTAAAAATTTAAGTAAGAATTTAAAAAGGAAAAAGATAAAGTACAAAAAAACTGTTAATAAAATATAATTTAAAGGTTAATCCTAACAAGAGCCTCTGGACATTTGATACAGTATATTTAATATTGGCCCTGTTTGGTAGAATTATAGGAAAGTGATTATAAGTTATAGCTGTACGGAAAAGAAATAAACCTTCACGTATAATCCTGTTGATCAAGATTATGTTCCTCCGTACGGCGTTGTTCTACTCCCTGAAAACATAAACGTGAGCTAGCCGGCGAGTGTGTGCCGGATACCTCTCCGATGCCTAAGTCAGAAAAATAGACAAATAGACAGAAAGCTCTGTGTATTCGGGAATCAAAGTTGTGTTACCTCTCCATAGGTGATGCTATGAACTTTTATAGGTTCTGCGTGGCACAATTTAAGTAGAACTCTTACTCCTCCATGTAGAATCCTCCTAGGAATCATATTCCTGAAAGATAATACTTATCCTTTTACACCCCCTCACTACTTAAACCAAGTGAGATGGTTCTACCACGGTTGGATGTCAATACGACCGAGATAATAGAGCCATGCTAAAGCCGCAGACTAGACCAAGCTCCCACTAGCTCGGTTCTTCCTTTCACTGCGTATACCTCGATTCAACTGGGTTGTTTGAGACCGCGCTAACCACAACGAGCTTGGACCGAGCTAACTAATAGCAAGGTTCTGAGAAAAGCTCAACATATTTCACCTCAATATGGCATGACCGAGCTAACTACTCCTACTCTGACTATGGCGACCAAGCTAACCACAAGGCTCTTTCTGGACCGGGCTATAATCACAAGGCTCTTTCTGAACCGGACTAACTTTTAGGCCCCTTTTACTTGTTCTCTTACTATGGCCCATAGATCGGCTCAATTTACTTATAAATTACCCTCTCAATAGCCTAACAGCTTATAGTTTATAACTGTGAACATAAACTGATTTTTGACTTATAAATTAAGTTTCTCCTCCACCACTTAAAGAATAAGTTGATTTTTGACTTACAAAAACTATAAAGCTGTATTATTAAATTTGAACCAAACACATCAAAATAGCTTAAATTAAGCTAAAAGATGAAATAAGCTGGAAATAAGCCTTACCAAACAGAGCCATTGTATTATTTGTCTTGAGTTTAGTAATTTTCTAATTTTAACTTGTCAACATGTATTTTGCATTAAATTGTCTTGAGTTTAATAACTTTCTATTTTTTACATGTTAGCTGAAGAAAAATAATTCATCCACACAATTTCTCTCCCCTCCCAAATCCCCCGAATGATGTGACAAACAAAATTTAAAAAGTTAAGCCACACTCTAATGTTCTCTCAAAACTTTCCTTATATGTATTTTGTCTTGTCACCTCATATAGGACATTGTAAGGGAGAGAAATTATGTGGATGCGACACTACTGTTAATTAAATTAGATATATTTTATAGCTTTCTATTTTTAACCTATTATTTAAAATTGAACAAGTTTAAATACTCATTAAATGAAATAAAATATTATTAATTACTCATTAATTTGATTAACCAAATAACTTATTGATAGAGTCGATATAATTGATCCTATTTAATGAGACTTAAGACTTAATTTGATTTGATTTTCTTATTTTTTTTTCTCTTCCTTTTACAAATCACTATTCAATTTTATATAATCCGTACACAATTTAAACATTAACAATCAACGCACGCTTTTAGGTTTACGATTGGGAATTGCAAATCTTCTTTGCATGGGATCTTGTGATAAAGCTGTTGTCTTGATGAAATGGGTCTATTTCGGGGTCCATTTTGATAATTCGAACTGTTCATATTTTGAAATGCATCAAGTAGAACATTCTTATAAAAAATCAAGTTAATCGGATATCGTTTATTCATTTATTCACTAACATTTGTGATTTAAAGTATTAAAATGAATACAAATATAATTTGATAAATGGATAAACGATATCCGATTAATTTAATTTTTTGTAAACTTATTTTATTTAATATATTCTAAAATATAAACGGTACGAATTATCAAAATAAACTCCAAAATAAACCTATTTCGTTGCACAACAATTACTGTTACACAGCCTGCACAACAACTACAATTGCAAATTAAAAACACAAACCAAGTAGGATATTTAGGATCGAACCCTAGTGGATAACCCTAGGTCTCCTCCACTCTGCCCATATTTCATACCAAAAATAATTGAGGACATGAATAGGTCCCCACACAACTATACCCACGTGGGTTCCCATTTGTTTCTCATTTTTATAACCTTTTGCATTGTATGTAATTGGAAAATTGAAAAATAAATTTGAAAAGATAAAAAAAATATATGTAAAATGTAGATAAATTATATTTAAATTTTACTTAATGTCATACATTTTAAGATCTATTAACTTGAATTTTATTAGTTCATGCATATGTTTTAGATCTCTCTTACACAACGTATCAATTACCTATCTATGTTTTAACTAATAAGCCATATTTAATGTCCTTCACTATTGCTTAGGGTGCCACATCTTTTGTTTAAGCTCTTTCATAATTGCTTTACAACTACCTAATCTGTGACATCAGTTCCCACCCAGCTAGCATCACCTCCGGCAATCCAGTTCCGGCGGAAGGGCAGAGGGAATAGCGCAAAACTCAAGATGAACAACGGGACCCACGTCTGAAAGTCGCAAGATTCATGGCCGAACGGCGCAGACCGACCCACGATCAGATTTTAAGATCTATGGTCCTGTTTCGTATATTTGTTAAAACATATTATAGATTATAACAAATCAGATTATAGATTATGATTTTAATAAAAAATTATTAATTTGTTTGGTGTAATTGTTGAATTACATATTTAAATTGTTAAATAGTATTTTTTTAAATAAGTTGTGAAATAGCTTTTTTAATTAATTTTTATTTTTTGTTATTCAATATTTATCTACATTTCTCATAAAAAATAATAATAATAATCTATAATCCATTTGGATCTTTTTTTATTTTTAAAAAAATAAAAAATAAAAAATCTAAGAATATAACCGTAAATTAACATGTCCACAGCAGAAACTGATAATCAGAAATAAAGGGTGAGCAGCTCCTCGGAATCAACTTTTTTGAGTTAAATAAATTGTTAGAATCAGAAGTTTTTTGAAATAAGTTTAACTAAACAATTCAAAATAACTTTTTCAAAATTAAAAATTATAAATTGGCTCAGAAAAGCCCAAACAAACATCCCTTATGTTCAATGGGATTGTTTGTTGTGGCTTATTTTGGCCAACTTATAGATCCTAATTTTGAAAAAGTTATTTTGAACTGTTTGATTAAACTTATTCAAACATTTTCTGATTCTAGTAATTTATTTTAACTTAAAAAAACTGATTCTGACTCAAATCTTACTTCATTATCGGTTCTATATATATTAATTTAAGATTATATTCTTAGATTTTAAAAAAAAATTAAAAAAGATCCAAATGAAATATGAATTTTTTTTTTTATGAGAAATGTAGACAATTAATAAATAATAAAAAATAAAAGTTAATTCATAAAATTGTTTCACAACTTATTTAATAAATATCACTCAGCAACTTAAATTTATAATTTAATTATACCAAACAGATTAATAATTTTGTTTAGTGATCGTAATCTATAATCTGTTAAATTATAATTTATAATCTATTTTAATAATTACACCAAATGAGACCTATTACCCAATTGCTTGTGTGACTGAATTTTAGCAAACCTCCATCGCACCGCAACCTTCGAGGGGTCGGCGCTGGGAGATGCCGCTTTGTCGCTGGAATCTGGAGGCCTGCGAATTAAATAATTATTATATTAAAAAACCAAAAAGAAGAAGACGACAAAACAATGTCGTTTTGTAGAGTTGGGTTGCCTCGTTTGGATAGTTTGGTGTCGTTTGGCAATTGGGTTGGCTGGGTTTTTTGGTTAAATTAATCAAAAAAAATAAAATAGATTAAAAAATTAATAAAATAAAATATTACATTCAAATCATAATTATTTTACTTTTTATTTTTAAAAGTCAAAAAAACTAATTTAAACAAATTTTTTAACCTCTAACAAAAAAGTTAAAAAATCTATGTCCCAAACAAAACCTTACTTTTAATTAAAGGTCATTACTTTTAATTAAAAGGTCATTGAAACAGGTTTTAAAATATTTGATTCACACAAATAAGTTAAATTTTTACTCTACTTTTTCAAATTTTTTCATTAAAAATCAAAAAAAACATTCTCAAACATATTTACTCACTTAGTCTCAAAATATTAGTTCTTTTTAAAAAAATTAATTTTTTTTGGTAGTACAATTATTACAGTTTAAAAATATTATTAACTTTTCAAAATTACCCTTTGATATGTTTTTTTGGAATATCAATTGTCTTAATTATATATTTTTGTGTATATTATTGTTAATAAATTTAAAAGAATGTGAAAATAAGAAATTTATGTTATTTTAGTCTTTGAATTTTTGAAAATTAACTAATATTTTGTTACAGTTAAAAATGAAATAAATGAATAATATTTTGGGATGGAGAGAGTAGTTTTTTTTTTTTTTCATCTCGTATTTTAGTTAAAAAATAAAAAATTCACTTCCCAAACGACCCCTAAAAAAGTAGCGTGATCTTTAGTAATTTAAAAGAGAAATTGCAAATCAGTAAAACAAAAAAAATATATATATATATTTACATTTTCATAATAGTTTAAAATCTTCTTGTATGCGTGGTATAAATCATTCACAAATCTTTTATGTGTGTTAGAGTTACTATAAATTTTTTTTGTCTATAGTGCAATAATTTATCCATTGTACAATTAATTTCAATTTCTCTTAGTGTAAAAGGTGCTTAGGATAGAGAAAAATAAATTTATTTTCTTTTGTCACTAAAACAATTAATTATGTGATAATATTAAAATAAAAGAAATTAAAATATGATTCAAAGACTATAGAAGTAAATTGATATAGGAAGGCTGAGGATTTTTAGGTCAAGTTTGGCATGAGTCAAAAAAGATAAAAAGTCAAAAAGTCACTATCCTATTTAAGTCACATCATCTTATTTAAGTTATATCACCTCTCTAACACATCACTTCAAACCCAACCAAAACCCAACTCATATTTCATAAAAAGTCAAAAATTTAGCCTTCCTAAACTAAGGCTTAATAGACAGAGAATCTCTAACCAGTAAAAAAGTGATCATTATAATAAACAATGTCGAGTAGTTTGCAACCTAATAATCTTGAGGCCAAAATCTTCCGCTTTGAGATTAAAAAAAAAAAACTCATATCATATTGTCAAAGTGGGGAAATTAACGGTGAGGAGGTATTGGAGGCATTGAAAATCATTCTGCTGCAAATTTGATGGTTCAAGTTGCCCACTTTACAACAATGGTTGTTATTCTCAACCCTCCACAGTGCTGCTCCGGGCGGCGAATAGACATCGTTTCGATTTCCAATTTAATGGTTTCTTTTTTAAAAAGATGAGTTTTTGTTAATCATTTTGTTGGACGAATTGTATATTTAAATAAAATAAACAGATTTATATTTAATTAAATTGATTTACAGAATAAAAAATTATAGGACTAAACAATATGATGAACAAAAATGTATATTAAAATAAATTATTGAAATAAGATAAGGAATCAAATCGAAACTTGTGTGATATCACAGTCTCTTTAAAAACAAATTTGCCGCCTCACTGTAGTGTTGAAGGTATGTCGGCGTCTGTCTCCAAAGATACAACGGTTAGAATCCGCTAACGCAAAAACACCTTTTATTTAACTTCGGCAAATGGACAATGACAGTATTTTTTTACACAGGAAGAAGAATATAGTAGTAGACTGACCGTATAATATGAGAGCCAAAAATTTTGTACTCCAATCAAAAAGGACGGTCTCCTTTTATACACAATGAGGAAGAGAAGAGGAGCCTTTCTACTACAAATGCAGAATTCAATTTCTACAAAATTGATGGGAAATAAGTGTGTGAATTACACAATTTATATATCAGCAATCACCTAATAGACTTGGCCCAGGCCCAAAAAGATTAGGTTGGTGGATCACCAATCCGACCCAGCCTAAACTTAACCCATTCCAGCAAGCTTCAAGCCCAAGTCCCAAGATCTACGGACCTGACCCGAACAGGATGGGTGGCGCGCGTATGGTAATTTTTGCATAACTCTCTTCCTTCGAAAAATTTGAATACCCCAAAGGGCTCATGCCCTTATCCAAAACTTGAAATTTAAATATCCATAAATACTTTCCTCTACAATTAATGTGGCATAGGTAGTTTATACATTACCTTATTCATGATACCAACTTTATGGCATAATTTTTCATTCAATTCTTAATGTTTTTTTTTTTTTTTTGTGATATAAAGATCTTATTAAAAAGAATTTAAACCTATTTGATCTCACGTCAACTAATGATTAAAATCTACTTTAATTTTATATTTAAATTATCATAAAACATTTTTTTTTTCCACCACATTTCTCATAATTGCTTGCATGTATTATTTTAGGGAAGGAAAGATGTTGGCAACTTCTTCATTACAATGCAATTGCTAAAAAGTAAAATGTGTGAAACATATGTTGTAAAAAAGTAAAATGTGTGAAACACATGTTGTGGACAGAATTTAACGAAGATTACGAATTTAAAAAGTCAAAAAATTAGGCTATGTTTGGAACGATTTTTAAACATTGATTCTATTCCCACGTTTTAATATGATGTTTAGATAGAGTTTTCGAACTAATTTTTCACAACTCTACAGAAAACTCTGTGTGTGAGGTGCGATTTTCAAATTTTTTTTAAAAAAAAATTTGGCCTAACCGGTCGTCCGACCAGTTGACCGGAACAGTATAAATTTTATTTTTTATTTTTTTTTGCAATTGACATATTTTAATTTTTATATATTCGAAAAAAATATTTTCCAAATTTTTTAAAAAAAAATTATGTGTTTTAATAGAATTTTGAGTTGTATGTTTAGTTGTAAGTTTTTGTATTAAATATCAAATGTCATATCAAAAATTCCCCACTCAATTCAAGACTTTTTCACCAAACAAATTTTCTACACTCAAATCATAATTCTAAAACTCACAAATTCAAAATATAACTCCTATTCTCAAATCATAGTTAGAAAGCTTTACCAAACGCAACCTTAATTTTTAACCATATTTCCAAAACATCCCATATGATGTTTTGGAAAATTAATAAAAAGTTAGTTTTTTAACTTTTTTTTGTAGTTTTTAAAAAAAATTTATATAAAAAAATAAAAAGATGATATCACTTAAAAAAGTTAAAAAATCAAAACGCCTCGTAGGGATTAACGAAGAGATGATTCAAGAGACTTTATGTGATGTTTTGAAAAGTTGGTTAAAAAATATTTTTTCAACTTTTTTTATGATTTTTTTAATTTTTTATGTAAAAAAATGGAAAAATAATATGACCCAAAAAAATTAAAAAGCCAAAACATTGACTTTTACCAAATTGCCAACACTATGAGGCTTTGTTTGTTTTGGGGTGTAATGGATGGGAGGAAATTAGGATGGAGGTGGGGTTATTAGTGTTATATTTGTTTATAGAGTTGGAGAAGGGATTAGGATGGAAGATGAGATTAAGGTGGAGGTTGGAAGGGGGATTGAGATAGTGGAAGTGGAGGTGGTATTAGAAAAATAGTGAGGGGATTAGAAATTTTTTTTATTTTTTAATTTTTTACATATTGGGATTTTTTTTTTAAACATTAATGTTTAATTTTTTATATATTTTTTATTATTTTATATAAAAATAATTTAACAATTCCTACACTAATAACTATCATCAAAACAAACATAATTTTACTTAATCCCCTCACTATCAATCCCTTCACTATTAGGCCCCGTTTGTTTTGGGGTATGAGAGGGGGATTGGGATTAGGATAGCTGTGGGCCCTATTTAATGTGCTGTTTGTTTACAGAGTTGAGAAATGGATTGTTAAGCCGAAAGACTTAGAATAGGCCTTACAGATGAGATTTGGATGGACTTCCAAGACTTGGTATTAGAAAAATAGTCCTGCGGATTAGAAATTTTTTTTTTTTATTTATTTTTTATTTTTTACATGTTGGCCATTTTTTTTTTGAACATTAATGTTTAATATTTTTGTTTTTTTGTTAAGTAAATATCATTATTTTATTTTTTTTGGAAATTTTTTATTTTATTTTTATTTTTTTAAATTTTTTTTTTACATGTTGGGCATTTTTTTTAAAACATTAATGTTTAATGTTCTTGCATTTTTTTATTTGTTTCATTATTTTATATTTATTTTATATAAAAATAATTTAACAATTCCTACACTAACAACTATCATCAAAATAAACACAATTTTACTTAATCCCCTCACTATCAATTCTCTCACTATTAATCTCATCACTATCAATCCCCTTCATTCTATCTCTGAAAATAAACGGGCCTGGGGGTTGTCCAGATAGTGACCGATTAGATCGATTAGATGGGACACTATATGCTTAAGTTAAAAATAAAGATAAATTACAAATACACTTCTAAAGTTTACTTAAAATAAAAATTAGTTATTGTGGTTTAAAAATTATAAATACTTTTTTATTAGAATTTTTCATTTAACAGAATTAACTGAAAAAAATAAAATTCATAATTACGCTCCTATACAATAATAAAATTATCTAAATTATTAATTAAAATATATTTTTAACATTATTAAAAACTATTAATTGACTTAATGATTTATTAATAAAAGGGTATTTTTTTTCAGGTCCTTAGTATTATGATTTTTTAGCATAAAGGACACTAAATATTTTCATAATGTCTAAGATCCATCAACAATATTTTCATAATGTTTAAGGTCCCTCAACCTTGATCCAAAGAAATTTCAGTCCAGATAAATTTTAGTCCAGAGAAATTTGATCCAGAGAAATTTCAGTGTAGAGAAATTTCAGTGCAGAGAAAATTGTTCAGAGAAATTCCATTCCAGAGAAATTTCTCTGGACCAAATTTCTCTGGATGAGTTTCTCTACTTTTCTTCTCATTCACATCCAAATCATTCTGATTCATTAGGTAAGCAACATTGTTCAACTGAATTCAACTGGAAAAATTCCACATTGTAATATGTAAGCAACATTAGAATGGGATAACAATGGCAACTTACCAGAACTAAAGAAATTCTGAAAAAATCTGAGTATTTATCTGGTTTGTTATTCAAATATTAATTGAGAATTTCTTTGATTTATTAAAAATAACAATTAAGAATTTCTCTAGTTTATTAAAAATAACAATTGAGAATTTCTCTGGTTTGTAATATCTGAAATTTTTTTTGCAACTTACCCAAACCTGTTCTTCGTTTTTTTCCAGTTGAATTTTTCAATCGAAAGTGTTTTTCTGATGTTTGCAAATTCGTCCACCAAATTTCTCTGGACTTCGAAATTCCTCTGGATAATCTAAGCACAATGGGAGTTGTTTGCTCGGCTGGAAAAATTCAAAATTTCTCTGGCTGCATGGTTAGAAAAGAAAGTAAATTTAATTAATATTAAAGTCGCATCATAAGTTAGAACTGAAATTCCTTTGCTTTGAACTGAAATTTCTCTAGATTGGTCCAGAGAAATGCTCTGATTTTAGCTGAGCTTTGACATGATCTGGAATAATTTTTATTCACTCAATGGAGTGAATAATCCCAATCATAAACAAAATTTCTCTGACTTATATATATATATTTATCTAATTTAGCTGATTTCTCCGATTTCTATAATTTGTATAGGTCCAGAGAAATTTATATAAATTATAGAGTGAACTGTTGGTCCAGTTGGTCCAGAGAAATTTTGTTATAATGGATTGTTATCAACATATTTATCTTATATATGGATTAGAAAAGAAGATATATATATATATATATATACATAATGGATTACATATTTATCAACACATATTTATAATGGATTTGTCCATTATATATATTTATCAACAGTATAAGCTATATATATAATAGATTGTTACAATGGATTGTTGATATATGTATATATATATATATAAATTTCTCTGGGTTAGAAAAGAAGGTAAAAGTTATCAACAGTTCACTCCATTGAGTGAATAAACAACAATAGCAACCTATATATATATATATATAAATTAAAAGCTAGCCCCAAGCTCCAATGCAAAACCACACCAAGAGGACTTCGGGTTCGAACCCATCTTCTCCAAGCTCTCCTTGTGAAATTTCTCTGGGTTTCTTCGTAATTTCTCAGGCATGTTTATTTTGTTCAATGTTCCATTTCCTCAAAATTTCTCTGTAATTTCTCAAAATTTCTTCGTAATTTCTCAATTTCCTCAAAAAACCTGCAATTTTCTCTGCACTACACAAAAAATGTAATTTTCTCTGCACTTTTCTCTGCACTACAAACCTGCAAATTTATAGTAACAAACCTGCAATTTTCTCTGCACTACCCCCACAAACCCCGAAAAAGAAACCAAAAGTCTCTGTGAATAAAAAACCTGCAATTTTCTTTGCACTACACAAAAAATGCAATTTTCTCTGCACTTTTCTCTGCACTACAAACCTGCAATTTTATAATAATAAATTTGCAATTTTCTCTGCACTACCCCACAAACTCCAAAAAAGAAACTAAAAGTCTCTGTGAACAAAAAACCTGCAATTTTCTCTGCACTACACAAAAAATGCAATTTTCTCTACACTATAAACCTGCAATTTTCTCTGCAATTTTATGTTTTCATTCTATAGTAACAAACCTGCAATTTTCTCTGCACTACACAAAAAATGCAAAGTGAACAAAAAACAGAGCACAAAAACGCAGAAAAACAAAGCACCAAAAAGCAACTCATAAGCATATTGACAGAGAATGAAAAAGCAACTCCAAAAATCAAAATCAACTCCATCGAAAATTCATCAATAACAGATAATGAAAAATTAACTTCAAAAATAAAAAATAACTACACCGAAGTTCGCTCTCTCACATTGATCAAAACAAAAACAAAAACCTAATTCAACACCTACATGATCAAATCAAATCAAAATTGAAAACTTATCTATTTCAACTCCACATGAAATCAAATCAAACACATTGAACCAGATTTCAACTCCTACACGATCGATCAACACCTACAAACAACGAACATGATTTCAACTCGTACAAGATTTCAACACCTACAAACAACGAACAGGGTTTCAACACCTACAAAACCCTAAAAATCTCCACAAAAATCTGAATCTGCAGATTCGAGGGGAATGGCTGGGGTATGGGGTCTGTTGGGTTGTTCCAGGTTATGACGTTGCTAGTGGTTGAGTCGCTGGTGCTGGTTTTACTCCGGGAGAATGAAGTCGGGTGAGGAACAAGAGTTGATCTGGACAGATTTGAGAATGGAGAAGTTTAGAGAGAGAGAGATAGAGAGAGACGAGGGTTGGGAATTTGGAGCCAGCGGTGATCAAGCTCAGGACAACGTGGATGGAGAGGGGATGGGGTAAGGGACCTTAGACTACAAAACAACAGATTGTGGACCTAATCCATTACTAAAAGTTGGATAGGGACCTTAGACCGATTTTCCCTTAATAAAATGGATAATTTGTTATGAAATTAAAAACATCATGAGATGGAATGCAATTTTCAAAACCATAGAAAGTAATTCGTATTTTAAGTAGACCTCAAGAGATGTATGTATAATTTACCATAAAAATAATTATTTAAAAAGAATATTTAACTTTTTTATTCATAAGTAATATAGCCTTTACGTTTGATTATGACTTAACCACCCACTAAAAAATTTTAATCTGTCCCATTTTGGCACGAGTCGGACTCACCCAACAAGATGATCCTATCTAGACATCTTGGACCTTAGCTTATTACCTTGAGTTAAAATTATATATACACCATGTACTTTACTTTGTAACTACTTTAATAATTACATTTTCGGATTACACAAACTTTTTCAATTATTTATGGTGCATTTATTCAAATTATTCAAGGAAATACCAATTAGTGAAATATGGGATTTTTTTTTTTATTTATTTTGAAAAAGGTGAAAATCTTTACCCTATCACTTTTATTGTATTTTTTTACATAGAAAAAATTACACACTATTTATTTATATATACTTTTGGTTAACTACTTATATCTGTAAGAATAATACTATATGTATCAATTGGTGTATCAATTAATATACTAGCAGATAATATATTGTAACATAATTTCAAGGGAGATTTATTAGAAAATCATTTTTCAAGTGTTTGTATATCAATTAGTCCATAAGATATTTTTATATTCTAATAAATCTTATTACTTGAACATTTGATCTATTAAATGTTAATTCTCATATTTAATGTATCGACTTGCTGTGCCTCATTTTGAGATGCATTATGAGCTTATTTTTATGATCTGAACCGTTCATTTGGTAGGATTTGTTGAGTACTTTAAGCCTACCAAAAATCATATTAATCGGATATCAATAACTATATGATCGAATTATATATTTTTATATTATGTTTCAAAAGAAAAACTTCTTGTTTATTTTTTTGGTTATCAATCATATAATTATTGGTATCCGATTAATATGATTTTTGGTAGACATGAAGTACTTAACAAACCTTACAACATCAACGGTTCAGATTATAAAAATAAATCCATAATGCACCACAAAATGAGGCACAACAGGCACAGCAGTGACCCCAATTCCTTAATGTATTTTATAGACATTTCTACCCTTACAAATATTTTTTGAACAGTTAGCAATTTGGTGATGTGAATATTCATATTTTATAATGTAAATATTCACATTGACAGTGTAAATATTCATATCACAGAATATTCACACTGTAAATGTAAATATTATAAGGGGTATTTTGACAATTATGTCACTCATAGGACTTATTGGAATATAAGAAAATAATATAGATTAAATAGAACATAAGTATGTAAAAAAAGATTTATGAAAAAATGTCCCTAATTTTAAAAGTTTTAAGTATTTATAATCTGTATAATGAGTGAGATCATAATTTTAAAATAATAATATTATAATACATATTGATACACTAATTAATATATAAATTAATGCATATAAACACCACCATATTTGTAATTATCCCAATTAAATATGGTTGCACTTATTCATATAATATTGAGAGAGGTCAAGAAGCAAAGATATTGGGAGACTTATCGAATGATTTTTGTCCCTACAAAATGGAATTAATGCACATCAATCATTAGGCTTTAGTTTAGGGCGTTGAATTGGATAGCGTCCTTTGCACTAAGGTCAAGTTGATTTTGCAGGGTGGAAATTAGGTACAAGTAACATCGTAGGCTTATGTTTTTTTTATACATGATAGCAAAGGGTTATTGTATTGAATTATATATATAACGTGATATTATCGTACTATATTTTATTAGAGTAATATAACAAAAAAATTAGGTAAATTTTGCAAAATACATTTTGCCATTGAATAAAGGAAGCAAGATAATTTAGATTATGTATGAGATGTGATGTGAAAGAGAAGAGCGAGTGTTGTAAAATAAGTTGGGCGAAAAAAATTTAAAACTTATAAGGATTGGACTTAACAATTCATTTACTTTGAACAGAATCTCATGTATTAGTGTTAGATTAATATAATCGCTTGTGAACATAAATATTTTTTTTAAATCACATTATATAGTATGAGTCCGTGTACAAATTGTCCTTTGGCTAGTATTTAAATTTGAATATACTTCATGTGGTACAATTTACAACGACTTTTGATACATAAACCTTGGATTTCATTAGTTGGTGCAACCTCATATCAGACATGCCCAAACATAGTTTGCAAACTCCAAAACATTCTATAAACTTGAACCACCAATGATCAATCCAAATGTTTGCTTTTATTACAATTTATGAGTTTCAAGATCTTCACAAGCCCCAAAAAGCGACGTAGTTGTGTAAAAGGTGTATATAAATCTACAAGCAAAATTCTGTGAGTCATGATGATTAAAAAATCCAAAAATTAAAAATTAAAAAACCTCAATTTGAAATTTAAGAGTTTGACACGCAAAACACCAGTATCCTAACCAATGGAATTAGGTTAGCCTAATTTGTGTGGGTAAGACCATAATACTCCACGACTCATAAAACTTACAAACTTCATTCCGATCTAAATTTGAATTTAAACTAGATATTTCCTTGTTTGAACACTTTATTATATACCTTTTCTAATTGCCTAACTGTTTTGGAAAATTTGGTCATCTAGATCTCAAATTATCTTAACAAACTAGGGTCGAATCCTGCGGGGTGGAAGTGCTCTCTTTGAGACTTCGCTTTATACTCCGGTTCGAACCTTCGGCGGGTCTGTGATGTATAGTTGAGCTCCATTGGTGCCTCGGTGGTGGGTCCCTTCCTATGGATTGGGTCAACTTAGGCTGCCAATCGGTTACTCCGGGGCCTGGGCCCACAGAGACAGTGATAACACCTCAGAGCCTCCTTTTTTTAAGCTCAAAAAAAAAAAAAAAAAAATCTAGGGCCAAAAAGCAATCTAGAAGTCCTTGATCAACCAGAATAGTGCATATATACTTTAAAAGCTTTCAAAACAGACCTTGACTCTTCATCAGTTTACTCATAAAAAGTGGATTTTTTTATTTTTTATTTTTTATTTTTTATTTTTTTTAATTTTTTTTTGGTTGAGATTAGAGTAGAAAAGTGTGAACACAACGAAATTGAAATTTTTGTCTCCATCTACAGCACTACCCTCCTCGTGTTGGTTTAACATGTTACCACATATTACAAGTTTTGTTTAATTTTATGAAGTAAAAAAAAAAAAAAAAAATTGAAAATGGCCCTACAACTGTGTTTGAATTAAAAATTTAATTAAGAATTCAAAAAGGAAAAGATAAAGTACAAAAAAATGTTAATAAAATATAATTTAATGGCTAATGCTAACAAGAGTTTCTGGACATTTGATAAAGTACATTTAGTATTGTATTATTTGTCTTGAGTTTAGTAATTTTCTAATTTTAACTTGTTAATATGTATTTAATGTTGCATCAAATTGTCTTGAGTTTAATAACTTTCCATTTTTTACATGTTAGTTAAAGAAAAATAATTCATCCTCTCCTTAAATCCCCCTAGGGCTTCGTTTGGGAAGCCAAAAGTCAAGTTTTTTTGGCCATTTTAGCTACAAAAAACAAAATAGATTTTTTAGCTCAATAAGACAAAACATCACTCCAACCCATAATCATTACATTCTTTTTGTCACAAAAAAATTAAAAAAGCCAAAAAAGCCAAAAGCCCTTCCCAAACCAGGCTTTTTAGCCCCAGACTAAAATAGTCAAAAAAGTTAAAAAGTTAACCCACTTCCCAAACGATATGACAAGCAAAATTTAAAAAGTTAAGTCATACTCCAATGTTCTCTCAAAACTTTCTTTATATATATTTTGTCTTGTCACCTCATACGAGACATTGTGGTGGAGAGAAATTATGTGATGTAGCACTATTGTTAATTAAATTGGATGTATTTTATAGCTTTCTATTTTTAACCTATTATTTAAAATTGAACAAGTTTAAATACTCATATGAAATAAAATATTATTAATTAGTCATTAATTTGATTAATCAAAATAGAGTCAAATGAAAAAGAAAAATTCATATAACTGACCCTATTTAATGGGACTTAAAACTTAATTTGATTTAATTTTCTTATTTTTTTTCTCTTCCTTTTACAAATCACTATTCAATTTTATATAATCCATACACAATTTAAACATTAACAATGAACACACGTTTTTAGGTTTACGATTGCAAATTAAAAACACAAATCAAGTAGGTATTTTGGATCCAACGCTAGTGGATGTCAACCCTAGGTCTCCTCCACTCTGCCCATCTTTCATGCCAAAAATAATTGAGGACGTGAATAGGTCACCCACAACTACACCCACGTGGTTCCCATTTGTTTCCCATTTTCATAACTTCGTTCTTGTATTTGATTGAAAAATTTAGAAATTTATTTGAAAAGATAAAGAAAATATAAGTAAAATGTAAATAAAATATATTTAAATTTTACTTAATTTTACATACTTTTAAAGTCTGTTAACTTGAATTTTATTAATTCATGCATATGTCTTAAGTCTCTCTTACACGGCTTATCAATTACCTCTCTATGTTTTAACTAATCAGCCTTATTTAATGTCCTTAACTATTTGATAAGGGTGCCACATCATTTGTTTAAGCTCTTTCATAATTGCTTCACAGCTACCTAATCAGTGACACGGAAACGGTAAGTTTATTTCTAAAAGAAAATGTTATAAGTTCTAAATTTTTTACCAAATGATTGGCCAAAAGTGTCACTTAGGTGTGGAGTCATTTAGTTGAAAATTTAATATCCCTAACATTACCTATTTTTAAAACAAGTCTAAAGTTGAATTTTACTCTTTTTATATAATTCTTTTTCAATTCTTGTACGTAATTGGATAACTTGAAAGTGATCGTCTCCATTCAACAAATATATAAAAGGTTACTTTCAATTGTTGTTTAGCTAATAGTTTGAAAAAGATTGAATTAATTAATATAATACCTCACTGTGTGTTAAAGAATTTAATTTAAAATCAATTGACAATGAGTGGAGAGACTTGCATTATATTAATCAAGTTTGGATAGTTTAGATTAACGATGTGAGTTGTCTAATACTCTCCCTCACGTGCCGCCCGATAGGGCGTGAAGGTGATTGATAGGTTCAATTGAGAGACTGATCATTTATATCACATAATGGAAGAGGCTATCCAAGACCCAATGATGATATCATGTTAAAACATCCAACTCAAAACTAATTGATAATGAATGGAGAGACTCTTGCATTATGTTAACCAAATTTGTGTGACTTAAATTGGTGATACACTGTGTTAACTCAATTTTTTTCATGTCTGATATGTTGATTAATTTGCCTTCAAACCTTCATGATTATATTGGTTTAGCGATAGGAAAAGTTGGGCGATGGGAAAATTTGGGCATTTCAAATTAACAAAAAAAAAGTGCTATGCAGTGAGAAAAAATTATCAAAAACAAAAGTTTTCAAGGTTTGAATTTATGATGTAGATTTAAATTGTTGTGATGTGTTATGCTTGGAATGAATCTAATCCATTCATTTCAAATTTCGAAAAAGAAATCAAATCTTTCAATTAATGTCAAGTTGTTATCTTAACCATACAATTAAAAGATTATTTGGACCTACTTACAACACTAACAATGATTAAGACCTCTATTTTTTTAGATCCCCACAATCCCTTTTGAATCTCTACCATTGATGGTGTGGACCCCACACATACATAAGTGGATCCCATGCATACATTAATGGTGAAAATCTAATGGAGGCTGTGGGAGTTTTCAAAAAATAGAAGTCTTAAGCATTTTTCTTAACTAATGGCCTCAACGCTTCAGGTGTAATATGTGACATTTAAAAATTTGCCCTCCATACGCATATAAGACTTTTAAAAAAATTAAACTGTCAAGTTTAGCTCAAGCAAAATTCTTGTGAAATTAATTTCAAAACTAACCAAAGTTCAATTTGAATATAATTCTAAAATCTGATTAAAGTTTTCAACTTAAATTTAAATGATCTATTATTCAACTTGACTTGATACTGCGATGATAAATGGTGCAACAATCAACTAAGCAAAATATAAGGGTCCTATATTGTAGTTTATTACATAAACAAATAATACTTGAATAAATTTGAAACTAGCTTCATTATTATATTCAACATTTCAAAGCATATAGTTTATTACATTAAACAAATAATACTTGAATAAGTTTGAAACTAACTTCATTATTATATTCAATATAGGACCCTTAATTGAGACGTTTATTAAACACGCTATTTGTGTGTATTAGAATGAAATTAAATATAGGACCCTTATATTTTCAATTTTGTGTGTGTATTAGCATGAAATTAAATATAATAATGAAGTTAATACACACAAATAGTGTGTTTAATAAGCGTCTCAATTAAGTACTTTATAGGGATGTTGGTATTGGATTAGTCTTTCACCCTTAATAAAATATAAAAATACATGTGTCGTAAAATCATTGATCGTTTCACTTTAATTATAATTGTTGACATTTTATTTATTATGATAACATATTTTAAATTCTGTAATTATCACTTTTTTTTTATATGGTGTAATTATTACCTTTCAAATTTCTAAATGTATGATTCTTTTATAATATTGATATGAAAAATAAATCAAAAATTTAAATGATAATAACAATTAAACACTACTTCGTAATTTTAAATCAATAACAATGAAATGCTCCTTCTATTTTTTTTTTTTTTTTTTTTTTAATGATAATAGTAAAAAATGGATCCATGTTTTCAAATTTTATTAAGCAAAGTTTTATTTGTTTGGCTCAAAGTTTACATTTTATCTTTTTTTAAATTCTTCTATAATTTTTTTACTAAAGGCTAAGAAATATATTTAGCATTAAATTGTTTGCACATCTAGCCATATATTTAATTTGAAAATATGGAAATCTTTTAAATGGAAAATCCAAAATAGAATCTTATTCATTATTAAGTCCGATGTTATTTGAAATTTGAAATTTTGAAATATTAAAAAAAATAAAATATGAAATTTAGTAATGCTATGATGATCATATTTGATAGTATCTGATATGACGTTTTAAAAATAATAATTAAATGTGTCATGTGATGACTATCAAATAATGTGAGTAGTGTCATGTAATGTGTTACAATACATGGTATTAAAATCTGATATCAAAATATGATATCAAAATATGATCACATAATATTACTCATTTTAAAAATCTATATAAAAATATTATTTGAAATATGAGTTACACATAATTTATTAAAGTACAAATATATGAATTTTAGATAGATTACCAAACCATTTTTAAGATAAATCATAATAGACTTCATCTTCTAAAGGTAACCGTAGTCAAATAACCTATACAGTCTAACTAGTTTGGTCCCCCAAAAAAATCAAGCCTAGACTTGAGTTCTTATCAATAAGTTAGGTCTTTTTTCTAATGAGAACCAAAAAAAAAAAAAAAAAAACTTTATTGATAAAAATTAGGAAAATGCTTTGTGGCACTAAACTGTCTGGCACTAATGGCACTAATTTCCTATTCTGGTAACTTTGTTTTTTTTTTTTTTTTTTTTTTACCTGAAATAAAAATTTCGGGGCATTAGTGCCCAAAATTTCGAGCTACATATCATGGTTGTAAAAATTAATATACAAAGAGTACTGAGATAGACATTAACAAAGGAAGGATAAGTGCACAAAGTTTCAAGGTTGGCATTGAAAAACAAGTCATATAATCTACATTAATAGGTTAGGCTTTAAACACTAAAATGGTTCAATTAGAAAATGAGCCAAAAAATAAATTTGGGGGCTAACTCAAAATTATTTTATATGCAAATATATTTTATTTATTTTATGTAATAGATTAATTTTAATAGCGACATAATTCAAACAATGATAATTGTTTTGTTGGGTCTAGACCAAGAAAAGTTGTTTTGGAGATAAGTTGACATTAGCCTCCGTTTGGGAAGTGGGTTGGCTCTTTGGCTTTTTGGTTCTTTTGGCTATATGAGTCTGGGCTCAAAAGCTTGGTTTGGGAAGGGCTTTTTGGTTTTTTGGCTTTTTTGACTTTTTTTGTGAAAGAAGAGTGTAATGATTATGGGTTGGATGTGATTTTTTGTCTTTTGTGGCTCAAAATTGTTATTTTGTCTTTTGTGGCTCATTGAGCCAAAAAAGCCCAATGAGCCACTTCCCAAACGAACCCTAGTAAATAGTTTAATTTATTCTTTTTAATATGAAATTTTTTAATATATATATATACATTAAAGGGATTTTTATTGATAAGTCCAATTTAGAAGTGTTTTAACCCAAGAAATTCATGAAGGAATTTTTTAACCCATTTAGTCCCATGTATGTATAGTTTTATTCCATACAGTCCATTTTCTTGATTTACACTATTTTCTTGGACACATATGCCCTTATATTCAATTTTGATACCCTTATAAATATTTTTTGAAGGATTAGCAATTTATGATGTGAAAATTTATATTTTAAAATTCAAATTGGTAGAAATGTAAAATTGGCATGGGCTTTGAAACTAGCGACGAATGGGTGGGCCAGTTGACAATGTTAATATTCACATTAACATGTTAACATTCACATTGATAAGAGTATAAAATTGGCCAAGACCAGTATGAACTGACCGGCCCGGTCGGCTGTTGACAATGTGAATATTCACATTGACATGTTAACATTCACATTAATACGAGTGTAAAATTGGCCCCCGTCCCTTGGTGGCGCGAAACCCGCCCGCGGCCCATGGGCGGCCCGGGGCGGGTCCGATCCGACCTGTTGATAATGTGAATATTCACATTGATATGTTAACATTCACATTGATAAGAGTATAAAATTAGTCCGCGACCCATGGGCGGCCAAAAGCCCGCCAATGTATTGGCGGGCAGGCCAGTTGACAATGTGAATATTCACGACATGTTAACATTCACATTGATAGGAGTATAAAATTAGCACGCGTCTCGTGGCTACCCGAAACCCGCCCACAGCCTGTGGCGGTCCCGGCCCGGCCTGTTAACAATGTGAATATTCACATTGACATGTTAACATTCACATTAATAAGAGTACAAAATTGGCAAGCAGCCCAGGGCGGGCCTGACCCGGCCCGGCCCGACCTGTTGACAATGTGAATATTCACATTGACATGTTAACATTCACATTAATACGAGTGTAAAATTGGCCCCCGTCCCGTAGTGGCGCGAAACCCGCCCATGTACGGCTTCGGTCGGATTGACAATGTGAATATTCACATTGACATGTTAACATTCACATTGATAACAGATAAAATTAGCCTGCGGCGCCAGTGACCAAAAGCCGCCCGGCACGTGCTCGCCGTTGACAATGTGAATATTCACATTGACATGTTAACATTCACATTGATAAGAGTATAAAATTGGCCTGCAGCCCATGGGCGGGCCGAAACCCGACCGAAGCCCGAGACGGGCTTGGCCCGACCCGTGACAATGTGAATATTCACATTGACATGTTAACATTCACACTGATAGGAATGTAAAATTAGCACGCCCGTGGTCGCGAAACTCGCCACGGCGTGGGCGGCGCTGCGCCACTGTTGATAATGTGAATATTCACATTGACATGTTAACATTCACATTGATAAGAGTGTAAAATTGGCTCGTGACTCGTGGGTAGTCCGAAGCCTGACCTCGGGCCGGGGCGGGCCCGGCCCGTTGGCAATGTGAATATTCACATTGACATGTGCGTCACATTGATAGAGTGTAAATTGGCCGCATGACTTGGCGGCCCGGCGCACTACCAGGCGGGCTTTGACCCGTGACAATGTGAATATTCACATTGACATGTTAACACTAACATTGATAGAAGTGTAAAATTTGTTCGCTGTCCGAAGTTCGCCCGCAGCTCGGGGTAGGCCCGGACCCAAACCCGGGCCGACCCGGGCCGCCCATGGGACGCGAGTCAATTTTACACTCTTATCAATGTAAATGTTAACATGTCAATGTGAATATTCACATTGTCAACGGGCCGACTGACTTCGCCGTACAGCGTGGCGGGTCTCGCGACCACGGGCATGGGTTAATGTTACACTCTTATCAATGTGAATGTTAACACGTCAATGTGAATATTCACGTTGTCAACGGGCCGGGCCTAACCCGCAGGCACCGAACAGCTTCGGTCACAGGCCAATTTTACACTGTTATCAATGTTAATGTTAATGTTAATATGTCAATGTGAATATTCACATTGTCAACGGGCCGACCTAGGCTCGCCCTGGGCAGCGGGCGGGCTTCGGGCCACCCACGGGCTACGGGCTAATTTTACACTTCTATCAATGTGAATGTTAATATGTTAATGTGAATATTCACATTGTCAATCGGTAGTCGCCCGTCGGCCACGCAACGAGAGCAGGCAGCCCATGAATGTACGTCATGAGCTAATTTTACACTCTTATCAATGTTAATGTTGATATGTCAATGTGAATATTCACATTATGAACGGGCAGTTGCCCGCCTCGAGGCGGTCAAGCCAGTCACAATCAATTTTACACTCCTATCAATGTGAATGTTAACTTGTTAATGTGAATATTCACATTATCAACGGGCCGAGCCGGGCCAGGCCTATTTTTTTGGCCTGTGGGACGGCCCGGCCCGACTCGAATTTTTCCGGGCACTCACGAGGATCAACATGGGCCGGGCCCCTACACATTGACGATATGAATATTCACTTTGACGGTGTGAACATTCACATTAGGGGTATTTTGGTAATTATGTCACCAATAGGACTTATTGAAATATGAGAAAATAATGTGTAGTAAATGGAACATAAGTAGATGAAAAGGGTATTTTGGTCTTCTTATATCAAATTGGACCTAATGGAATAGTCAAAAAGAATATGAGTTTGATGGAATAAAGCTCTTAGAAAATGAATTTATCAAAAAAGCTCCCTATATTAAAGTTATGAAAACATTGGTAAGTCAGACCAAAATAATGATTTTTTATTGGGTTAAATGCTAGACTGACATACTCCAAGTTTGAACTTTAATTTTTATTTTCAATGATTAACTTTATTGTAATTAAATTATTTGAGAGGTGAACTACTACGCTTAATAAGGGGAAGATTAATTTGAGGCGTGACAGAGAAAAGGACTACTCTTTTTTTCTCTTTTCTATTTTATTAACCATTTTTATCAAGTTTCACAGAAAAAAATAAAGGTTAAAAATTAATCAACATATGTAATTTATTATATAATTGAATGAATTATAATTACAAAATTCTAATGGCATAATTTATTTATGTTTTACCGCAAGTACATTTTTTATAATGTATTCTATTTTTTATCTTTATTTTTTACTAATTATATTTTAGCACATTTTTATATTTAATACATGAAACGCACCATTGATGACAAAATCATAAAAAAAGATCTTAATTATAATTGTCATGAAAATAATTAAAATTTATTTGATTCTAAATCTCTTTTCCTCTTCATTATAAAATATTTTTAATTTTTATTTAATATTAATATTATTTTTAATTACTTGTGTGATACCGTGCATAGTATGGGTGTAATACTGGTAATTATATATAAAAAAAAATAAATATATGCTATAATTTTATTCCGTGTGTGATCCCAGAAAATGTGAAATAAATATAAATTTCATTTTTTGTGTATGTTTAAATTTTTTCTATAAATGTAACATTATAGGCATATAATAATATAATTAATATATTAATAAATTTTTTTAATAGTTCCACTTATTTAGTGTTTAATTACACAATTCAACACTTACAAGTAAAATGCTTACAAATTAAATTGTTTAATAACTATAATTCGTATCACTGAAAATTTTAAACCTCTCTTAAAAATTTAATATCATAAATTTCTTACTTAATTATAATGTTGAATTCTGATTTTTAACATCTTATAATTATACATAATAAATTTTTTCTCTTTTCTATTTTATTAACCATTTTTATCAAGTTTCACAGAAAAAAATAAAGGTTAAAAATTAATCGACATATGTAATTTATTATATAATTGAATGAATTATAATTACAAAATTCTAATGGCATAATTTATTTATGTTTTACAGCAAGTACAATTTTTATAATTTATTCTATTTTTTATCTTTATTTTTTTACTAATTATATTATAGCACATTTTTATAATTAATACATGAAACGCACCATTGATGACAAAATCATAAAAAAAGATCTTAATTATAATTGTCATGAAAATAATTAAAATTTATTTGGTTCTAAATCTCTTTTCCTCTTCATTATAAAATATTTTTAATTTTTATTTAATATTAATATTATTTTTAATTACTTGTGTGATACCGTGCATAGTATGAGTGTAATACTAGTAATTATATATAAAAAAATAAATGAATGCTATAATTTTATTCCGCGTGTGATCCTAGAAAATGTAAAATAAATATAAATTTCATTTTTTGTGTATGTTTAAATTTTTTCTATAAATGTAACATTATTGGCATATAATAATATAATTAATAAATTTTTTTAATAGTTCTACTTAGTTAGGACTGGTTTGGGGTGTCATAAAAAAGTGCAATTTTTATCTTTTTGGACTAAAAAAGTTGAGAAAAAAATATAGAGATTTAGGTTAACTTTTTGGATTTTTATGAAAAAATGTGTATTAAAAAATTGTATAAAAAAAATATGTAAGAGATGAATAGTGATAGGTGGCCCACAGCCATACAAATCGGAATGTGTGAATGGGAGTTGGAAATTATTGGCTATTTTTTGTACAAAGCACTGCACGATTTTGTTTGGTCCATGGAATATCACGGGTCCCATTTTAATAATCTGAATCGTCAATGTGTATAACTCGTCGAACACTATGTACTTATAAAAAATCACGTTAATCGGATATCGATAGCTATCTGATTAGATTTATTTATTTTTCAATCATTAATTATAACACCATCCATTTGTCGTACATAACTGATCTGATCATATAGTTATCGATATCCGATCAATGTGATTTTTTCAGATATAATAATACTCGACGATTTCTACACTTTGAACGGTTCAGATTATCAAAACGGGACCCATGATGACCCCATGGGACGAACAGCAGTGTGTGTGCCACACCCAATCATTTACATTTGAATCCAGCTGCACAGTGGTCACTTCGGTGGTCACTTTTTTTGAAATTTTTTTTTTTTTTTTTTGGTAAATAGTGATATCTTTTTAGATTTTGGAGTAACTTTTTGACTTTTTGACTTATATAGTATAAGCCAAACCAGGCTTTAGTGTTTAATTACACAATTCAACACCTACAAGAAAATGCTTACAAATTGAATTGTTTAATAAATATAATTCGTATCACTTAAAATTTTAAACCTCCCTTAAAAATTTAATATCATAAATTTCTTACTTAATTATAATGTTGAATTCTGATTTTTAACATCTTATAATTATATCATTGATAAAAAATCTGATCCGATTGAGACCCCCCATTTCAAGATTTCTCCACCCCACACACACGGGGGGGTTGGTGAGTGGGGGGAAAAGAGAAAAAAAAAAAAAACACAATTTTGGACCAATAGGAGGCTGAGGGGGTCGTGGGGGTCCTGCCAAAAAGGGGGCACAAGTCATTTTTCTAAAAAATACCATTATCACTCCACCATCTCCCCCCCCCGGCAGCTAATATCACGTGACCACCACCACCACCACAACCATTACCCCTAAGACCAACAAATTCTAATTTTTTTTTTAGGATAAATCACAAATACACCTTCTGAGGTTTAATTGAAATACAAATCGCTCTTTGTAATTTTAAAAATTACATTTTACCCCCTGAGATTTTTTAATTTCATAACAAATCGCCTATTTTATTAATAAAAATATCAAGTTAATTAACAGTTTTTAACAATATTAGAAATATATTTCAATTAATAATTTAGATAATTTTGTTATTATATAAGAGAGCAATTTTGAATTTCATTTTTTTTAGTTAATTCTGTTAAATAAAAAATACTAACAAGGAAGTATTTGTAATTTTTCAAATTATAAGGAGCAATTTGTATTTTAAGCAAACTTGAGGGGTGTATTTGTAATTTATCCTTTTTTTACATATCAAATAACTTGATTTAATTCAAAACTTAAAAATTAAAATTCAAAATAAAAAATTAGTACTTAATTTTTGCAATTTTTTTTTAATTTCTAATTTTATAAAATAACACTTTCCCTAATGCATTAATATCACATTGCATTCGAAATCTTATTGAATTCAGTATCAGTGGGTTTGGTTTTAATTTTTTTGATTCAATTTTTTAGAAAATGAGTTTTTTATTATTTTTTATTTTTTTGTTTTTAACGAATATTTTTAAGATTTTAAGTAATTTTTTTTTTTTTTTAGATACACCTTACTTAGATGTATCTAAAAAGTAAAATATTTGTAAAAAAAATATTTTAAAAATTTAATAAATATAAAAAAATATGAAAAATGTACGAAATTTTAGTATTTTTTTTATATTTTCAGTATTTAGTGAATTTTTTTTTAAAAATTCATAAATATTATGCTTTTTAAATATATTTATATTAAGTGTATTTAAAAGTAAAAAAAAAATTTAAAATATTTAAAAAAATCAATAAAAAAATTATTTTATAAAAGATAAATCTTAAAAATCCAAACCAAACACTTTTTTTTTTTTTTCTGTGAACAATTGAATCGCACAGAGTCATTAGGAGGGAAGATCAGTCAACACAAGCCCGCCCAAGTGTAATGTGAACGTGTCGTTTAACTACCACCGTTGCCCAAAGCCTTTAAATGAAGGATGAATTTTAAATACACCTTAAAATTTACTTAAAATATAAATTATTTTTTATAATTTAAAAAATTATATATATTTTTTTGTTAAAATTTTTTATTTAACAGAATTAATTAAAAAAATAAAATTTTAACTATTCATCTATACAATAATAAAATTATCTGAATTATTAATTAAAATAAAATTAACATTATTAAAAAATATTAATTAACTTGATGATTTATTAATTAAAAGATCTATTTGTTATAAAATTAAAAACCTTATGTAACATAATGTAATTTTTAGAATCACAAAAGATAATTTGTAATTTAAATAAACGTGTGTTTGTGGTGGTGTTTGGCAAGATTTTGATTTGGTTTTTTTTTTTTTTTTTATACTAAAAGACAAAGTTTTTACAAAATCAAAATAAATAAATAAAAATAAAATATCACATCTAATCCCATAATCATTTTATTTATTTTTTTACAAACATCAAATCAAATTCAAAAAAAATTTAACTATCTTTTTAAATACCAAAATTTTTTTATCCAATAACATTTCACAATTAAAAAAATTTATATAAAAATTCACTTTCGAAACACTCACGGTAATTTACGCAAAAAAAATCACGACCCTGCTACAACAGAATTAACACCACGTGTCAACATCATAACGGCAACAAAAAAGGCCTAGAAGGATTATCCGTACGCAAGCCACTCCAATTGAGGTTAAATACAGACCCGAACTCCACTCCTCCCTCCACACTCTCATTTACTTCTCTCTCTCCCCCTAAACACACACTCTCTCTCTCTCTCTCTCTCTCTCTCTCTCATATCTCTTGTACGTAACGTTTCTGCTTACAAGAAGACTCGTGGCTCTGTCTTTTGATGGTTTTTCTGAATCACCGCTTCTGAGGTAAAGAAACCCATTTAGAATTTAATTCCTACTGTCTTTTCGATTTTTTCTTACTTGTTTTTATTTTATTTTTTTGTCTCTCTGTTTTCGTACTTTAGTGTATGTCTGAACCGTTTTTGGTTTGACGCCACCAGTTTTTGCGGTGGTTCCAATAAATACTCTGTTTTACAACTTTAAACGCATTGCATATACCATATAGATACATGTATGTACAGTAGAGTAGATCAAATGGAAGATGATCAATAGGGTAGAACTACCATTGTTTCAAAATTGGGATTTCTGAAATGAGAAATAATATGTGTTTGGTTGGAAATTTGAGAAGGGATTTGGAAAGAAAAATAAAAAAGATAGGAAAAATGTAAATAAAACATACTTATATTTCATTTAATCTTACCTTTTTCTTTTCAAATTCCTTCTCAAATTTCCCCGTCAAACACAGCGTAAGTGCGTGCGTCAAATTTGATGATACAACCAGTTTGTATAAAGTCTAGTCTTGTGATTTTAAATCTTTTCTTTTGAGGATTGTTGGTCTTCCAATTAGCAGCAATGATTTAGGTCACTAATTTTAATATTCTAATGGAGCACTAATGACGTGGCAATGAACAAAAATAAATAAATAAAAAACAAATCAAGACTGCCAACTCATTAAAGTTACCTTTAGAGCTCAAAAATTAGAACTGCAAAGCATTTTTCTTCAACTGGATGGGTTTTGACTTGGAGCTTCTCTAGTTAAAAGAGTTCAGTGAAAAAAAAAAAAAAAAAATTGGTCTTATTTCATTTGAGTTTTGAGAATTGTTCTCTGTTATGTAAAATTTTCTCTTCTCATTCTTTTCTGGTTTTTTGAACTAGACATTTTTATGGTCTCTTTCAACTTTCCTAGGTCCTACTTATCTTAGCTTATTCATAATATTTTTTAAAAATTTTATGTAGGTCCCCATGCTCTTGTTCATTTGGTAAGAAGACTATTCCTTTCTTGTCCTTTGTTGTATTTTCTTGCTCTCATGAATCATTACTGTATCTGCTAGATTCTCACCAAAATGTCCTGGTGTGTCACATGGGATTCAAACTGAGACCGGAGTTTTAACGTGGCTGAACACTCAACACTGCAGGCCGAGCACAAATTGATTTCTCAAGCTTCAATTTTACACATGAAAATTAATAAATAGAATAGTGCACCACATCAGTTCAACCTGATGGCATACCATAACTTCGATTGCTTTCTCGTTCATACTCATACCCAAATTTTGACTATACACATCTGGTAAACAATATAATAAAGGAAAATCTTTATGAATCTTTCCATAATTTCAGCCAACAGCTGTTAATATATTGGAATAGGCTCTCCTCTACAAACCCGCACCGATAATCTGAATTGTCACCTTTGTAGACATCGCAATAAAAATTGTTCATGCAAAAAATTAATTTCATCGGACAACTATACACATGAATAAATAGTATTTTATTTTAACAAATGGATGGTTTATATATTATATACCTTGATTATATTATATCTATATATAATTTTCATTTTGTTGACCTTGAAATGCTATTCCCTTAATTGCTTGCCTCCATTTCACATGAATCATTACTTTGTATGCTAGATTTCACCAAAATGTTTCAGAGGAGGGTAAGAAAAACAGAAAAGGTAGATCCAAAACATGCTTAGACAATCTTAGGAGTTTGGTTAAAAGGTCCCCAATTTCAAGAAAATAGGTCTTTCTTTTCATACTCCTACCCAATTTTTAACTACCCACATCTTTTAAACAGTAAAATAAAGGGGGAATCTCTATGAATCTCTCCATAATCTCAGCTAACAGCTGTTAATATTGTAATATTATATAAATCTTGATTGTATTGTATCTATATATAGTATTCATTTTGTTGACCTTGAAATACTGTTTTTCTTAATTGCTTTCACATGCTTCCCTAAGCTGTCATATTCAATACGTCATATTCTCACCTAGCTTTTGAAAAACCATTTGTAAGCATGAGACGTTTCAAAACTGTAGAAAAAATTGGCCTCCTTTGTCTTCTTTTTGAAATATCTAATCTATCATGTTTCTTGGATGACCTTTCAGTTGTCTAAACTAGGATGAGCTAACTCACCTTCTGGACTCTTCCAAGTCTAACGGCATTATTATGTACTAGACTGCTATTGTCTTGCTTTTTTGGGGGGCTGTATTGGGGGGAGGGGTGAGTCGAACTTGGGTTGAACCTGTGACTTCCTAGTAAGGTACTGAAGTTCTAGCCATTAGGCTAATGTTAGAGATTAAGAAATATAGACATGGATATGGACACAGACACAGACACATGCATTAACACAAACACGGGACATAGCGATTTGAAAGAAGTTAGGTAAGTGAAAAAAAATAAAAACACACCCACATACTTCGATTTCTCTCATATCTCTTTGCCCTAAATTTATATTCATATAAATAACAAATATATATTTTACTTTAACCGTAAATCAACTTTCACAAAGGTTGTGTATCTAAACACATGGCACGCATGTCTGTGCAATGTCCCCAACATATTCGTGGCATGACCGACTAAGTGGACACGCAGCGTATCGGACATGCCATTGAACACCTATATGGACATGTGATCAAACACTAATACAGACACGACACTCATTTTGAAGAATATGTGCTTTACAAATATCTTTCCTTGGTTTAGTAAAGTAACATTCATACTAATCCTTAGCTTCTCTGTTCTATGTTTTCAGGATATAGAAGCTGCAAGGAAAATTAGACCTGTGAAAGAGATTCTGAATTAAGTCAGACATGGCCAAAGAACAGTTGCAAGTGCTCAATGCACTTGATGTGGCCAAAACACAATGGTATCACTTCACTGCAATCGTAATTGCCGGCATGGGTTTCTTCACCGACGCATATGATCTGTTTTGCATCTCTTTAGTCACCAAGTTACTCGGCCGCATATACTACCATAATGATGGCGATGCTAAACCGGGGTCTTTGCCTCCTAATGTCTCGGCTGCAGTGAATGGTGTTGCTTTTTGTGGTACCCTTGCTGGCCAACTCTTCTTCGGGTGGCTCGGTGACAAGATGGGTCGAAAAAGAGTCTATGGCATGACCCTTATGGTCATGGTTATTGCTGCAATTGCCTCTGGCCTTTCCTTTGGCAAAAGTGCAAAAGGCGTGATGACCACACTCTGTTTCTTTCGCTTCTGGCTAGGATTTGGCATCGGTGGCGACTACCCTCTTTCTGCTACCATTATGTCTGAGTACGCCAACAAAAGAACTCGTGGTGCCTTCATTGCTGCGGTGTTTGCCATGCAAGGTTTTGGGATTTTGACCGGTGGAATGGTTGCATGTATTATTTCTGCATCATTTAAAGCCAAATTTCCTGCCCCGGCGTATCAAGACAATGCTCTTGGCTCCACAGTTCCAGAAGCTGATTATGTTTGGCGCATAATTCTGATGTTTGGTGCGATCCCGGCTGCACTTACTTATTACTGGCGAATGAAAATGCCTGAAACTGCCCGTTACACGGCCTTAATTGCCAAGAATGCCAAACAGGCCGCTGCTGACATGTCCAAAGTGTTGCAAGTTGAGCTAGAAGCAGAACAAGAAAAAGTTGAAAAGCTTTCTGAAGATAAAGGCAATGATTTTGGTTTGTTTTCAAAACAGTTTCTCCGTCGCCATGGCCTTCACTTGCTTGGAACCACCACTACATGGTTCTTGCTCGACATTGCCTTCTACAGTCAAAACCTTTTCCAAAAGGACATTTTCAGTGCAATCGGGTGGATTCCCGATGCCAAGACAATGAATGCCATTGAAGAGGTTTTCAGAATATCAAGAGCTCAGACTCTCATTGCTCTCTGCAGTACTGTCCCCGGGTATTGGTTCACCGTGGCATTAATCGACAAAATAGGGCGCTTCACCATTCAGTTAATGGGATTTTTTCTTCATGACAGTGTTCATGTACGCCTTAGCTATTCCTTACAATCACTGGACTCATAAGGAGAACCGAATTGGGTTTGTTGTCATGTACTCACTAACCTTCTTTTTCGCCAATTTTGGTCCAAACGCAACGACTTTTGTTGTCCCCGCTGAGATTTTCCCTGCAAGGCTACGATCTACGTGTCATGGCATATCAGCAGCATCTGGGAAAGCTGGGGCAATTGTTGGGGCATTCGGGTTCTTATATGCAGCTCAGAATCAGGACCCAACTAAGACAGATAAAGGGTATCCACCGGGTATTGGTGTTAGGAATGCGCTCATGGTTCTTGGCGGAGTCAATTTCTTGGGTATGGTGTTTACGTTCTTGGTGCCTGAGTCGAAAGGAAAATCATTGGAGGAAATGTCTCAAGAGAACGAGGAAGATGAGGATGGATCGACAGAGATGAGACAGCAGACCAGTCATGACATTAGGACAGTTCCGGTTTAATAAGAATTTCTCATATAATGCTGCTCTCTTTAGTATAGTTATCAGTCCACCTAGTAGTTTTATGTCTTTGAGCACACACCTTAGGATGAAAAAAAGCTTGTAGTGCTTCACCTTCATGTCCACCTTGAGATATGTAATAAGCTTGCTGCTTTCTTCCGTTTAACGAGTGGTGATACTCTTTAAGTTCTGTCTGGCTTTAATCTTGTTTGTTAATGGAGAAAATGTGTAGTCCTCTCTCTCTCTCTATCTCTCTCTCTCTCTCTCTCTCTCTCACTGCGACCAAACAGTAGACATCTGGTTTTTCTTGTCCCATGGTTCTACATGCTTGTTTAGTACAGCTTTTTGCTTACACTCGACACCAAACACTCGACACATGTACACGCCCCCAATTTTTTTTTATTGAAAATATAGTCTTTTGTATGGACAATTCTTAAGGATTGTTTGAGAGAACTATATAAGGGTATTTTTTGAATTTTTGAATAAAAAAATATAGGAAAAAAAAAAATTGTTTGAAATAATTTTTTGACTTTTTATGAAAAAAATATATATTAAAATATTATATAAACTAGCAAAATTATCGTATTACCCCTATGTCCTATGCTACTGACAGTGACGGTTGAATAGTATTGCTTTAAAATGAGATGGTGCCTTCAGAAGATATATATATATATAGGATGAGGCTTTCCTCCAGTCCTTCATCGAACTAGAGGGTACTGTTGGGTCCATAGAGATCCATCACGAGTCTCGTTTTGATAATTCAAACCGTCAATGTGTAGAAATCGTTAAGTATTATATGTCTATAAAAAATCAAATTGATCGGATATCGATAGCTATGTGATCAAATCAGTTTTGTATGAAAAAAAATGACGGTGAAAAATAAATGGCTAACAAAAATCTGATTGATCACATAGCTATCCATATCCGATCAACGTGATTTTTTACAGGTATATAATACTTAACGAGTTCTACACATTAAATGGTTCGGATTATTGAAACAGGACCCGTAGTGGGCCCCTACGGACCCAACAATATCTTCCAATTCAATGAATATATATATATCTAATTTTTTCATAAGATATATGAAAAGTACCACATGGCCCACACGTGAGCTTGTATTGGGGTATAATTTTGGCTTGTACTCTTCTCTTTTTTTTTAATTTTTTTAATTTTTTATGGATAGTGATAATTTTTTTAAAACATTTTTTGACTTTTTGTCTTATATAAAAAGTATACCAAACAAATAAGATAAGATGAGTTTATCTTATGAATTGAACACTTCAACAGAAGTAAAGTAACAAAGATTTACATGTTCTCTCATCACTTTTCCAATTTCATTTTCTTTCCCCTGTTGTGGGAGGTGTGCTGTGGTCACAGCAACGCAAAAACATTCAAGAATTTTTCACTTTTCCATGATCGCATTCTTACTTTTTTCATTTTTGTCCATTTGCTTTTTCTGTACACTATCAAGATTCCTTTTGATTTGCAGAAACTAGCACGACTTCCTTTATATCTGCATTTTTATGTCATTTTCAGAGAAATTTTTGTTTGTGTCGGGTGAAAATTTCTCTGAGTCAGGTGAAATTTTTCTGAGTCAAATTTTTTCTGTAAAAATATTGAGGGACTTTAACTATTACGAAAATATTATAAGTCATTTTATTTTATAAAATCTTAATATGAGGTCTTTAAAAAAAAATTCCCTTGTTTTTTCCTTTCATTTTTTTTTCGTGCATAAATGTTAAATGATAATTTTGATTGGTTAAAATTAAATTGATGGGACCACTGATTGGACATAGTACCAACATGAATGCCAAAGACTTCCACATTGAGGATATTTGTTAAACGGTATCCTTACAGTGTTTTGTTATAAATTGTAGTAGAAGATAATGAGTTCCCTATTCAACATGGCCTAGCATACCAAATTGTTGAGAAAGGATTAGAAGGAAGCTAAAAATGAATCAATCACCGGCTTCCCTCCTGTCCACGCCTGGATTGAATGGTGTCGTTCGGATTTGTGTTTGTGAGAGACTTACCCAATTTATTTCGCTAATCCGAATCATTTATTTTGTAAAATAATTTTTTTTCACTAATTTTTTTTTTTTTAAAAAAAAAATGTTGTGGAGATATATTTTCTGAGTACCAACACGTAGCAAGGTGACGCCGACGTGTCAGCCGAGGTGCCACGTGTCTTGGTCGTGATGCCGAGCTGATCTCGGTTAGGCCGAGGCTATCTCCGAAGATATCGGAATCCGAGATAAGCGGATAGGGAACAAGAGTCCTAGAATGAAGAGGGAACTCAACCTGGATATGGACAAGAGTCCTAGATTGGGAGAAGACTTCAGTTTGGGTAAAGATAAGACTCTTAGAGAGTTTATCTTAATCCCACTGAGAGTCCCAGATTAGCATAATCCTGAGTCCATTAGGGCCAGACTCCTATTGGGACTAGGATTGTATTGGCTATAAAAGAGAGGCACCCCCATGGGTCTAAGGTATGTTTTTTATACTCAAGCTTGTGAGTTGAATACTTGATTATCTTTGAGAGATATACTGACTTGATCGTCGGAGTACCCCCGGGTGGAAGAACCACCATCTAAACTTCTTCTTTCTGCGGTCAAATGGTGCCATCTATTCCGGTGCTCTCCATGACTACTAAGCGGTGTGGTCAAAATCACTCACATAATTTGGCGCCGTCTGTGGGAAAGAAAGAAGAATAGATGGCCAATAACGGACGGAAGGATCAGATTGATGACAAACACTCCATTGGGAGTGGGAGATCTATCGACCTCGGCTGAAGGGACAACATAACCACGTAAACTTCGTGACCAGAGTCACGGAGTGAAAAGACGGCCGGAAGGTGGCGATCAAAGACAACGGTCGAAGCGGATACTACAACAAAGATGACCTCCGGTATGGAAGGATAGATACTTGCGAAAGAAGCGAAGACCCTTCCAGAAAGGATGCAAAGGCAGGGGCATGAGTGCTCAAAGAGATGACATTCAAGTATAGAAGAGCTCAACCTAAGTGGCGGATCTGGATTCTAGATCCGGATCCAGAAGACATCATCTCGGCCTAGATGAGTAGGCAGAAAAGACAAGAGCTCGGCCTAAGTGGCGGATCACGGATTCCAGATCCGGATCCGAGAAGACATCAACTTCGGCCTAGATGAGTAGGCAGAAAAGACAAGAGCTTAGCCTAAGTGAGCGGATCCGGATCCTAGAAAACATGATCTCGGCCTAGATGAGTAGGCCCGAGAAAAGAAAGCTCAAACCGGTGAGCGGATCTAAGAAGATAAGATCTCAAGTGCTTAAGTCCGTGAAGAGAAAAACACAATGACAGATCTAAGATCCCAGAGGATAAAAAGAAACACGAAGATCGGACTAAAGTTGGTAGGGTTGAAAACCCAAGCGAATCAAGAAGATGCTTAACCGTAGTTAAGACCAAGAAGATGCTTAACCGTAGTTAAGCGAGAAGATTCTTAACCGAAGTTAAGACCAAGAAGATGCTTAACCGTAGTTAAGACCAAGAAGATGTAACCGTAGTTAAGCGAGAAGATTCTTAACCAAGTTAAGACCAAGAAGATGCTTAACCGTAATTAAGACCAAGAAGATGTAACCGTTAAGCGAGAAGATTCTTAACCAAGTTAAGACCAAGAAGATGTAACCGTAGTTAAGACCAAGAAGATGCTTAACCGTAGTTAAGCGAGAAGATTCTTAACCTAAAGTTAAGACCATGAAGATGTAGCTTAACCGTAGTTAAGCCAAGAAGATGCTTAACGCAGTTAGCGAAGATTCTTAACCGAAGTTAAGACCAAGAAGATGTAACCGTAGTTAAGCCAAGAAGATGCTTAACCGTAGTTAGTAGAAGATTCTTAACCGAAGTTAAGACCAAAGATTCCTTAACACTTGTTGAAATTTGTAGCAATTTACAAGTTGTTAAGCTGACAAAGATTCCTTAACACTTGTTGAAATTTGTAGCAATTTACAAGTTGTTGAGCTGAAACCATTCCTTAACACTTGTTGAAATTTGTAGCAATTTACAAGTTGTTAAGCTGGCAAAGATTCCTTAACACTTGTTGAAATTTGTAGCAATTTACAAGTTGTTAAGCTGACAAAGATTCCTTAACACTTGTTGAAATTTGTAGCAATTTACAAGTTGTTGAGCTGAAACCATTCCTTAACACTTGTTGAAATTTGTAGCAATTTACAAGTTGTTAAGCTGACAAAGATTCCTTATCACTTGTTGAAATTTGTAGCAATTTACAAGTTGTTAAGCTGACAAAGATTCCTTATCACTTGTTGAAATTTGTAACAATTTACAAGTTGTTGAGCTGAAACCATTCCTTAACACTTGTTGAAATTTGTAGCAATTTACAAGTTGTTAAGCTGACAAAGATTCCTTATCACTTGTTGAAATTTGTAGCAATTTACAAGCTGTTGAGCTGAAACCAGTCCTTAACACTTGTTGAAATTTGTAGCGATTTACAAGTTGGAGGTAAGCTGAGATCATTCCTTGTCTATCGCTTGTTGAAATTTGTAGCAATTTACAAGATGAAGATAGATCGAGTTCATGGAGTAACACTTGTTAAAGTTCTGTATGAATTTACAAGTTGGTTAAAAGGAGATGATGCTTAACCAAAGTTAAGCCGAGGTCAGTATCTTGCCGAAGTAAAGTTTGTAGTTATTATACCCGAGGTATGTAACCCCGAGAAGATTGCATAAAGAAGGCAAAGAATGAAAGGCACGCAGAATATTCTAAGTATAGAATCATGCAAAGGCAATCAAGAAAAGACAAAGGCACAAGCATTCAGAGAAGGAAAGTTAAATTAGACATTCAAGAACAAGGGGGCACATCGGCCATATGCAGAGCTTACATTGTCTGAAAAGCAAAAAGGTACAAGAGTACAAGCGACAAAAAAGGAAGAACGTCAAAAAGTCGAGATGACGTTTAACCGAAGTTAAATTGAGATGATGCTTAACCGAAGTTAAGCCGAGATGATGTTTAACCGAAGTTAAACTGAGATGATGCTTAACCGAAGTTAAGCCGAGATGATGTTGAAACCTGAGAAAAGTTTACAAGCAGAGTTAAAATCGAGAGTGAAGAATGGCTTAAACACTTGTTGAAATTTAGAGAAAATTTACAAGTTAGAGAGCGCACAAAGTTAAGTGTCGGCAAAAGATTCGTCGGAGTCAAACGTCGTTTTGGTTAGAAACGAAACCGCTAAGTGCGCCGAAGTGGTGACGAAATTGTGAAAGGAATAAATGCTTCAAGCAGCGATGATAGTTTGCAGAGGCCAAGAGAAAGAAGGTCTAAAGAGGCGAATTAAATACGAAGTTTTAATACATCGGCGAAAGAAGATCACATCAGTGCGTGACTACGGTACAAAGCCAACTTCCTTAATGTGATCCTAAGTGCAACTTATGTTCACATTAGAGGCGGGGAGAAGGTCTTGGGGAATGAATGATAATTAAGGAGTAAGGAATGTTAACACTTGTTGAAATTTTGAGCAAATTGCAAGATGAGTTAACCAAAGATTATGAAGTCTACCACTTGTTGAAATTTGAAGCAATTTACAAGTTTGGTATAGCCGAGATAACAACTGAAGAGCGTTTAGAGATATGATCATCGAGATGACCCACTAGCTTGTTAAAAAGTGAGAAGGTTAGCAAGTATCTGAAATGAAGACCTTAAAAATTAGGGACTAAAAGCAAGAACGTCGGACCGATCTGCTCGATGAAGCGATGATGGTTCAGCCTCGGCAGTCAGTTGGAGGAGCTTTTCTACCGTTACCTCGGCATCAATTTCAAGAAAAAAGTAAACTACTCGGCATCAGTGGCAGGTTGTGTCTCACCCGTAAGGCAGTTTAAAGGAACTTCTCGGACCATCTCGACCCACGAGCTCGGATCAATCTCCTGAAGAGTTTGATCAACGCTCTTCTCGGCGATTGGCACCTCGGAGTTTTGAAAGCAAGGATTGAAAGTAAAAATCTGGGAAAAGACACAGAAAACAGAAACAAGAAATGTAATTCGAGAATCAAAAATGGTGATGAAGCTATCAAGAAATCAAGACAAAAAGATTGCAGTATATCAAACCAAGAAACGATGGCGAAATAAGCAGATATGTGAGCAGTGTGTATTCAAGAAGATGATTTGGAAACAACAATGGTGATTAACAAATGAAGCGAGCTTCTTGGAAAGCAACAAGTAATAAAAGCGGGAGAACGGTGGCTTACCGGAAAAAGGAAGTCGGAATGAGAATTGCAAGTCGATGACAATGACAAAATGATAAAGCTTCATCGGAGGAAAGGAACGAAGATTCTGAAGCTTGAAAGCTTGGAACAATAACAGATTTAAGCAAAAGAGCTAGAAAGGAAAAAAGCCAGAGGATTGAATGAAAAAAGAGAAAAATCAGAGTCAAGAAGACGACAAAGTTCAAGAATAAAGCTAAGTGCATAGGCACTAAGTGAGTATGTGAAGAACAAGAAAGTAATGGCCCAAACACAATGTTAGCAACAGAAAGAGGATATGACAAGAACAGTGCTAGGCATTTAAACAATTCAAAACTTGAAAATAGGCGAAAATAGAAGGCAACAGAGGGCAAATAAACAGATTCAGAAGAGTTATAAAAGATTGAGCTTAATAGCAAGTAAAGAGTTTATGAACCTACCAAGAGGAATGAACGTCGATATGAAGATCGCCGGAGTCAAATAGATGGTGGAAGTTAGGAACCCAGGAGAACGTGAATGGAGCAAGCAAAGCTCTTGGAGTTTACTGAATTAATGGAACAAAACCTCGGCTAGGAGGTGTGATCTTAGCGACTTGGAAAGCATGAAGCTTGACACTTGAAGTGGACAACAAAATCCAGAGAACTTTGAGGTCGGCGAGTTTGATCTCGAGAAGGGCCTGCAGATGAACAAAGCAGTGTAGGTTCCATCACCTCGAATGCCGAGGTAATAGAACTTAGAGGCGATTGTGGAGATATATTTTCCAGTACCAACACGTGGCAAGGTGGCCGACGCGTGTCGGTAGGGTGCCACGTGTCCTGGTCGTGATGCCGAGGTGATCTCGGTTAGGCCGAGGCTATCTCCGAAGATATCGGAATCCGAGATAAGCGGATAGGGGACAAGAGTCCTAGAATGAAGAGGGAACTCAACCTGGATATGGACAAGAGTCCTAGATTGGGAGAAGACTTCAGTTTGGGTAAAGATAAGACTCTTAGAGAGTTTATCCTAATCCCACTGAGAGTCCCAGATTAGCAGTAATCCTGAGTCCATTAGGGCCAGGCTCCTATTGGGACTAGGATTGTATTGGCTATAAAAGAGAGGCACCCCCATGGGTCTAAGGTATGTTTTTTATACTCAAGCTTGTGAGTTGAATACTTGATTATCTTTGAAAGATATACTGACTTGATTGTCGGAGTGCCCCCGGGTGGAAGAACCACCATCGGAAACTTCTCTTTCTGTTGCAGGTCAGCAGGGTGCCATCTATCTGCCGGTGCTCTCCAGTTGACTACTAAGCGGGCAGTGTGGTCAGAAAATCACTCACACAAATGTTTTTATGGGCCACTGAACAAAAAGATTTACTATGCGCCTCTGGATAAAACATGTGAATGGGGACTTTTGACAATGATTTTTTTTCTGACAAAGGAATCTTTTGTTCCTTGTTTTTTAAATTAAAATTTTAAATATGGTACATTGTTTTAGACGTTAAACAAAGATAATTGAAACATGAGACTTTCTAAAGTAGGGAAGCCTAAAACAACCACTTTGATCACTTGACACTAAAACTGGTCATGAGGCTTTTTATGCTTCACCTTCATGCTAATCTTGAGATATAGTAACTTCTATGCTACTTTCTTCTGTTAACTATAGTAGTGATATTATTAAAGTTATATGTTTGCTTTTCATTTTTGTTTGTTAATGGAGAAAATGTGTAGTCCTTTTCACATTTTACTTGCATTTCATTAGCTTTTCTCTCTCTTCACTACAGCCAATTACTCTGCATATTTTTGGGTTGAGTGAATGTGTGTTGATATATTATTGAACCTTCAATTTTGGATATGCTTTAAAGTTGTCAATTAACAAGTAGATATTAGAAGTTCCAATGTTCATGAAAGAAGCTCTTCATCCACATCTTCAGATGAGAACACTGTTTTCTATCTTGCTTTCAATGCTTTATATGATTTTTAAAGTTTACTTGAAATTTAATTTTAATTATAAGGATTCTTAGCTGAATTTCGCTTGTAATTGAAATCATTGAACTCATAAACACATAATAAACAGTGCTTGTTGAAACTATTATTCCATAAATAATATTTTTCAGCATCCAACAACAGCAGAGCAATGCCTCAGAAAAACCACTCTTCCAATAAGAGATTACTCTATAAATTATCCCCATGTTCCACAAACTCCACAGGGTAACTATATATGTACCAATAAATAAGATTAACACTAGCTTGTAATAATATAATAATTATTAACTAGGTATTTTAGGCCAGCTCTTGAGCAAAGCAAGTCTCTTATGCACTTGCTCTCTTTCAATTTCAGTTGGTAAGTTGGACTCCATCCATTTGCCATTCCTTTCATACACTCATCCTTTGCGAATAATCTTCATCTTCCAAAGAACAACCACATTTCTGAGCAAATAGATTGCAAGCTTATCTTCATCTTGAGCACCATGGAAATTTAATATCTCCACTTCCTAGGATGTTTAGAGCCACACTGGCTATTCAGTTTACATATATGACTTTTAGTTGTTTCTGCAAAAGATTATTAGGTAGTCAGTAATTATTTTTGGTTGGTGTATTTATTGATGTGGATGATACTTTGTGCTTTGCAATTGTTTAAATTTTACTGGTAGTTTGTTTGGTTTTGATGTTTATTTTTCATTCTTCACCTGCCCACAGACCAAAAAGTAAGTGATCAATTTGTTTTGAGGTCATCACGTCCACAGAAATAGCAGATATCAAGAGCATTCCTTTAAATCAGTAAATCACAAGTAACAATCCACGTACTCCAAACCAATCAGGCAAATATCACAATGGGTGGTGATTCATCCCACTAATTTTTGGACCACTAATAGCACTAATGAACTAAAAAAAATAAAAAATAAACAAACTCAAGCTAAAATATCACATCACTTTGGTGGGGCCTCCTGTGCCACATCATTAGTGATGCTCTAGTGCTCCCAATTTAGAGCTCTAAGACATTATTGTATCACAATTCTGTAGAAGACTTTATTTACTTTTCCACACAGGCACACAAGTGTGAGTCGAATCATAGAGACTATGAAGAGATTTGATGTAGAAACTACCTGATGAATAAAGTAGAAATCTAAACTTAAAGAGAGACAAAGTAGATAGTTAAATTTGATATAGAGTTACCTTTAACAGTGTAATCCTCCCTCCCATTGAAAGGCATCTTCTCTTCTTCCACAAGGATAGCTTCTTCTTTTTCTTCTTCTTCTTGAACTTGCATAACAATGGTTGCCATGTTTCCACACCAAGCTCCCAAGGGAAGTCCCAAGTACTTCATTGGAAAGGATCTATGCTTACAGTTAAGCATACCAGCTGCACAAGTTTCAAGAACTCATCCAAAAAAACTCCCCAACCCAGCCACTGCCTACACTGTTGTGAAAATTAATTTTCAGGCCATATACAATTTCAAAACATCTCAAGAAATGTTAAACATTTATGATCGCATTTCAATCATCATTATAGAAGATTATTGCGTTGTCTGCAAATTGGAAGTGAGAAAATTGCAAGTTACCGTGACCAATACTTACCGACCCCTTTAATCAGAACATGATGCTGTTTGGCTCTTTTAAGCAAAATATTAAGAACCTCAACCATGATGTTAAATAAGAAAGATGCAGGCTGTCCAGAAGAAGGGACTGGGTCACCGGAGGTGCTGGTTCAGTGGTGTCCCCTGCAAAAAGATTTAAAACCATAATTGAATCAATTTCAACAGTTAAGTTTAAGAAATCCAAATTGCAGCGCGAGGAATAGTCCTCTGTCTAGAATTTTACAATTGACATTACCTCTGTTTGTTTCGGCCAAAAACATTTTTCTATGTTTGGTTGCGTCTTTGAAACTAATGTACTAATAGTTCTATTAGTGATGCTGGGTTGATGGTGGTGGTAGCGGCGGGGCAGAGATGGAGGTTGTGGGTGGTGGTGGAGGTGGTGGAGGTGATGATAGTGGTGGTAGTGTGGTGCCATTGATAAGACTTTAATCTGAAAAATATTTGCCACAGTTTAAAAGTGGAAAATAGGCTTGTTGTGTTTGATTGACCATGAACAATGCTTTTCGTTGACTTTAGTTTTCTGTTGTACCAAATGCCAGAAATTGAGGAAAACATTTTCTGCCCAAACAAATGTGGTGTTAGAATCAATGCTAATGGATCTTGTGAAGGCTTTGATCATATGTCCTTTATCACTTACTCTCTTTACTCTCTAGATCTCGTGGCATTGCCCGTGGATGGTTTAAATTACAAATATCTTTCCTTGTTTGGTAAAATAGCATTGGAAAATGATATGGAAGTCCACTATTCAGTTTGATTTTCAGATCCAAATGAGCTGTAAAACACGTGGCTGGCTGAGTCATGGCAAAGCACACTGTCTCTCTTTCTTTTTTTCCTTTTTTTTTTTTTTTTTGCCAATGTTGTCTCTCATTCATCTCCTTTATTTCTCTTAAATGCAGACGACCCACCTACCAGTAGATAATATCCCTCATATTTCTCTGCCTCCCCATTGCATGAGTACCTCTATGTTATTATTAGAGAAGCATCCAAACTATAGCAATTGAGTTATCCACGAAAGAAGAAAAACACATTGCAATGAAAGAATAAAAAGGACCCATTTCTTGGATTGATTTTGCAAATGATGTATCAAATGGAAGATCGATTGTGTTAGTAATTAAGCGAGGGAGAGATTTTAGGGAATTCAAACATGGCAAAGAAGGAAGAGTGGAATATGGGAAGAAAGCTGCACGCACTCACAGTGGTAAGATTTGAACCTCGGCATCACTCCTGGTAAGTGAAACCCTCATCCACCCAGCCAACTCCTTGATCTTGACATGTTGTTTGTTGGTGAAGTATAAACTTATAATTCAAACTCCATGATAACATTGTAATAGCAGTCAATACAATTTTGAGGCATCACTCTGGAGATATGTTGAAAGCCAGTGTTTTTTCATAGCTATGTTGCTACAAATCCAAGTTTGTGCCCGTTAAAGGTGAACCATCTCTGATAAATTTCCTGTTGTCCAACATTACTAGATGTTGAAATAACATGCATTAATCAACTCAATCAAAGTGTAATTAAAGCAACACCATCGAGGTATGCTTTCCCGCAGCTTGCAGGGTTGAACCACATCTCATAGGAATGTCAATCAAATTAATAGAGTCAATAATGGATTTGTGGTAGGACAAGACATACAGACTTTGGTTTTGTTCTTCACCATGGGCTTCACTTCCTTGGAGCCACCACTACATGGTTCTTACTGGACATCAAATTCTACAGTTCAATCATCTAGAAAAAGGACATCACCCGTGCAATCAAGGTGCATTCCTGATGCCAAAAAAATTAATGCCTTTGAAGAGGTTTTCAGAATTGCCAAGGCACAAAACTCAAACTCTTATTGCTATGTGCAGTCTGCAGTAGAGTGTCCGGGTACTGGTTTACCATGGCATTCACTGATAAAATGGGAGGTTCACCATTCAATTGAAGGATTTTTCTTTATGACAATGTGCACTTGGGTTGGGGCATTTGGGTTCTCATATGTAGCTCAGAGTGACAAATAAGATACTAACTAGTAATGATACTAAGTTCTCTGTCTAGCTTTAACTAACAGAAATTAAAAGAGAAAAAATCCCCAAGCATTTTTTTTTTTTTTATATTTTTGAATGGTTTGAAGTTGTCACGGTTATACATGATGGAACAACCCATTGGTTGGAGTCACTATCTAGATTAATATTTGTACCTAGCAGCTTTAGTTAGCAAAGCAAAAACATCCAAAAAAGGGCTTCCATGATAGTTTTAACAAGGCAAGTAAAGATTTTCACCGACATAAGCACCAGTCTCAGAGATGGTAGAGATCACTCACTCCCCCAAGGTAGATCTCGCATGGAAGCAGCAAAGCGTTACAGAGATCCCGAATCTTATTTTCCTCATCTGTGTGCAAATTGCCATCATATAGCACTTGGTAATTTTCACCAGCATCGAGCTGAAACAGGTGTTCAGCTGAAATTACATGAAGCTTCTTAGGTGGGTTCTCAAGGAAGAAATTCTCAGCATCCTCCTTTAGTTTCGTATCAGCTTTTATGGCAGCGACTTTAGCTGACACCTGCAGGCTCAAACTGTTTGCAGTCGACCATTCATGTCTGTTTTTCGCCACTTCAATGCCCTCCAGCGAATGCGTTTTTTGTCTCTGAGCTCAACATCAGACAGTTTGGCTGCATTTAAGTCTTCATGAGGCTCAGGCTCAACCAAAGTATTCAAATCAGAGAGGAGGTTTTGATCCTCAGAACTACCAACAGAAAACAAGGTTTCCTTTTCAAAATTTTGCAACTTCACAGACTTGGAAGCTGCAATCTCCAACAAATTTTTCTTTCTCTTCTTACTAGTAGTACCATCCTTTGGGACTTCAGGGGCACCAACCATATGAGAGAATTTCAACTCCCCATCGTAGGGATTGCAGGGAAGCAGCATTGCTTCACAGTCATCACAAATCTTGCCGATCTCCTCAACCGGCAAGTCTGCTGGATAGTGAACATCATAATAACTTCCATCATCCAATTCATACAACTGCTCAGCAGAATACACCAGAACCTGCTTCTTTGGATTTTGACTAAAATAATTTTCAGCACTCATCTTCACTGAGGTCAGTGATCTAAAAGCAATGACACTGGCAGGTACTGGCTGGTTCAAATTTCGGGCACTGTTCCACTTCCGCTCATTGTCGTTCCATTTTAACGCTAGCCGGCGAAATAGTTTTTTCTCAAAGAGTTCAGCACTGGATAGTGTCTCAGACGGTTCGGCTGCATATCATCAAAAGTAAACATTAAAAGGTGCAGAAATAGAGACCAAAAAAAAAAAAAAAAACTTACGAACGGAAAACCAAAACCCTTACTCAAATTAATGGAATCAAAGGCGGCTTTCTCTTCATCAACTTGCACAATTTGTCGATTTCTTCTTCGCACAGCATATTTAATCTTAGCAATTCTCCAGCAGCCAACCCACGGCAAAGCCTGAATCATCCTTATCATCCTCTTTTCCTTCTCACTTAACAGTTTCTTCACCATTTTCTATCAAAAACAAATCATCTAAGAACAATAAATAAAAAAAAAAAATTGTGTATATACAGCTATATAAATACATATCAACTGACTAAAATAATTTCGTTTTTCTTAGTTACTTTCTCAGAAAATCAAACCGAACAGTCAATTCAATACGAACATACATTTAATTAGTATGTGTTTGTACATATAAACACATTCTTTCTACAATTTGTTAATATGTTCTTCGCACAGCACATTTCATCTTAGCGATCTCCAGCTCCTGAATCATCGTTATCATCCTATTTTCTTTCTCAGTTTCTTCTCCATTTTCCATCAAAAACAAATCATCTAAGAATAATACAGATTTTTGTGTATCTATGTACCTATATAATACAGATCAACTGATTAGTGTAAACAATTTTTTTTTTCCCTTCTGAATTACTCTCAGAAAATCAAATCAAGCAATCAATTGAATACGAACACATTCTAATTACATTTAATTAGTATGTGTTTATACATATAAACACATTCTTTCTACAATTTGTCAATTTCTTCTTCGCGCGGCACATTTCATCTTTGCGATTCTCCAGCTGCCAACATCGGCAAAGCCTGAATCATCCTTATCATCCTATTTTCCTTCTCACTTAACAGTTTCTTCTCCATTTTCTATCAAAAACAAGTCATCTAAGGATAATAAATAAAAAAATTGTGTATATATATAAACTAAATAAATAAATATCAACTGATCGGTTGTGTTAGCATTTTGTCTTTCTCAGTTAGTTTCTCAGAAAATCAAATCAAACAATCAATTCAATACGAACACATTCTGCTTACATTTGATTAGTATATGTTTATATACAAATAAACAGACAATTTTCAGAATATCAAACATCAAATCAAAAGATATAAGTCAATAAAATTAAACTACTCGTTTTTCTCAATTACTCTCTCAGAAAATCAAATAGTCAATTCAAAATCAACACATTGTATTTAGATTTAATTAGTGTGTGTTCTTCATATACATAATATGCAAGTACTACGCTCTATATCTAACAGAAGGAGGAAGTCCATACGAGAGCGATAGAGAATTCTCTGGAAACGGAGACGAAAGAGAGCTAGCGCCCGCGAATGAGAGAGAGAGTGAGCAGAGTTCCCGCCCCTGTTTGTTTATACGCTCATAACATTAACCACCTAACCACCTATGTACTGAATTTTCAAAACAAAAAAGGGCAAATTACGAAATAAACCCCAGAATTTCATATTTGTAACGAAAGAAAAATCGATATAAAATGTTTAAAATATTATTTTTTTTTATTGATTTTACTTAACAAAAATAAATAAATAGTTTAGATTAAAAACAAATCAATAATTTAGGATTTAAATTAATTAAATTAAAAATTTAGTATTTATTTTGTTATAATGGTGTAACCTTGGGATTTTTTTTTTTTTTTTTTATAATTTTCTGAAAAAAAAATATTCACTCTACTTAGTTTGGAATATTCAAAAATAGTTTATAAAATTTTGAATGAGTATTTTTAGTATTTTTTTTAATATTTTAATTTATTTTTTTTAACTTTTAATCCACTTAATTTAGATATATTTTAAAAATAATTGTTAACACAATATTAATGTAATAGTCCCACATAACATCTATTGACAATTAATTGACATTTCAAATGACAAAGGAGAGATAATAGATGAGCAAATTCCACTTTACTCCTTCTATGTTTAAGAATTTTTTTTTATTTTGATACTTCATGTCTCAAATTTTTCTCAATTTACTTCTAAAATTAATGTTTAAGAATGAAAATATTACGTTAGTACATGACGTAAAAAAAAATATATTATTATATTAAATTTGAAGTTGTGTAAAAAATGTGAATTATATATTATGTCACTGTTAATATGTTATTTTCTATTTAATTTTAGATAAATTAGCTTTGGAGTAAATTGATGAAACTTGAAAAATATAGAGCCAAAGTGAGAAAAAAATTCAAGAACCAATGTCAGAAAATAACCAAATATGAAAAGGAAAAAGTTATATTTTATCCAGGTGATTATTTAGTAGTTCTGGAATATGGATACGTGGTACTCTATGGTATTGTGATTGGTGAAAAAAATAAGTAGGTGAGAGAGTGTGTTAAATGTTTAAAGAATATAAAGGAGCATGATGAATAATAATTGATTAAGGACTATGAATACATGGTACTTGGAATATTTTATAATTTTCCATTTTGTCCATATTATATTTTTCTGCAATTGCCCATCATTTTATTGTCAATTAAAATTTTATTTTTTATTTTTTATTTTTTTAGAAGTAAGCGTTTATGTAAGCCTCGGTAATATGGGCCAGGTGTAGGCCCAGCACATGCCCATGGGCTTTGATTGGCCAATGGTCAAATTTGCCCTAATTAAGGTTTTAATCCAAACTTTAATAATTCAAAATTCATTATAAAACAAAAAAGAAAATCCTTATAATACAAAATTTAAAGTGCATCGCAATAATTAAAATCTCATATTGAATCAAATAAAATAAAAAAATGAACTTTATTTATAGAAATACATACTTCTAATTCATTATGGTTTTTAAATTGTATGCATCATTAATCTTGTAAAAATATAGTTAAATCTCTAGAAATATAAATTACAAGCCTCATAGTGAATGTGCTATTCATTAAGTTTGTGTTTCAATCATGAATTTAGACGAGGAAATCGATGATCAAAACACTGTTTTAATTTCTCAATTTTAATATTGTTATACTAAAAATGCATACGTAAAATAATTAAATAAATAGAGAGCGAATGTATATGGGCTTGATGCGCTGTATTGGAATGGGCATATGGTCGACCTTCAAAAAGACCATCAAGTGAAGCTTGTCGTCCCAAAGGCCCTAACCAAATATCATGAAGCCAGAGACAGATGCAATTCTACTATAGATTATTAATTTTCAGCTTAGAATAAATTACAGTAAATAGACCCTGTTTTTTTCAAAAAAAAAAGTAAAAATTAAAAAAAGAAGCAACAAATTCTTTACCAAACTCTTTTAAAAAAGTTAGAAAATGCTTCACCTGAGAAAAGCCAAAATACTACAAGTCAATGGCTGAATTTTTGCTTGTAATTTGAACTCATAAGAGCATAATAAACAGTGTTTGTTGAAACTATTATTCCATAAATAATCTTTTTCAGCATCCAACAACAGAATAACAATGCCTTAAAAAACCACTCTCCCAATGAGGGATTTACTTTATAAATGATCCAAATATTTAAAAAAACTCCACAGGGTAACTGTGTACCAATGAATAAGATTAATACTAGCTTATAATGATGATAATGACAATAATAATAATATTATTATTATTACAGAATTATTAACTGGGTATTGTAGGGCACCTCTTGAGCAAGTCTCTTATGCACTTGCTCTCTTTCAATTGCAGTTAGTAAGTTGGACTCCATCCATTTACCATCCCCTTCATACAATTGTGCTTTGCGAATAATCTTCATCTTCCGAAGAACCACCATATTTCTGAGCAAATAGATAGCAAGCTTAACTTCATCTTGAGCACCTTGGAAATTGAATATCTCCACTTCCTCAAGCCGCTCATGCTGAAATGATTCTGATTCTGATTTTGATTTTTCTAGGGGTATCTTTTCCCGCCCTCTGTAAGATTTATAGGGTAGCTGCAAAGGAGAAAGAATTAACACAAAATACTCTTTAACAATGAACAACACGAAATGAAACATACTAGCTAAACATGACATGATATGAGAACAGAATTATCAAAATAAAAAATAAAAAACCCTTTACATGCAGCTGAAGTTTACGCAGGAAAGGAGATGCCTTCACAAGCGAGGAGGTAATTTCCAAGACACTTGTTGGGGATGGTTTAACGACCATTAGCACCAATTCCTTAAGTTTAGTGAATGTGGGTAGCTGTTTGGGAATCATATCACCCTGAAAAAAAAATTGTTAATCCCAATATGACTAGGAAACTATAAAGAACAGTTTGATTCAACATACCTCAACGCGTGCAAAACCCAAAAACAAGCTCTCAAGTTGAGGGAAATCTGTGGCAAATCTACCAAAGGCATAGTTTATACCGGCTAATGTATTCCACACAGGAAAAAAGCATACCCTCACAGGCTGCGCGCTATTCTTGAACAAAAGCTGTCTTAAGACATCTCCTCTACATTCAAATGATGCAAGATCTATAGCATTATATATTTCAACCACCTCTAAACCACGACAAAATGTTAAATTTAAGTGCTTCAGCTTGAGATACTTGTCTCCATTAGCAATTTTCAAACGAATTGGACAGTAGCATTTTGAAATGCTAAACTGTTCAAGGCACAAACAATTGGACAACATGTTTTGTATATTTTCTTCACTCAGGCGTGTATTTTTTACACAGAGTGAAACAAGGGAGCTGAAGCTGCTAAAATTTTGTGGAAGGCTCAGACTGCACGAATTTAAAGACAAACATTTCAAGGAAGATCTTCTTCCTCCTTGAGCAAAGAACCAGTAAGGAAATTCATAGAGGGTATAATCCTGGTGCAACAGATGGCATGTAGTCAACTTGATATGAAGCTCTTCAACGTCTTTAGCTGCAACAAACTGAACCCATTGATCAATGTCCTGACCATACTCTCCACCCAATGGATAAACAACTCTGCATGACACTATCTTTTCACCGGCATGATGTTTCAAAACTTGGTTAATCCATGTCACAAATCTACCCTTGTCATGCTGTTGCAAGATGGTGTCTCCAGTCATGTTTGTAATATCAAAATTCAGTTTCAACAAACTCCTCCAGAGGAATCTCCATCTCCTTGAAAGGACACTGGTCCTCGCAGCCTCTCTCAATGTCAACAAGGACACAATTGAACAAAGAATTTCCTCTGGCAATTGACTGATGGAATCGCCAACCTCAGTGTTGCAATCCTACATTAATATCAAACAATTAATTATGAATATATCTTGATTGTCAAATTTGCATAGTGACAATGTTTTGGTGTGGGTGATTGTTTGAAGGGAGACTGGGGTTAGGTGTACAAAGGCCTGTTTGGTGCCGCTTCCTTCAAGCTAAAAGCTAATAATTAGAAAACAAATTCTAAAAGTATCATTTTTCTTACTTCTCAATAATCAGCTTTATTTAAGCTTATTTTTTCCTATCAAGTTGTAAGCAGAATTTGCACCAAAGACTCTACACCAAACAGCACAAAATTCAGCTAGTCCACAATTTTAAAAGTTTACACCATCCTTACAAATACTAACCTATATTAATGTTTCTTGGCCAACAAGGAATTATCCATACATACTTGTTACGTTAGTGTTTGTCTACGCATCCAATTTGGGATTATTCAACTTCAAAAGGATTTGAGAACTAAGTAGTTTGCAACTGTAGAATTTTGAAAAATGAAATACCTTCAATGAAGATCCTGAGACATATCTTATCCGTCCATTCATTAGCTGCTTATGCAATTTTTTCGCTCTCTTTGATTTACCCATTATGAGCTACCACCAATCTGATACAGGCTTTTTCTCTCGTCCACCTTTTAATTCAAAAACATAGAGCTGTTAAGAAGGAGAACACTATTAATAAACAATTAACAAACTTTTGGGGACCCTAAAACATAATGTCCTATCAGGAGGGGCTAGTTTATGGTCATGGTCGGACGAACAAGAACATAGAATGCATCTATATTATACAGAGCAAAGTGCAGCTTGCACTTAATTAAGCACAAAGAGCCACCAATTTTGGGCAAAGTTGCGATGAAATGCAAGAAACAAAACAGAGTGCATGTAAAATGCACATAACACTAAAAGATGAGAAATAAAAGGGAAGGAAATAACAGATAGCATGTTAAAATTTTCGAGGCATTCAATTTAAAATCATTAATTGACCTTAAATTGGAGTACAAATTTAGGGAAATTCTAAGATACACCCCTTTAAAAAGATGTATCATATGCATCCCTAGTTATGTCATTTTTTTTCTTTAGTTATAACATTATTTTAGTTATGATTCATGAGCTATTTAATTATACTTTACTCACGTTGTGTTTTTAGTTATGAATTAAAAAATTATAATTATGTCATTTTTTTTTTTTAGTTATATGCACACCATTTAAAAAATGTGCACCGTAATACAAATTTAATGTTGTGGTTATACCGATATATGAATCAAACACAGGTGAATCAGAAAGCCCAAATAGGGCAAGCCTCTAAAACTTTCCACACATGCAGCCCAATTATATGGCTAGGTGGCGGTGTTTGGCAAGATTTGGTTTTGGGTTTTTTTTTTTTTTTTTCATTAAAAGACAAAGTTTTTGCAAAATCAAAAAAAATAAATCTAAACAAAATATCACATCCAACTCCATAATCATTTCACTTTTTTCTCTCACAAACATCACATCCAACCATAAAAAAAACCCAACTATCTTTCCAAACACCGAAAAAAATTTATTCAATAATATCCTACAACTAAAAAACCTACATAAAAATCCACTTCCCAAACACCCACATATATGAGAGACCAAAGTTATGCAAAACCCAGAAACAAATTAACCAGCTCTCGTATTAGTTAAAATTTAAAATTAAAAAAAAATGAAAAAGAAAAAATGAAAAATTGCATTAAGAATTTTTTGCTAACTATTACAAGAGTGGGCGATTAATGTAGAGTAGTGCAAACTAGTGTAGAACCTATACAAGGAACCACAATGCCAATATACATTAACAAATAATAATGAATTGAGGGGTTGAGAGAGTGTTTAACCTTCTTCACAAGCCCAGTAATAATGAATTCGCCCTTCTACTTCTACGTTGTTGCCTCACAATGAGAAATCGAAACCTACATGGGACTGAAGGAAGGAGGGTTTAGTGGTCTAATCTTCACTAGCTTAATAGTGAAACCTAATTATAATTAGCAAATCCCTAAACTATAAAGTCTTTGTAAAATAAGAGTCCAGTTCCTCTCGGACTGTCCGTCAGTGGACTTGGATCCGAGGGTTTCGGTCTGGCTTACTATGGCCTATTGGGTTGGTTGATCCCAATTATTTATTTTATAAGATTGTTTATATTAAAATATTAATAGTCACTTAATTAATAGACGGGAAATTCTATTTCCAACACCCTAATATACTCAGTCAACACACTTAATGAAAAAATAAATTAATGACAATTATATCCTACTTAAAATTTACTATAATAGTCATTGATCAACCCCCTATTATTATATATATAAATTCTCTCAGTACATCCTTCAAAAATTAAAAGATCTCAATGTACCTTGATTTAATTTGATTCTCCCAATTTTTAACGTCTATTTCGGAAAGTTCGATGCTTGCTTGGAAAATCATGGTCTCAATCTTTCAAACCCTCACTATAAAGAGGTGAATCATCTCTGTTACTATGATTCATACTCTTCCTATTCTCTCTCATCATCTCTCTAATTTGGGTCTTTGTTTCTTGGAATTCTTGGATTTAGGTGTTCATGGAAGCACTTATCCAAGGATTTTCTGCCTCTGTTTTTGATCAAAAAAATCTAGTTAATCTTAATCATAACTACATGGATTTTCCATTTCTCTCTCGAGCTTCAAAACCCATTTATAAATCTGATTCTTCATCATCTTCTGATGTGAATTGGGTGAGCGATGCGTCTTCCGAAGAAGGTACTTTGATCTTCTTCAATGGAAAGTGCAGATTTTTATTTTTATTTTTTGTTCCCTGTTTCAACTGGTTCTTCTTCCTTCCCGTTTGAAGTAGAGATGTAAATTGGGCCACTTTGGTCTTCACGGCAGTGGTGGAAATTCAAGTGTGTAAGTGTGTGTACATAGGAGTGAAGGGGTATCTTTTGTAATTTTAAAGATTTGGATTGAGATAATTATTTAATAATTAAATTAATAGGGATGTGTATTGAGAAAAGATTTGCCCTGAGTTTATCAGGGTGTTGGAAATAGAATTTCCCTTAATAGACTATATAATTTTAACGATAACCTTTATATATATATAGATCTTATTTTAAAAATACACAAAAATAATAAATTTTATTATTTCAATCAATAAAAATCAATTAATTTTCTTTTCTTTTTTTGTTTTTTTGCAAAATTTTTAAAATATTTATCCTAACAGAAAAATATAATTTCGCTTGCTCTTGACCTTTTACTAGATTTCTATGGATTGATTAATAGTTAAAACTACAAAAGAATTGAGTTGTTCACAAACTCGATTAGGTTCAGTTTGATTTGTTAGGTAAATAAATGAGTTTGAGCCTTAGGTCAAGTTTGGCATCTATTAAATAATATAAAAAGTCAAAAAATTACTATCCTATTTAAGTCACATCATCTTATTTAAATCACATCACATCTCTAATACATCACATCAAACCCAATCCAAACCCAACTCATATAAGTCAATAAGTCAAAAAGTACACTTTTTTAGAACATCCCAAACCAACCCTTAATTTTTAGGCTCGAGTTTGAATAAGTTTCACTTATTTATTTTCATTTAAATTATAAAATAAATATATTATTTATATATTAAATAATATAGAAATATGTATAAATAATAATAATAATAATAATAATAATAATAATTTCATTATTAAATTTCGAATTGAACTCAATCTTAACATATTAACCAATTCAGTTCAAACTGAATAACAAACGAACGGAGCTCCAACCCAGTAAAATTTGACTCGACCTAATAATAGTGAGACAGCGTGGTGGTGATAGGCTACATCAATTTGAAAGATGTTCAAATAATGCGACTTTAACGAGAGCTCTCAACATTGATTGAGAGATTACGCAGTCTACTAGTAGGAGAATTCAATTACTTTAAATTTTCAGAGAAAGTAGTAACCCAGAGAAGTTATCGATTGGTTAGGAACGTCACGTGGCGTTTTATATGTATGATAATTGATAGAGGAAATGAAGATTATGATTTTGTATCAAATAAAAGTAATATTTGATATTATAAAAAAAATTTATATAATATTTTATGAAAATTATTTACCATTAGATTATACACATAATAAAGGGAGCTTTTTCTATAAATCCATCTTTAATTACTTATGTTCCATTCAATCTATATTCTTTTTGACTATTCTATTAGGTCCTATTTGAAATAAGAAGATTAAAATACCATTTTCATCTACTTATGTTCTATTTAGTTCATATTATTTTTTTATGTTTCAATAAGTCCTATAGATGACATAATTACCAAAATACCCCTAATGTATCTACTTATGTTCTATTTAGTTCATATTATTTTCTTACGTTTCAATAAGTCATATGGGTGACATAATTACCAAAATACCCCTAATGTGAATGTTCACACCGTCAATGTGAATGTTCATATCGTCAATGTGTAGGGGTCCGGCCCATGTACAATGTGAATATTCACATTGACATGTTAACATTCACATTGATAGGAGTGTAAAATTAGCCCGGGGCAAGCCCGGTCCGGCCCATAACAATGTGAATATTCACATTGACATATTAATATTCACATTGATAAGACTGTAAAATTGGCTGCGGCGTCGGCGAAATGGCGGCGGCGAGCTGGCGACTGTGACAATGTGAATATTCGCATTGACATATTAATATTTACATTGATAGGAGTGTAAAATTAGTCCGCGGCCCGTGGGAGGCCCGAAACCCGCCTGCTACCTGGGGCGGGCCCGGCCCGGCCCGGCCCGTGACAATGTGAATATTCACATTGACATGTTAATATTCACATTGATAAGAGTGTAAAATTGGGTGGCGAGGCGAGCAGGCTGACGGCGTGACAATGTGAATATTCACATTGACATATTAACATTCACATTGATAGGGTGTAAAATTATGACGCCGCAGAAGGCGGCTGCGGGCGGCACCCGTGACAATGTGAATATTTACATTGACATATTAACATTCACATTGATAGAGTGTAAAATTGGCCCATGACGCAACGACCTTGGGTCGGGCCGGTGGGCTGAACTAGGCTCGAGCTTAAGTAGGGCTAGGTGGCCATTTTTTTAAAATTTTTTCTACCAAAATTTTATTATTTTTCACAAAAAAAGACATTGTGCCTCGAATGGACCTAGATGGTAGGGTTTCAAAGTGATGGCCTAAGCCCTAGCCTAAGACATGCTTGGGCCCGGACCCAAACTAGCCTGTCTCGGGCAGTGGGTGTGCTTCGAGCAGCCCACGGGCCGCGGACCAATTCTACATTCCTATCAATGTGCATGTTAACATGTCAATATGAATATTCACATTGTCAACGGGCCGGGCCGGGCCTACCCCGGGCCGAGGGCGAGCTTCGGGCAGCGGACAAATTTTACACTCCTATCAATGTTAATGTTAACATGTTAATGTGAATATTCACATTGTCGTGATCGGCCTCGCTTCAGTCGAACCATGTCAGCAGACCAATTTTACACTCTTATCAATGTAAATGTTAACAGGTCAATGTGAATATTCACATTATTGTCATGGGCATGGGCTTTTTGGTCGCCATGGGCCACGAGCCAATTTTATACTCTTATCAATATAAATGTTAATATGTCAATGTGAATATTCACATTGTCAAAGGGCCGGGCCAGGCCGGGCCGTGGGCGGGCTTTTGGCCGCCCATGGGCCACGAGCCAATTTTATACTCTTATCAATGTGAATGTTAACATGTCAATGTGAATATTCACATTGTCAACAAAGGCCCATGCCGCGTACCCGGGAGGGTTTGAGCGACCGGGCGCGGGTTAATTTTATACTCTTATCAATGTGAATATTAACATTAATATTCACATTGTCAACAGGCCAGGCCGGGCCGGGCTCGCCCCGGGTTGCCCACGGGTCGTGGGCGGGTTTTGGGTAGTTACGAGGCGCGGGCCAATTTTATACTCTTATCAATGTGAATATTAATATGTCAATGTAAATATTCACATTGTCAACGGGCCGGGCCCGCCCACGGGCCTTGGGCGGGTTTCGGGCAGCCACGGGGTGCGGGCAAATTTTACACTTCTATCAATGTGAATGTTAACATATTCACAATGTCAATCGGCTTTGGCCGCCCGCCACGGACGCCGCCAATTTTATACGCTTATCAATGTGAATGTTAACATGTCAATGTAAATATACACATTGTCAACGGCGGCCGAATCATGCGGCGAGCTTCGGGCACCCATGGGCCGCGGACCAATTTTATACTCTTATCAATGTGAATATTAACATGTCAACGTGAATATTCACATTGTCAACGTTTCGGACTGGCTTCGCCAGTCGCCCTATGGATGGCGGGTTTCGCGCCGCCACGGGACGCGGACCAATTTTACACTCCTATTAATGTGAATGTTAACATGTCAATGTGAATATTCACATTGTGAACGGGCCAGGCCCGCCCCGGCTCGCAGACGGGTTTCGGGCCGTCCACGGGCCAATTTTGCATTCCTACCAATGTCAATTTTAAAATATGAATGTTCACATCATAAATTGCTAACCGTTCAAAAAATATTTATAAGGATATCAAAATTAAATATAAGGGCATAAGTGTCCAAGAAAATAGTCTAAATAAAAAAAAAATGACTTTATGGAATAAAACTATACATATATGGGACTAAATGGGTTAAAAAATTCCTTCATGGACTTCTTGGGTTAAAACACTTCTAAATAGGATTTATCAATAATTTTCCCCATAATAAAATATCACATATTAATTAAAAAATAAAAAAATTATAAAATATTTTATAATATTTATTTTATGATACTTAATATTATTCATTAAAATTTAAATAATTAAAAACATAAAATATATATATATATATATATCTATAGTCTATAATCTATACTATATATTAAGCAAAATGGGTTTTGAACCCCAAGTCTTGTGGGAGCTCCAATCTCCCAATCTAAATTTCCTGATTTTTTGATTTAAAAAAAATAATCTTAGCATTTATTAACTTCTCCCAACTCTCAAGTCTTACTCTCATAATAACACTTTAATGCAAGCATAAAAAAAAATTCTTTGAAATCCAGCACATATGAATTCCTTGAAAAGTCCCAACACATATGATTATTATCCCTCATAATAACACTTCAATGTATTAGAAACAAACATAAAAAAAAAAATTCTTTGTAAATTAAAAAATAATAATTTTGGAAAATTGATTAATTTGTCCCATTAAGTGATTTAAAATTTTGATAGATATATATAAAAAAAATACATAATTATATTATTAAATCATAATTCAAATTTAGATGTTATATCTTTTTGAGATCTATAGCTAAATTCTTATCTTTTTTTTTTTTTTTTTTTTTTTTTTGTGTAACCATAGTGTATGAGAGAAATTGAAAAGGGTGTTGCAATAATTATAAGAGAAGTCAAAAGAGATTATGGGTTAGGAGAAGTCAATAAATCCTGAGGTTAGATGGGGAGAAGTCAATAAATGCTGATATTTTTTTTTTAAATCAAAAAATTAGATACACTTTAATGCATTAAGAACAAGCATAAAAAAAATTCTTGAAAAGTCCAACACATATAATTATTATCAAAATATTAAACTTTAATATAATATAATAAAAAAAAAGACATTCAATTCCTTGAACAGTCCAACACATATGATTATTATCAAAATATTAAACTTTAATATCTATATATTAAGGAAAATGGTCTTTTAAAATCCAAGGCTTGTGGAAGCTCCAATATGTCAATCTTAATTTCTTGATTTTTTAATATTTTTTTTAAAAAAAAATTGACTTGGTGATTAGTGATTGGTTCAAAGATTGTAATAATTACACTATTGATTACAATAAACACTTAATTTATAATAATTACACTTATTAAATGAATAACGCAATAAATGAAATCCTAATTTTCTTACTTTTTGCATCCCCAAGAGACCCATGTAATTATTGTGTAAATGCCTCTTAAATAAATAAATAAACACTTATTAAATTCTTTCAAACTCCTCGGTCAAACCCCATGTATTTAATTTATATATTAAAAAATCCTAATTTCTTGATTTTTTAATATTTTTTAAAAAAAAAACTGACTTGGTGATTGGTGATTGGTTCAAAGATTGTAATAATTACACTATTGATTACAATAAACACTTAATTTATAATAATTACACTTATTAAATGAATAACGCAATAAATGAAATCCTAATTTCCTTACTTTTTGCATCCGCAAGAGACCCATGTAATTATTGTGTAAATGCCTCTTAAATAAATAAATAAACACTTATTAAATTCTTTCAAACTCCTCGGTCAAACCTCATGTATTTAATTGATATATTAAAAAAAATAAAAACAAATATAAATATCTATAATTATCTCGTGCATAGCACGGGTGATAGGCTAGTAATATAATAAAAAAAAGACATTTAATTCCTTGAAAAGTCTAACACATATGATTATTATCAAAATATTAAATTTTAATATAATATAAAAAAGGAAAAAAAAGAAGACATTTAAAAAAAATATATTTAAAAATCACAATTCACATATCTATACTATATATTAAGCAAAAAGGGGTTTTTAACCCCAAACCTTGTGGGAGCTCCAATCTTCAAATCTAGATTTCCTGATTTTTTGATTTAAAAAAAAAAATCTTAGCATTTATTAACTTCTCCCAACCCCCAAGTCTTACTCTCATAATAATACTTTAATGCATTAAGAACAAGCATAAAAAAAATTTCTTGAAAAGTCCAACACATATGATTATTATCAAATATTAAACTTTAATATAATATAATTAAAAAAAGAAGACATTTAATTCTTTGAAAAGTCCAACACATATAATTATTATCAAAATATTAAACTTTAATATAATATAAAAAAGGAAAAAAAGAAGACATTTAAAAATCGCAAATCACATATATAGATAATTGTAAATATATTAAGGAAAGTGGGGTTTCTAAACCCCAAATCTTGTGGGAGCTCCAATCTCTCCATCTTAATTTTCTAAATTTTTGATTTCAAAAAAAAAAAACTCAGTATTTATTGATTTGGTCAAAATCCCCTGTTTATTAACTTTTTCCAATCTACATGCTTACATTTATTGATTTGGTCAAAATTCCTGATTAACATTTAAAATCCCCTCATACAAATAATTATAGATATAGCCCTTACATAGTTACTGCAGTAGCCTTTTTAATTTATCCTGTACACTATGGTTAGTGATAAGATTGTTAAATTATTTTTATAAAAAATCTTAAAAAATATAATTTATATATTAAAAAAAATTAAAACAAATATAAATATCTATAATTATCTCGTGCATAGCACGGGTGATAGGCTAGTATAGGTAATTGTAAACACAATCCGTGCATAGCACGGGTGATATGCTTGTATATATTAAGCAAAAGAGAGTTTTTAACCATCAAGGCCTGTAGGAGCTTTAATATCCCAATCTGAATTTTCTAAATTTTTTATTAAAAAAAAAAACTCAGCATTTATTGATTTGGTCAAAGTCCCCTGATCAACATTTATTAACTTTTTTCAATCCACATGTCTTTCCATATCATACAAATAATTATAGATATAATCTGTGTATAGTTACTGTATGGGAAAGAAATACACCTTCTCGTATAATCTTGTTGATCAAGTCTGCGCTCCTCCGTACGACGTCGCTTTATCACCTGAAAACACAAACGTGAGCTAGCCGGCGGGTGTGTGCCGGAAACCTCTTCGATGCCTAAGTCAGTAAGCTTGACAAATAGACAAAAGCTCTGTGTATTCAGAAAACAAAGTTGTGTTACCTCTTCAAAGGTGATATTGGTGAACTTTTATAGGTTTTGCGTGGCACAATCCTAGTAGAACTCTTACTCCTCCATGTAGAGTCCTCCTAGGATTCATACTCCTGAGAGATAATGCTTCTCTCAACACCCCCCTCACTGCTTAAACCAAGTGAGATGGTTTTACCACAGCCGAACTACCTTACGACCGAAGTAAGCAAGGCACCTGTGATCTTCAACTGAACTATACTTAATTAGTTCGGCCCCTACATTCCTTTCCCTTATCTCGGCTTTCCCATGCTAAGACCGAGCTATCCATAAGAGTGGAGCCCAACTAATTACTGAAGACCGAATTCCTCACAACACATCCCTTAACCGAAGTAGAAATAAGCCTTATGTGACCGGACTAATTATCACGGTTGAGACCAGTCTAACTCCAAGACTACTTCTTCAAACCGGAATGACTTATATGGCCTTTTTACTCAGCCCTTCGTAGTGCGGCCCAAAACGACCCACTACTTAGCTTGGCCCAATATACCCAGCTCGGCCCAATTTTCATATAAATTACCCTCTCAATTGCCCCTTAATTCCATCTGCGTAGCATGATAGGGATTACCTGACCACCAGCCGAGCTAGAGTTCGAAAGCTTTCCCAGCCGAGCTATAATCCTATAGCTATTCCGGCCGAGCTGAAAACCTTTTAACTTCTCCAGCCGAGCTAAAAACTATTTAGCTTATCCTGTCGAGCTAAATCTAAGCCGAGCTGTGCACGCCCGGTCAAAACGTCTCTTCAATTGCAGCAACTGAAACGCTTCCATTTCCAGTGACACATGGCAGCCTTTGATTGGCCAATCCCAAATTGTCGCCTACCAGATTTCGCAATTTTTGAATAGTTCCTGCTTTTTCCTTTCGACCAAAACAAAAAACCTTTCATTTTATCCAGATCAAATACCACACTATTCACTCTTTCTGCTCTCTCTCTCTTGCTCTATTGTTCTTCAACATTTGCAACTGTGAATCTTGCTTCGTGTTCTTTATTTTCTCTAGTTGCATCCATCCTGTTCTTCTTCTTTTTTACCAGGTAAGCATCATGAATTTATTTCTCTTTTCGTTTTTGTTCAGTCCATTGTAGTGTGTTTCATGTGTTTTTTGCAAAACACTTTTTATGCTTGGCTTCTATTTCTGGAAAGAAGTTTATAAGAACCTCTTGAATTTCAAGAAATAGCTATAGAACACTTGTTTGATCTCTAAACATGCCTCAACCGAACTAGGACACTATTTTTGCTGTATGTAGATTTAGGCAAACTAAAACCGAACTAGAATTTGTGCATATAACAGTAGTTTCAATAGGTCACCATCTGATTCACCTTAGCCGAAATAAAAACTCACCGAACTGGGAATCTTGGCCACGAAAGTGAGCCTTCGGGGCCAAGTCGACCTTCTCGCTTTCATCGAACTCGAAGTCGCTCCTTGATGCCCAACCAGAGTAACAAACCCATAGGTAGAACCGAGATAACCAAAACATCCCATAGAACCGAGGTAGATCCTGTAGTGCCTGTGTAGCCGAAGTAAGACTTCTCTTTTCTTGCTTTGTTTTTGTAACACGGTCAACGATCTGTGCTTAACACCTTGTTTTTCCACTTTGCAGACTTAGGTTGCCCAGGCACTCTCTCCGTGTGCTCAACCGAGCTTCCGAGCACAACTCCTCAGCCGAACTAATTTATTTATAAGTTATACAATAAATGGGGAAGTACAGATTTTTAGTAGAAACCCCAGGAGGCCTTGCCGAATTCCGCAAGGACTATAAGATACCTGACGATGTGCACCTTACCCTAGCCAAACCAAACACCATTCCATGGGAGAATGAAGGCTTTGTTCCTTTTACCCTTTTGTCAATAATAGAAACCGGACTAAGGTTTCCCGTCCAGCCCTTAATTTGTGAGTTTCTTAGGCAAACCAGGCTATGCCCAACCCAACTCTCCACCAACTCTTACCAATCATAATGGGAATAGCCGAACTAAACCGTCAAACCGGTCTAAACCTCGGTCTAGCCGAAATATTCCATCAATACTCCTTAGGTTCAAAAGAGGATGGGTGGGTATACTATTTGAGAATACGCCGCCGACGTGAAAAAATAATTAAGGACACACCGGACAAGGACTTAAACGACGACGATTTGTTCTGGGTCTCTGGGAATTTTGAGGATCATCAAGCCCAGATTCCTGGCCGACGTATAAATTGGAATAAAGGGATACCTGGTATAGTTACTTCGGTTTTCCATGCATCCTTATTTTTTACTTCGGTTTCCAATTTTAGACCGGACTAACAATTGTCTTCTTCATGCAGACTCAGCCCATATACACTCATTGTACAGCCACCCTAACCTCAATATTCTCCGCGCCGCACTACATATTCAAGAAAGAAGCTGGGCTAAACTTCTCAGCTTTGAGCCGACATACAGATACACCGGTCGCCGAAAAGCGAGAGTTACTGATTTTCTTCTTGAAGAAGCACCTGAACTGGACCCATCCTTGCCCCAGATAAACCTAATCCCACTCACAGCCGAACAAGAAATGGCAAAGAAGAGCAGGCTGAAGGTCCTTTGACCGCAACAACTCCAGTTGATGTGCAACCAACCGGCCAAACCACTGAGACCGTAGTGGCCCTTCCATCCCAGCAGCCATCTTCTTCTCGCCGAAACAAGCGTGCCCGGACTAGCCAAACCGAGCAACGACTTGTTGACGAGGCCGAGATTGTTCTGCCACCAAGCCCGCCTTCAAGCCCCCAACCAAGCCTTCAACCGGAACCCTCAGACCGAACTACCTCCTCCAAATGGGCTCCTAACCTTACCTTCAATGACCGAGATATCACTGCTTCGGATTCGGTGGTTGCTGAGAAGGACCACTTGATGGCTTTCAACCTAGCCAAAAGTGTGTGCCTTCCCAAGGACATGGAGCACCATTACAAGCAGCTCAACACCGAACTGAAGTCCATCCGGTCTTCAACCAAGTCCATGATCCTAGTAAATAGCTCTCTACTTTCTATGTAATTTTTTTCTAACTTTCAGTCCGGCTAAAAGTTACTTCTCCTTTGCAGGCCATCCAAAAAAACCAAGTTACACACAGGAGGGTCATGGAGCTTAGGAGAAATACTAGGGAGGCCATGGCAGAGGCCGAATCTAAAACGGCCGAGCTAGAGAAAGCAAAAAGCGGTGGCCGAAGCTCTTACCGAGAACGGTCGACTGACCGAAGTGGTTAATTCGACCGAGGCCGAAAAGCAGAAGGTTGCCAACGAGGCAAAGGACAAGTACCTGCGCCTATTGGCAAAGATTGAGAAGAAAAAAGACACCGAGATAAACCAACTGAAGGCCGGAATGAAGAAAGTCGAAAAACGAGGCTTTAAGAAGGCCGAAGACGCATACACCCTCCAGTGCGAAGCAGCCAAGGATCTCTTCTTTAAGTCTTGGTGGAGGAGGCGGTGGAAGCAATTTCGGTTGTTCGCCGGACACCGATGTCTACAATGCTCCACCATACTCTATTCCGGTTTCACTGTCACAATATGCTGCTGATCTTTAAAGGCAATTTTTGGAAGGGTCTGATAATGATGAAGATGATGATGATGATGATGATGAGGATGAGGAGCCAACCATTACTCCGGTCGTCAATGTGCAACCCATCGATCAAACAGCTCGGTTAGAGTCAGTAGTTGAAGATTTGACTGATGAGCTACCGATCGACATCAGGTCAGCCGATTGACACCGCCGTCTAAATCAAACCGAGCTCCCATCTCAAACCGGACTTCGACCAGATGCTGATGTCGAATTTGACGCCGAAATTGATGAACTCTTCCGCTGATGATATATATATATATATATATATTTTTTCTCTTTTGAACTTGTAATCGGGCTGCGGCCCCTTAATTGTACTTGCTTTTTACTTTAATGAAAAAATCTTCTTCTGAGCCAACTCTTATTCCGGTTTTGTGTATGTATGCTTGAACTTGTAATGAATTTTCCATGTACTTATTTGCTAAACTATGATCTCGGTTTTAGCTATCTAACTTACTATCCAACCACTCTTCAGCCGATATATCTACTTCGGCTGAAGAGTATCCAGTGTTGGTTTAATCCAGCCAACCACTTTTCAGCCGATATAACTACTTTGGCTGAAGAGTACAAAGAGTTGGTTTAATCCAGCCAACCACTTTTCAGTCGATATAACTACTTCGGCTGAAGAGTACAAAGAGTTGGTTTAATCCAGCCAACCACTCTTCAGTCGATATAAATACTTCGGCTGAAGAGTACAAAGAGTTGGTTTAATCCAGCTAACCATTCTTCAGCCATACCCATACTTCGATTGAAGAGTAACAAGGGTTGGTTTTATCCAGCCAACCACTCTTCAGCCATACCCATACTTCAGCTGAAGAGTAACAAGGGTTGGTTTTATCCAGCCAACCTCTAAGTTGGTTTTTCCAGCCAACTTAGAATAAAGTGTTTGGTTATACCGACCAAAACGTCCTGCAGCCTGAATCCTGATCCTGGGCTTAGGAGGGGTGTTGGTTTAATCCAGCCAACCTCTAAGTTGGTTTTTCCAGCCAACTTAGAATAAGGTGTTTTGGTTATTCTGACCAAAACGTCCTGCAGCCTAGATCCTTATCCTGGACTTAGGAAGGGACATAATTGGTTATTCCGGCCAACTATGTGTATAATGCTCCTAACTAAAGCTACTTTCTACTGAAGACAATTATGCTAAAAAATAATCGACTTGTTTTATTGAGAAAGTAAAAAATTACACACTTAAAAGGAAAAAAAGCTAGAAATAAAACAACTTGAGATTTGCAGTGTTCCATGGCCTGGGAATTGCTCTGCCGTCCTCATCTTCCAAGTGGTATGCCCCTTTGCCCGCTAATCCAACCACTTTGTAAGGTCCTTCCCAATTAGGCCCCAGCTTGCCATCTCCTGGGACTAAGGTGTTTCCCATCACTTTGCGCAGTACCCAATCTCCAATCTTGAATTGCCTTGGATGCACTGTTTTGTTATACTTTCTGGACAACTCTTGTTGGTAGGAGGCGATGTGAACCAATGCTCTGTCTCTTCTTTCTTCCACAAGGTCAAGCTCCAATGCTATGGCTTCGCCATTTAAGTCTGGATCAAAGTTTTCGCTTCGAATTGTGGGGAGGCCAACTTTTAATGGGATGACTGCTTCCATGCCATAAGCTAAGGAGAATGGTGTTTCTCCTGTCGATCATCGAGGCGTGGTGCGGTAAGCCCATAAAATATGAGGGAGCTCTTCTGCCCACTTGCCTTTGGCTCTCTCTAACCTTTTCTTCAATCCATCAAAGACTACTTTGTTTGACGCCTCTGCCTGTCCATTTGCTTGGGGATATGCCGGTGTGGAATTGTAGAACTCTATCTTGTACTCTTCACAAAAGCCTCTGAAAATTCTGCCGTCAAACTGAGTGCCGTTGTCTGAGATCAGTGCCTTTGGTATGCCAAATCGAGTGATGATGTTCTGCCAGACAAACTTCTTCACATCTTTTTCCTTGATTGACGCCAAGGCTTCTGCTTCCACCCACTTTGTAAAGTAGTCGGTTACGGCAAGAAAGAACTTCCTGTTGCCTGGAGCTGTTGGAAGTGGGCCTACTATGTCCAATCCCCAAATTGCGAAAGGCCATGGACTGGTTAGAGATAGAAGTTCTCTGGCAGGTTGGTGTATTTGGTGTGCGAATTTTTGACACTTTTCGCACTTTTTAACATACTTCTCTGAATCTGCTTGCATGTATGGCCACCAATATCCTTGTGAAATCGCTCTACATGCCAATGATCTTCCTCCTTGATGGTTGCCACAAACACCCTCGTGTATTTCAAATAGGAACACTTCCACTTTGCTGGGGTGAACACACTTTAAGTAAGGTCCTGAGAACGACTTTTTGTATAATGCCAAGGATGGAGAGAGCCAAAATCGCTGCAACTTTGCTTTGATTCTGTTGGCTTCTTTTTTTTCTTCCGGTAAGATGTCGTCTTTCAGAAATAATACGATGGGGTCCATCCAAGAAAGGCCTAACTCTGCACAGCATACCTCTTCTGCTTCTGGGTCTTCAATGCTTGGTCTGGGCAGGTAGTCGATTAGTAGTGGGTGAGGGATGGGGGTATCTGCCATTGAGGCGAAGCCTGCAAGTTCGTCTGCTCTGCTGTTTTCTTCTCTGCCGATCTGTTCTATCCTCACCACTTCAAACTTTTTTATCTCTGTTTTGACCAATTCTTGGTACTTGGCCATTCTATCATCCTTTGCCTCGTAGTCGCTAGATATTTGGTTTACCACCAGCTGCGAGTCGCTGTAAACCATTAGCTCGGTGGCCTTCATGTAGAATGTTGACTTGAGGCCTGCCAGAAGCGCTTCATACTCCGCTTCGTTGTTTGATGCTGGGAAGCCAAGATTGATTGCCTGCTCCACTACTAGGCCGTCTAGAGAGATGAGGATTATGCCAAGTCCTGCTTTATGCCGGTTGGATGCTCCATCCACGAAGAGCTTCCACATCTCTCCGACGAACAACTTCCAGCAGGTGGAGGGATCAGATGATGCCTTAGGATCTTCCATGTTGCTAGTGTTTTCTTCAGAGTCCATGCTCGCTGTCTTCCCCTTGCTTTCTGTTTGTACCAAGTCTTTATTTGTCGGTGAGTCCTGACTTGGTGTAGCATGGTTTGTTTCTTCCTTTCTTTCTTTTCTCTGGTCTGCCTTGGGGCCTGACTGAGTAACCAGTACTAGGGGTTGCGTTATTCTGACGTCAACTTCTATCCCTAGTTTGGTTGTTTCAGTTAGGTCGACTGGGCAGATGTTATGACTTCCTGGTGTGAATTCTGCGACAAAATCTACCAATGCTTGTGCTTTTATTGCGGTCCTAGGTTGGAACTTGATGTCGTATTGTCCAACTCTACTGCCCACTTCAGAATTCGCCCAGAGAAGTTTGCTCTTTCAAATAAAGCCTTTAATGGGAAGGCTGTAAGGACGACTATGGTGTGGACGTGAGAGTAATATGATAACTTCCTTGAGGCCATCATCAAGGCCAATGCCAGTTTCTACAGTGGCAAGTACCTCATTTCGACGCCTAGTAATGTCTTGCTGACATAGTAGATGGGAAGATGTTGGACTCCTTCTGCGTGGACCAACACTGCGCTAATTGCATGCTGCGATACTGCTAAGTATAAGAAGAGTTCTTCTCCAGGGATTGGTGTTACAAGTAGTGGTGGAGAAGACATGTATTCTTTTAGGCTTTTTAGTGCGTGGTCGCATTCTTCGTCCCACTCAAACTTAGCCTTCAGTGCATGGAAGAATGGTCGTAGTCTGTCTAACGACCGGCTTATGAACCAATTGAGTGCAACCGCCATGCCGGTGAGATGCTGCACTTCTTTCACTGAGTTTGGCCTCTCCAGATCCTGTATTGCCTTGATCTGAGAAGGGTCTGCTTCTATATCTCGGTTGGTCACCAAGAAGCCTAGGAATTTGCCAAATACTACTCTGAACGCACACTTCAACGCGTTGAGGCGTAACTTATGCTTCTTTAGGATCTCGAACATCTCACCTAGGTCCTTGAGATGGTCATTCTCATCCTTGCTCTTGACCACCATGTCGTCGATGTAAGCTTCCATTGTTCTGCCTAACAATGGTTCAAACATCTTGGTGACCATTCTCTGGAACGTTGCCCATGTGTTCTTTAGGCCAAAGGGCATGACTTTGTAGCAGTAGAGTCCCCTTGGAGTGGTGAAGGATGTGACTTCTTGGTCTGGTTCATGCATGGCGATTTGGTGGTAGCCTCTGTATGTGTCCAGAAAACTAAGTCGGTTGTGCCCTGCCGTTAAGTCTACCAGTTGGCCTATCCTTGGCAGAGGAAAGCTATCTTTTGGGCACGCCTTGTTGACCGTTTTGTAGTCGACGCAAACACTCCACTTGCCATTCTTCTTTGGCACTACGACGGTGTTGGAGATCCATCTTGGGTAGTGCACCTCTCTGATTGCCCTTGCCTCCAGCAGGTTTCCTACTTCTTCTGCCACTATTTCGGCGTGGTGGAGTGCCTATCTCCGGGTGTGCTGAATGATTGGTCTGGCAGAAGGGTGGACATTGAGTTGGTGACAGATGAAGTTGGGATCAATGCCTGGCATGTCGTATGGGGTCCAGGCGAACACTTTGATGTTGGAGGTCAGAAACCCCAAGACCTCCAATCTCTCAGTGCTGGACAATGACGAACCAAGCAAAAAGAACTTATCCGGGTTCTTTTCATCTATTCTGACCTCCACCAAGTCCTCCACTGCTTTCTGACTAGCTGCTTTGCTAACATCTGCGAATAGTTCATTACTTTCAGGTTCTTCCACCGAATGAACGTATCCTTTGGCAGCGCGGCTGTCGTTCACTGTGACAAAGCACTGCTTCGACATGATCTGATCTCCATATACTTCTTCTATTACTCCGGTGTCATTGGGAAACCGCATCACTTGGTGGTAGGAGGACGTCACCGAGCGCATGGCATGCAGCCATGTTCTGCCCAAGATAATGTTGTAGGTGGAGGAAACCTTCAACACCCATAATTTCACTTGTTTCGTCACACTCCCTGCTCTGACTGGGAGGATAATTTTGCCGATGGGCCATTCTGGCATGGAGTTGAATCCGATAAGGGGAGATACGGCAGGCGCCAAGTCTTTATCTTGCAACTTTAGTTGTTTGAAGGTTTCATAGTACATGATTTCACATGAACTACCTTGGTCAATCAGAATTCGCTTGACGTCAAAATCCTTTACTCAGAGAGTGACGACCAAGGCATCGTTGTGAGGGCAATAAATCCTTGCCAAGTCTTTATCCGAAAAAGACATGACATTTGTGGCCTCTGTCTTCCCCTTCTTGACGACTGGTTGGGCACTTAGCACCTCTCTTAAGTGCTCAGCCTTTTTGATTGAACCTTTGAGCTCGCATACACACTCAGGTTCAAAGATTCCATGTATTACGTTGATGATGCCTTGAGGTGGGGCGTTGATCGGCATGCTGTTGGGGTTATTATGGTCCTGGGGGGCTGGCTGTGCCCCTCCCTCAATGTATTTGTCCAGGTGGCCTGCTGCCACCAACTCTTCCAGATGCTGCCTCAATGGCGTGCAATTCTCAGTGCGGTGCCCCTTTTCTTTGTGGAAGGTGCACCTTGATCTGTCATCGTAGTCCTTCTGTGCCTCGCCTAGCTTGGCTGGCCACTTGACGAAAGGCTCGTCTCGAATTTCGCTAAGTATTCGGTAGATCGGTTTCTTGAATACCGTGGTTATGGCAGTGCGGACTCTCAACCATCTCTTGTCCTGGTCCTTGCCGTTGTCTCGCCTGCCCCGTCCATTTCGGTTCTAGCGATCTACCGTATTGACCTTTGCTGAGGTCTTTTTCTCTGGTGATGTGGTCGCGCCAAATTTTGCTTTGGCACGAGCACCATCCTCTTCTACCCTGATGTGCTGATGCACTCTCTCCATCAGGGCCTCCATGGTGAGGGGCAGTGTCATGGTGATAGAGTCCTTCAGTCTGTTCCCGATTGGAAGGCCTCTTTTGTATTGTGCAATGGCGAGATTGGTTGGGCAGTCCCCAATCTGGTTGAATGTCTCCCAGTAGCGACTGTTGTATGATCTTAGGGGCTCCTTGTCGCCCATGTCGATGGAGAGTAGCTGGTCGATCTCCACCGGAGTTTTAGTGTTTGTTCGGAACCTTGTCACAACGCCGCCATTGCGCCAGGAGGCTATCTTTCTTTCGAAGTCTCTCAAACCAAGTCAGGCCTAGGTCGCCAAGGCTTGAAGGGAATAGGATGCACATCAAGGCCTCATTCCGCCGGTATACAGCCATGACCTGGCGAAAGTGGCGAAAGTGTGAGTAGGGGTCCGTCTTCCCCTCATATGTTGTGAATTTGGGCTGTAGGAAGCCTGACGGTAGGGGCGCGTTCTCTATTGCTGGGACGAATAGTGAGGTCTGCAGCCTCGCCAATGCCTTGTCCGTTGGTTCGTAGGCTAGGCGCGGTATTGGCATTCCAACCTCGACGCTTCCATGCGTCCGAGGAGCCAACCGCTGTAAGGCGGAAACTCTGTGTGGATCGCGCGCCCTGGTGTCCTCCCTCCATCGTGCCTTCTCTTCTAGCACGGATCGTAGGTCGGATGATCTGGGCAACTCCGTCTGTCTAGACCTTGTCTGGTGCGTATGCGAGGGCCAATATGTGCTTCCCTCAGTGTATGACCTCTCAGACCTCGTCCTCTCAGACCTGGAGTGACGAGTTCTGGAAGATCTGGATTGCGTGTCGCCTGTCCTAAGGCTTCTGTTCTCTGCTTGAGAGGGTGTAGAATTCCTACTACGACCCTTTGAGTGGCGAGGGGGCATCTTGTTGTTGCGCCCCTCTCTTGTTGCCACTTTTTTTCCTTTTACCTGGCGTTTAAGAGATTCCATGTCACGCCATCCGATTTAATTAACTCGTCTTTGTTCTCGACGCGATCCTCGAGCTTGAGGATCAATCCTCGCCTTTTGTCTTTCTAGGCTTTGCGAGCGAGGGATGAGGGTTTATTCCGCCTTCGCCCCTTGCATCCCTCCCGAATTGCTTTTGCGGCTCGGGTTTGCCATAGGAGTGACCAAGGGTAGGCCTTCGCGCCTTGCACCCCCATCTGGAGTTTGTCCGTCAATAGCGGACTGAGGTAACTCTTCATTGTTTGCCATTGATGTTTGAGAGAAAAAGTTTGATCAAGAGGTTTTGTTCTTGTCTGAGTTCCCACAGACGGCGCCAATTGTACGGGAAAAAAATACACCTTCTCGTATAATTCTGTTGATCAAGTCTGCGCTCCTTCGTACGACGTCGCTTTATCACCTGAAAACACAAACGTGAGCAAGCCGGCAAGTGTGTGCCGGAAACCTCTCCGATGCCTAAGTCAGTAAGCTTGACAAATAGACAAAAGCTCTGTGTATTCAGAAAACAAAGTTGTGTTACCTCTTCAAATGTGATATTGGTGAACTTTTATAGGTTTCGCGTGGCACAATCCTAGTAGGACTCTTACTCCTCCATGTAGAGTCCTCCTAGGATTCATACTCCTGAGAGATAATGCTTCTCTCAACACCCCCCTCACTGCTTAAACCAAGTGAGATGGTTTTACCACAGCCAAACTATCTTACGACCGAAGTAAGCAAGGCACCTGTGATCTTCAACCGAACTATACTTAGTTAGTTCGGCCCCTACATTCCTTTCCCTTATCTCGGCTTTCCCATGCTAAGACCGAACTATCCATAAGAGTGGAGCCCAACTAATTACTGAAGACCGAATTCCTCACAACACATCCCTTAACCGAAGTAGAAATAAGCCTTATGTGACCGGACTAATTATCACGGTTGAGACCAGTCTAACTCCAAGACTACTTTTTCAAACCGGAATAACTTATATGGCCTTTACTCAAATTTCTTCGTAAATGCCCAAAACGACCCACTACTTAGCTTGGCCCAATATACCCAGCTCGGCCTAATTTTTATATAAATTACCCTATCAGTTACTGCAGTATCTTTTTTAACTTTTGTCATATACTATAATTAGTCATAAAATTGTTAAATTATTTTTATAAAAAATCTTAAAAAATATAATTTATATATTAAAAAAATCTAAAATAAATATAAATATTTTCGTACGGGTGATAAACTAATATATATATATATAATAAATTATGATTGATAAAGACGACCGTGCATGTCAATAATTTTTCAACAACCAACCAACACGTAAAGGTATAATCGAAGAAGTGTAGACTACGGACTGGACCGCAAAATTAGTCGGTTACGTATCCACCACGATGGCGCCTTTTTAGGGCCAAATGTCATCTCGTGGTCCCCCTCAATTTTCTCAAATTCTTCTTCTAGTCCTTTATTTATCTATTTTTAATTATTTTACAATTGTACATTGAATGGTCCCGTAAACGGTAAAGGGTGGCTTGAAATATGATGAATTTCAATATAGGCTGGGCTTTCATCCCATGATTGGATTAGAAGCTAAGGTACTGTTAGATTTATTGAGGTTTGTTATTGGTTCTGTTTTAATAATTTAAATTATTTAATGTGTAAAATTTATTAAATATTAAATATTTGTAAAAAAATTACGTCGGTTGAATATTGATAGCTATCTCATTGAATTAGATTTCTTTTAACTGTATATTTTTTACCGTCTATTTTTTTTTTTACAAAACTAATTTGATTACACAACTATCGATATCCGATCAACGTGATTTTTTACAAACATATAGTACTCGACGATTTTTACACATTGACCGATTCAAATTATCGAAATAGGACCTGTAGTGAATCCCCAAGGGTCCAACAGTACCTTCTAGTCCTATCACAGACTGAATGGAAGCCAGCCCCTTTCAATATATACTTCTTTAAAAACGATGTGTTATATGTATTTTTATTTTTATTTTTATTTTATTTTTTAATTATAATTATTTTTTTAGTTAAAATATTATTTTAGCTGTGACTCATAATTTTTTTTATGGGGACTTACGTGTTGGTCCTAATAGATCGACTTATTATCTAAGAGGTCTTGTAAAAATTAATGGCGTTTTTGATCAAACACTATTTAAAAAGTCACTAGTTATGAATTTTCAACAACATTTAAAATTTTGTCACAAAAAAATCACTAATTATAAGTTTTAACGACAATTTAAAAAAATTGTCACAAAAAGTGACTAATTTTTAACTTTCAGCAGCTGTTTAAAAAAATTATTACAAAAAAATGTCACTAATTGTAAGTTTTAGCGACAATTTATGAAAATTGTGACAAGAAAAAGTCACTAATTGTCAATTTTTAGCAACATATGTAAAAAATATCACAAAAAAATTATTTTTAGCAACAAATTTAGTATGACTTATTTTCAATATAACTTGATGGGAATTAAGTTCAACTATTGTGACCTATTAAAAGTTTACCCTTCTTTAATTACGTCTCATGTTATGTTTAGTTATGACATTTGTTTTTTTTTTTTTTTAGTTATGACTCAGAAAATTGAACGTATGTCATTTTTTTTAGGTTATAAAGTTCATATGAGGGTGTGTACTATAGTATTTCCCATAAGAAAATTATTGAAAAATCTAAGCTAAAGAGAGTAAAAGACATTAGATCCAATAGTTTTTTTTTTACTCAAGCTTTCGATTTATGATTTAGTAAAAAAAATAAAATTTTGACTGAAGTTTTTGATTTACGATTCAAATTACAAAAAATGGTCAATGACAATCACCTCTCTTGAGATTTCTGACAATTACAGAAATCTTTCCTGTAGTTTCAATAATTACAAAAATCACCCTTACTTTTGAAACTATTATTAACATTCTCCCACCATTAATCTTCTGTTACTTTATTTAACAAAATATGATGATGTCATACTGACGTCATGTACTATGAGTAAAAAAATTCCAAGATTGCTCTTATGTATTCAAATAGAAAATTTCGCTTACATCTCCAAATGTTTACAAAAAATTAATAAAGACCCATGCATTATTTTAATAATGTTAAACAGAATTATTAAATTCTATACAATATTTTTAAAAATTCTAAATTGTTAAGACAAGCATATATATAGAATAACCAAACATTACTTTATCTAAAAAACAAAAGCTAATAAATTGATCACCATTAAACCTTATACTAGATTAAATACAATCATTTATTTGAAAATTACAAAAAGAAGTATAAAAGATGTTTTATTTTTTAAAAAGATCACCAGTTTTATAATTAATTATTTTGAGAAATTAGAGTTTGAATGAAAATTTAAAAATACATATAGGTATTTGGATTTTTTTTTCCTGATGAAAAATACATATTTGGAGAATTATCCCTCTCTTTCCATTTTCTTTATTTTATTTCTTTCATTTTTCTTTCTATTTATTTTCTCATTCATTTTTTCATAGTGTCACTGCTGCCAATAGTAACACCATATAATTTATTATTATTATTTGTTCTCTTCTCTATGTTTTTTCCTTAATTTTTTTCATTATTTTTTTTTCTTTCATCAATTACTACAAGAAAAAGCATTTTTGCCGACCATTTTTGGCTACCAAAAACAATTTAGTCGCCAAAAGTCATGGAATTGGCTACCAAAAATAAGATTAGTCGGCAAAAGTCAAATTTTTAGCTACTAATTTTTTTTAGTAGGGGAATGTTGATTATTGGAGACTAAAAAAAATTTAGTAGCTAAAAATATTATAATTAGCGACTAAAAAAATTTTTAGTAGCTAAATGTATCACAATTGGCAACTAAAAGAAAATTTAGTAGCCGTAGAGGTACCTTTAGCTACTAAATTGTTTGGTAGCCGAATAAAAATAAAAAAATTAATTTTTAATCTTTGCAGACCAAAATTTTGGTCGCCAAATGTTAAGTTTCGGCGACAAAATGAGTTTTAGTCGCTGTAGACCTACTTTTGGCTACTAAATTGTTTGGTAGCCGAATGAAAATAAAAAAATTAATTTTTAATCTTTGCCGGCCAAAATTTTGGTCGCCAAATGTCAAGTTTCGGCAACAAAATGAGTTTTAGTTGTTGTAGACCTACTTTTGGCTACTAAATTGTTTGGTAGCCAAATGAAAATAAAAAAATTAATTTTTAATCTTTGCCGACCAAAATTTTGGTCGCCAAATGTTAAGTTTCAGCGACAAAATGACTTTTAGTCGCTGTAGATGTACTTTTGGCTACTAAATTTTTTGGTAGCTGAATGAAAATAAAAAAATTAACAACATAGTTATTTTATTTTATTAACAACAATACCATTAGTCTCCACTTGAAAATTTGACTAAACAAAATAGTTATTTTATTTTATTTTATTTTTAAACAAATATTTGACTAAACAAATATTTAAGATAATTTAATATTTTCAATATTTTTAATTTATAATTTTATTACTTATATTTTTATTTAAATATAATTTTAATATAATTGTTAATTTTATTTAAAAAAAATTTAAATAATGAATTTTTTTTGTTACTTTAAATATATTTTTTTAATTCATTATTTACCGACTAAATTTTAGTCGGCAATTATAATTACAAAAATTAAAAATTGTGCTTCAGACTTCGGAGGGAAATTTTAATATATTTTCTAGGGTTGTATTTTCTTGATTTTGTATATTAAGAGAGAGAGAGAGAGAGAGAGAGAGAGAGAGAGAGAGAGAGAGAGACTGGAGATGGGAGTGGCGAGCAAAGCAGGGGACTGGGCATTCAAGGCCTTCACGGCGGGCCTCGGCGTCGCCACCATCTATCTCGCCGCCACCTTCTCCGTCAATGTCTCTCATGCCTCTCTCGGCATAACGCCTAATCTCTCTCTCTCTCTCACACACACACACACACACACACACATACACAACCCTATGATATTTGTCTGTAACTCTTGTTGGTGATGCTTTGTGATGATTATGCCTAATTTTGTGAGTTTGTTCTTCTTTTGAATTTGGGAAAATTACTACATGAATCGATTGTAATTGAAATTTTATTACTTTATTTCTGAAGTATATTCGTTATAGAAAATGATTAGTCAACATTAAATTCGTGATTAATAGGTATAAACTTCACTAAAATTGGTTACAGTTTTGGGAGTTTGAGTGCTTTGGCTCTAAAATGGAGGTCTAAGGTTGGCGACCCAGAACTCACTTGGGGGTCTTGTTATGAGTGCGATGGGGAAGGAGTCAGAAGAGCCGCTGCACCTCATTCCTTCGGCAAATCTAGTAGTTAATTTATTTCCTGCTCAAGACATGAAACAAGCTCATGGAATTCACCAATGGTGGAGACCTGATCTGAACTTGCAGTCTAAGGTTTACTCTGAGATAGTGCTAGTCACAGTTTGTTGGGATTTACCTTGTGTTTGGGGCACTGGTGGATTGTTTTTTGGATTACTTTGTAATCGGTGATGATGAAGCATTTATGTTCCTATGTATTCCCCTGTTCAATTTGTCTGAGACATGTAAACTTTGATGTATTGGTTGTGGTAAAACTGAGAGTACCCCTTTGTCAATACTTTGTGTATTACAGATTCATCTCGTGTTTGCATTTAGTGTTCAGTAACTACATCTTTTTATTTTATTTGATTCATATGCAATATTACAATGAAGCTTAATGATCAAATACTCAAAGTGAGAGAGAAAAATTCTAATAAATACATGGAGAATAAGACCTACCTAGGTGGGAAAATTCTCTCAACTACCTCATGAAAATGATTTAGCATGGAGCCTATAAAATTCTTTGTTACATGATTGATTTGAAGAATTACATAGGTAATCACTTATGATATTTCAAGATTACTGAATAATTACCGTATTATGTGGGATAATGATCATTCTTCTTCTTCTTTCTTTGTTTATTAAAAGTTTAAAAAATAGAAGAATAGTTTAAAAATAGAAGAATGGTAGGGAAAAAAATATAAATTATTAGAAAATGTGGAGTATCAATAATAATTGTAACATGAATGGAAACTTAGAAGTTAATTACAAAAACATGTTTCAAATTATGTTTTTCCCTTTCATCTCAAGGGGGAGATTAAAACCTCCTTCTTCTTCTTGTTCTTCTTCTTCTTCTTCTTCTTCTTCTTCTTCTTCTTCTTCTTTCTTTAGATATTAATGATTCATATATTATTTGAATAATTTCTTTGTGTCTCTGTCTCTCATGCTCTCTCTTTACATATTAATGAATCATGGTGACCTGTCTCTCTCAATTTGTTTTTCGAGCTGTAACAGAGAAATTCGTTTTACTTTGTTTTTTTGTAGCCTGCAAAGCCAGGGACTCCAATCTCAAAGTTCATTTTAAGGTATTATGATCTCAATTCTGTTGCCTTTGAATTTTAAATTTTTGTGTATGAATTGATATATTTCATCATGAATCAATTATCATATATGGAGTCTCCAAATTTGTTTTGTTAGTTTAGTATTATGAATCTGAAAAATATATGCAAGTGGATGCTCTTGCTACCAAATTAAAACAGCAAGTTGCGTAATCTTTATTACAAACAGTGTTCACTAGCATCTTGCATTCATTATTTTTTTCTAAATGAAGATCAAATGTATCTACCTTGGGAAAGATTTGAGTGTCCTATCTACTTGAGTGTCCTATTTTTTTTTGCGTAGACCACCGTGTATGTGTCCTCTTTATGTCAAGTAGTACACATAAGGTGTTGAAACATGTCCTTGAAATTTCATCATGTAATAAAACTGTGCAATATATATGTTCTTTGTGGTACAAGAATTGATTATACAGGCACGGAGCTGTGCACAATATTGTTTAATTTTAATTTTAATATATTGTTTATACAGGCACGAAGCTGTGCACAATATTCTTTACAAGCACGAAGGCGAGCTTGCTGCAACGGCTAGCCAGCCCCTTCCTGATGATGATGACGATGCATTTGACTAATGCTCATGGCTTTGGCTTTTTGCTATCATTTTTCGTGCTCCTTTAGTTAATATGAGTTCTAAAAAAAAAAATTCAACACTATCGAAGGATTTGTGTATGAGAGGTGAATGTATCGCGGAGAAGAGACCATTTTAGTTATTCTTTAGCCATTGTTTCAAGTCTGGTTGTGGTTGTGCTTTGTGGTAGAATTCTTTAGGCAGCCATATGGATGTTTTGAGTCACTTCAAGTGTTTGCTTCAACATTTTAAATTATGTATGGATTTAAATTATTGACGTTGGATTAGACTTGGACTGTATGGAATTTGTATTATATATATAATTGGACGTTGAAGATTACTTTTTTGGATGCTTGGAACTGAAATGTGTGCACGTTGTTGAATGCTTTAATGGTTGATAATATATTTTAGTGTTGATGCATTATATTGTTTTATACAGGGTACAGGTTGTAATATAAATGAATACAGGTTGTTTACAAATTTTTTTTTTTTTTTAAAAAAAACAAAAAAAAAAATTATTTGGCCACCAAATGTTTTGGTAGCCAAATAGGTAATCAAAAGTTTTGGCTACTAATAATTTAGTAGCAAAAACATAACCCAAAACGTTTTTGCCACCAAATAACTAGTAGCTAAAAGATTTGAGAATGAGAGAAAGAAACTATTGGCGACTAATACTTTAGTGGCCAAAAGATACCTTTTGTCGACTAAACTAAGATTAGTAGCCAAATGTGTACTTTCGGCGACCAATTATTTAGTAGCTAAAAGTGATACCTTCTCTGACCACAAGAAGTTAGTAGCCAAAAAGCCTCATTCGGCGACTAATATTTTAGTGGCGGAAACATACCTTTTGCCAACTAAACTAAGATTAGTAGCCAAATGTGTACACTTTTGGCGACCAAACAAATTTTAGTCGCCAATACTATCGCCGGCAGGGTAAAGGCGACGAGCTTAGCGACGAAAAATTTTGGTCGCTAAATCGTTTAGCGACTAATATTTTGATAGTCAAAAGTGACATTTCTTGTAGTGAATGTTAGCCAGCATCAGCCAATACTATAGCAACTTATGAAACACCAATTTTCTTTCATTTTGTAAACATATTTGTGCATTAAATTTCTTTTAAAGAAAAATCATAATAACATTTCAGATTTATAATAAAAAAATTTGACTTACAAAATTACCAAATGTTACCTCATAAATATATTTAAAAAAATAAAAATTTATCATTTTATCTTTTCACAATCCTATATTATTCTCAAATTTTAACTATCATTAAAAAAAAAGAGTCAATATTTCTCACCTTAATAATAAAATTTTTAATAATAAATATAAAAGTGAAAAAATATCTAATCACGTTACAATAAATGAAAATTAGATGATAGGGAATGAAAGATAAAGAAATTCATAAACTATTTAAATTTGTCATTTCTTACATCTAATTAAAATAGAATTTTACTTGCAGAAATAAATTATTTGAAAATAATAAAATACTCAAATAATTTGTTATTTATTACATCTAAAATCTATACCTCTGTCTTTGTTTCTTTCATTTAAATTATTTTTATTAAATTAAATCTCAAAATTGATTCAAATAAGAAATATGGATATTCTTTCTTAATTTCATCAATCATTGATTTTTTATTTTTATTTTTAAACTTATAAAAGTTCAAAACTTATAGTTGAAAAAAAAATATAAAGTCAAAAAAAAAAAATTGTGAGAAATAAAATGATAATTTAATTTGTAGGTAAATTACAATTAAAGGGTATTAAGAATAAAAGGTATTATGGCCATTTGTACAACTAAGTTAACACCATTGGGTTTAAATTAACAGGAAGGGGAATCTTGACATTGTTAGAAAAAGTAAATGAAATTTCTATAATTATTGAAACTATAGCGGAGATCCTTGTAATGGTCAGAAAACTGAGGTAAGTGTAATTTACCCTACCAAAAAGAAAAAAATGAGGAATTCAAAGATCATTTTGGGTGCCTTTATTTACACACTACATTTCATTTCAAGGCACACAACTACTTAAGGCACACCACTATTGAAGGCACACCTTTAGTAATTTGATAAATAAGAAATTTTCTCAATACACACCACAATCTTCCATCTTTACCCTTACTCACACACCCCACCCACAATCTTTCATCTTTACCCTTACTCACTCACACACTCCACCCACAATCTTCAATCTTCCATATTCTACACCTTCACTTCAAAAACACACACAACGTCTCCCTCCATTCTCTATTTCATTGTTATCCTAGAGGTTTGGGAACCAGTCTAAACCGGTCTCCATTCGTGCTAAAGACGACTTCACCCCATTCTTCTCTGGTTCATGACCCTCTCCATTATCTATTCATCAAAGATGTCGGTGGTGATCGTTGTTATCATCACAGATGGAATCAATTCCATAGTAGAGGTACAGTAGGTGAGAATTCTCATTTGGCTTAGATTTTAGGATTCTATGTACATTTTTCCATTGCCATGAGCATTGTATTTGAAAATTTCATTTTGCGAACTGTTCGACACTGGTCTTTCGAACGTTAAGCTTTTGTCCAGAGTGTTTATGTTGAACAATTTTAATATGTTCGATACTAGAAAATCAAACAATTAGAACTTGTTCGATTGTAGATAGTCGAATATGAGTACATTGTTCGAATCTGGGTATTTGAACAAATACAAATGGTTTACCACTTAGCAAACACACGAAAACGAAAAAAAGAATTGAAAAACTAACCTTTTTTTTGCTCCATTGTTCCAAACCAATATTGCCAGATGCATCCATCATTCAGTTCAATCAAAATCTTCAATAATACGTATATTTTTGGTTGTTTTATAGCGATCCCGGTTGTCCCTTTACTGTTCAGTTGTATTCCGGACTCGGTTCCGTGAAGTTGTTAGTTGTAATTGTCATGTTGTCATCTTTTAAATCGATTCGTTTGGGTTTTAGGATGTGTTGGGCTTGGTTGATTCAGGTTGGTAGAGTTTTAGCTCCCATTGTTGTTGCACAGTTTTTGGATGGTCCGCTTGAGCGGGTCTTATTGCGCTTGAGTGGGGTTTACACTCTTCCAGTATTTTGTGTCCCTGCAAAACTTTTACAAGTGTGTTTTCTACGCTCGAGCGGGTCGCGCTCGAGCGGGTGGTACATTTTTAGTGTATGTTACGGGAGAAATCACGCCGGCGGGTGTTTTCGCTCGAGCGGATGTACTTTATTTCTGTGTCTTGGCGCTCAAGCGGGACTTTTTGCGCTCGAACGGACCTAGTTTTTTGTTCTTGACGCTCGAGCCTTGTGTTCTCCGCTCGAGCGGAAATGTCGCATATCAGTTGGCAGCTGGACATTTTAAAATCACTTTTTACATTCACACTCTCTCTCTTACTTTCTAGAAAGAAATTTTGAGCGCCTCTCTCTCTAGAAACTCCCTTCTCTCTAGAGTTTGATCTAGTTAGAGTGCTTTCCTTACCTTTGGCCTTCACAAAAAAGTTGTTGATCGTCGAGGGCTACGTTTTGATCTGAGCATATTGAGTTTTGGAGCATTTTGGTTTTCTTCATCTTCTTCCCTTGGGCTCCGAATTTGAGGTAGGGATTCTTACTCACTACTATGGGTTTTGACATAGATTTTTGAGCATTTTGTTAAATGGTTGATTTTGGAAGTTAGGGTTTGAAAATGTTGAAAAGGGGTTTTGTTATTTTGATTCTAAAAATGTGTATTTTGGATTTCAAAATAATGATATTGTTGTTGGTTGTTGATATATAGACCATTGGGTCAATATTGGGACTCGGGGTAGAAAACCCTAATTTGTTGTACAAATTAATTAGTATAATTAATTTAGGAAAATTGTGATTTATGGAATTGAGTTGGAAATAATGAAATTGGCTCATTATATGGGAGAATGGTGGAGTTGGATTTATTAATCGCTCACTTTTGAAAACATCGATATTTTATCTGTTAGAGCTTTTATTATCTGTTTAGAAATAATTGCTTTGGGCTACCGGTGGAGGGTAGTTGTGATTGTTGTAGGCAATGCATGATGATTAGGAAAACCAAAACTAATCAATTGGATGTGTCATAGAGTATGACGATTGATAGAATACATTAATGCTATGTACTGTTTGATTGAGTATATAACCTTTGTGTATATACGTTGTGTGTGTGAGAGGAGATAGGGGATGTACTCAATGGTTTAGGGGAAGATAGGGGATGGACCTCTAAATCGGATATTATTTGGGAGAAGATAAGGGATGGACTCCGCTGATACGGCTCATATGCTTGTCAGTTAATGTGTTGATATAGCTTATATGCTTATCTATAGAAGTGTTGATATAGCTCATATGCTTATCTGTCGAAGTGTGGATACAACTTGTATGCTTATCTGTTGAGATGTTGATATAGTTTATATGCTCGTTTATCGAAGTGTTGATATAACTAGTATGCTTATCTATTGTGAAAAGGGAATCGTTTAATATGAGTTACTGTCTCATGTAATTTGTTGGCCAGGTTCTGAGCCGGTGCTGTGAATTGTGAACTTGATAAGAAATGAAAAATGAAATAGAACATGGATATAGTGGTCATGTAATGGAAATGAATTATGAATTGATTTATGTGATTTAAACATTTATCAATTGCTAATGTCTTAGTCACTGCCCATACTATGTTTAGCATATCTCTACTGGGCGTTGGCTCACCCCATATGGGACATTATTTTCAGGTACAGGTAGCATGCCACCTCTAAGGACTTAGCTTGGATGGATATGAGAGTTGAAGACTTTCTTTTGATTATTTTGTTTGTATTACATGTATATCAAGCCAAGGGCTTATTTTGTATAGAGTTAGTACTCTTCTTTTGTGTACCAAGTGTTAACTTGGAAAGCTGTAAGCCCGTAGGGCATTTGCTTTTGTTGTTAACATGTAATGCTGTTGTAAGAACTACTCTGATAAATGGAAAGGTGTTGATTTCTTTATACCATTGCATGTCTAAAATGATGGGATTTATGTATTATTTTGAGGACGTTACATGTTTCTTTAAGGATTTTTGGTTTTTGTTTCAAGATTTTTTGGTTTTTAAGAGATAAAATATGTAAGTAATGTTTGGTGTGTATTGTATTCATTATTGTCCGTGATGGTAATTTTACGTAAGGTGTGTATCATAGACCTTTGTCATTTATGGTCATTTTACATTAAGTTAATATTAAAATAAAAAATAAACTAATTAATGGTGTGCCTTGAGATGAAAGGTGGTGTGTAAATAGAGGAACCCAATCATTTCAGACTTCGATTTAGTACCATTACGGCGGAGGCGTTTTCTTTTCCAAAAACGTTACTGTCACAACCCAAACCCGCCCTTATGGGTTTGGCACCATAACCGACGATGTCCGAGATTACGAAGGCTGTTTAACGATAAACGATAATTACAGTCTGAGGTGTGAAGCGAAATAGTAATTAAAAGATGTCCAATGAGCTGTGACAGTCTGTATGCAAAAAGACTTTCCATAATACATTCACATTTAGTACCCAAACAGTATATACAGTATTTACAATTATTCAGATCAGGGACTTGATCCCTATTAAGACAGTACAGTACAAAAACATTCAGTCTATACAGATCATAAACAAATAGAGCCAAAAAGGGAAAATCTAAAACACCCCAAACAACCTTGGCTTGAACAGTTCTGGAACCTCAAGGTGAGGCACAAAGGTTGGCTTGACAAAACAGGAGCTTATCCTGACGCCTCTAGCAACGGTCCGATGCCTGTACACCTACATATATATATATATATATATGAGCAGTGAGCTAAAGCCCAGTGAATAACATAATGCGTAAAGAGGTTAAGAATGAATGTCCTTTCAGTATTGAAAACAATCATTTCAATCAGTATATCAGTTATTCAGTCATAGCAGTCATATGTGGTACATCCAATAGCAAAGAAGATGAGGTCTTAACAGACGAACGATCGATTGATGGCCATCATATCGATGCTTGATAGTGGTTCCAACATAGGAACGACAGAGATCTCTGTGATGCGATGCGACTGATAAAGAATGAGGTTGCTAAGGATGCCTGTCTGATTCACAATTAGGACATCATTCAATCAAGATATATGATATCATTTAAAAGCGATGCAGTTCAATTGTTCAGAAGATAATCATTTTTGAACATATCTTTACAACATTGTTACTCACAGAGTTCTGGGCTACAGATAAGCTAGTGCGCGTCCTCGGATGCCAACCCTACACAGTTACAGGATGAGCACACACTAAGCTACACAGTTGGGAAAATAATAACTTAATCTCTAATTTTCCTCAGTGTAGTTCTACATAAATATCCTCCTTAAGATGCCTTAAACATGCCCTAGGAATGCCTAGGATGGAAAGAGGATGCAAAGATGCACTTTTAAACACTTTACAAAATTTTCAAAAAACAGGGGTCACGTTCGAGCGTGGCTTTCTACGCTCGAGCGCACATGCAGACAAAGGTTTCCCGCTCGAGCGTCACTTCTCTCGCTCGAGCAGACTGCAAAACATGGCAAAAGTACTGGATGTGTGAAAATCACGCTCGATGGGCGCTCGACACCAGCTCGAGCGTGTGACACAAGTCCCCGCTCGAGCGTGCATTCCCCTGCTCGAGCGGACTGCAAAACAATGCAAAGTGTTGGGAGCACAAATTCCACACTCGAGCGCCAATTTCCCCGCTCGAGCGTGAGTCCAAATTCTGGAAATTCCAGATTTGAACCTCAAGCTCAAAACCAAGTTTCAATGCACCAAATTCGATCCTCTTGGGCTAATTTTCTGGAAAACACTTGTAAACTCATAGTATTACATGATTCAAAGCTCAATTTGTAAAATCAAAGCCCAAAGGTGAGTCAATTAAATATCAATTTCAAACCAACTTTCATGAACAAAATAAGAACTTTACATGCATGAAATTAAACCAATTCAAAGCTTTAATCACTTGCTCAAATGAGATAATCCTTTCAAAAACATGAGGAATTTATGAACTAGAACTTTAATATGAACATGCATGTACAATTTCATGGACAAAAATCCTCAAAACTCAAGAATGGCAACATGCATGCATGAATTCCTACTCAATTCAATGTATTAAGCTAATTTTGACTTCAATCTTCAATATAATAAGAATCAAGCAAGAACTAACTTAAAGACAAGTTTAAGAAGGTGCATTCTCTACCTTAGACCTTGAATTTTAAGTGTAGGAAGCTCAACTATGAAATCAACCTTCAATTTTCCTAAGCCTCCAAGCCAATTTATTGAAATCTACTTCCTTCTCTCTAATTCTCTCTTTACTCGGTTATGGACTAGAAGTGGCTGAGGAAATGTTATGAAATCAAGTCTCAAATGTTTTATGAGACGGCTCACTAACATGGCATTTCGGTAATTAAGTCCAACTCTTGCAATTTAGTATTATTTAATCTAATTTAATCATTCCAAATCAAATTTCAATTAAATTTACCATGAAATCACATTAATTCTAATGAGCACAAAACATCAATCAATTTCAGATTCGGCAGCCGATAAGGCCTTTAATTTACAGTTTAAAGCATGAAACATGAACAGATAATTTAACAGTCAACAGATAGAAATGCAAATAACACAATATATTCATGCAATTAATTCGGAATTTCAGTCTAATCAGTTACTTATCCAGTTCAGTCACAGTTTAGCAGTAAGCAGTGGTCTTATCAATAAACAGTAGTGAGGGTTGTCATAATCTCCCCTCTTTATAAAGAGTTTGGTCCGCCAAACTCGAATTACCTTCATTCTGGAAGAAAACAGGATTCAGTGAGAACAATTCAGGATATCTCTTGGCCATGTCATTTTCCCTTTCCCAAGTGGCATACACGCCACCATGGTTTTGCCAGTCAACTTTCACTAACGGAATCTTTTTATTCCTTAACTTCTTGATCCGTCTGTTCACTATCTGAATGGGCCGTTCTTCATAAGTGTAGTCATCACTTAGAACTACACGGGTAGACTCAATCACATAGAAAGGATCCCGGAGGTAATCCCTCAACATTGAAATATGGAACACGTTATGCATATGCTCCATTTCAGGAGGAAGCGCTACTTGATATGCCACCGGATTGATTTTCTTAATGATCTTATACGGTCCGACATATCTCGGCGCTAGCTTACCATTGACTCCAAAACGAGTCTGGCCTTTCATCGGTGTCACTTTAACAAAAACATGATCACCTACTTCGTACTCTCTGTTTCGTCTTCTGACATCCGTATAACTTTTCTGTCGGCTCTGTGCGGTTTTCAATCTCTGTTGAATCAGTTTCACTTTTTTGATAGTTTCAAGTACAATTTCAGGCCCAAGCAAAGGCCCATCTCCAACTTCTGCCCAGCAAATCAGAGATCTACATTTTCTGCCATACAAGGCCTCGAAAGGTGCCACACCAATGCTCGAGTAAAAGCTGTTGTTGTAAGCAAACTCAGCTAAAGGTAAGTGGCTCTCCTAATTTCCTTGGAAATCAAAAACACACATTCTCAGTAAATCCTCTAGAGTCTGGATAGTTCTTTCTGACTGGCCATCTGTCTGAAGATGGAAGACACTACTCAGTCTCAGTTCAGTACCCAATGTTGTCTGTAGGCTTTGCCAAAATCTCGATGTAAATTTCGAGTCCCTCTCAGAAACAATGGACACAGGCACTCCATGCAATCTAACAATCTCATCAATATAGATTACAGCCAATTTGTCCGCATTATAAATTGTTTTGATAGGTAAGAAATGAGTAGATTTAGTCAGTCTATCAATAATAATCCAAATTGAATCCATACCTTTACTGGAGCGAGGTAAACCAAAAATGAAATCCATAGTGATATGTTCCCATTTCCACTCCGGTATTGGTAAGGGTTGCAGTAAACCTGCGAGTCGTTGATGTTCGGCTTTAACTTGTTGGCAATGAAGACATTTTGATACAAAATCAGCAATTTCTTTCTTCATCCCGGCCACCAGAAATTCAGTTTCAAGTCTTGGTACATTTTTGTATTTCTTGGCTGGATAGACAATTTCGAATTGTGGCCTTCTTGCAGAATTTTTCTTTTCAGTTCAGAATCATTCGGTACACACAATCTTCCCTGAAATTTCAACATATTATTCTCAAATTTGAAATTCGGCCTCGATTTGGATTCCCGTTCTTCGATGATCTTCTTCAAGAAGTCATCTTGTTGCTGTTTCTCTTTAATCTCTTCAATCAGTGCTAGTTGAGCAGAAATAGCAGCTATTGTTCCATCTTGTTCACGCAAAACAATCTCAATTTCAAAATTTTCAAGGTCACATAGCAATTCTTTCTGCCCGGTGAGTAAACAGGCTAAATTTCCAATCGACTTCCGACTCAGTGCATCAGCAACGGTATTAGCTTTTCTTGGATGGTACATAATTTGCAGGTCATAGCCTTTTATCAGTTCTAACCATCTCCGCTGCCTCATGTTCAGTTCTTTCTATGTAAAGAAGTATTTCAAACTCTTGTGGTTTGTATACACCTCACATGTCGCCTCATAAAGGTAGTGACGCCAAATCTTTAGTGCAAACACTACTGCAGCAAGTTCCAGGTCATGGGTCGGGTAGTTCTTTTCATGTGGTCTCAATTGTCGAAAAGCATACGCAATCACTTTACCATTCTGCATTAAAACACAACCCAAACCCTTATAAGAAGCATCACTATATACAGTATTACCATCCGTACCTGAGGGTAAGGTGAGAATCGGTGCAGTTACTAGTCGAGTTTTCAATTCTTGAAAAGCTGATTCCCTCTGATCGGTCCAGTCAAATGATATCCCCTTCTGAGTTAACTGAGTCAGTGGTAGGGCAATTTTGGAGAAATCTTTGACAAACCTTATGTAATACCCAGCTAAGCCTAAGAAACTTCGGACTTCTGTAACATTCGTCAGTCTAGGCCAGTTCACTACTGCTTCAATTTTCTGCGGATTAACTGAAATTCCATCCTTACTGATCACATGTCCCAAAAACATAACATTATCAAGCCAAAATTCACATTTAGACAGTTTAGCATACAGTTTCTGTTCTCTTAGGGTTTGTAGGGCAATTCTCAAATGATGTTCATGTTCTTCTGTGCTTTTGGAATAAATTAAAATGTCATCTATGAACACAACTACAAAGTCATCAAGGTATGGTTTAAAAATTCTGTTCATGAGGTCCATAAATGCAGCAGGTGCATTGGTGACTCTGAAAGGCATAACTAAGAATTTGTAATGTCCGTACCTCGTTCGAAAAGCAGTCTTTTCAGTGTCCAAAAACGTTACTGTCACGACCCAAACCCGCCCCTATGGGTTTGGTACCATAACCGGCCAGTAATCCGAGATTACCGAAGGCCTGTTTAACAGTAAAATAGAAATTACAAAGTATAGGGGCTGGCGGAAGCCGAAACAGTAATTAAAAGATATCCAATGAACTATGACAGTCTGTATGCAAAAAGACTTTCCATAATACATTCACATTCAGTACCCAAACAGTATGTACAGTATTTACAATTATCCAGATCAGGGACTTGATCCCTATTAAGACAGTACAGTACAAAAATATTCAGTCTATACAGATCATAAACAAACAGAGCCAAAAAGGGAAAATCTAAAACACCCCAAACAGCCTTGGCTTGAACAGTTCTAGATCCTTAAGGTGAGGCACAAAGGTTGGCTTGACAAAACAGGAGCTTATCCTGACGCCTCTAGCAACGGTCCGGTGCCTGTACACCTACATATATATATATGAGCAGTGAGCTAAAGCCCAGTGAATAACATAATGTGTAAAGAGGTTAAGAATGAATGTCCTTTTAGTATTGAAAACTGTCATTTCAATCAGTATATCAGTTATTCAGTCATAGCAGTCATATGTGGTACATCCAATAGCAAAGCAGTACAGTAGGTCTTAACAGACCGAACAGTCAGTTGATGGCCATCATATCAGTAAACAGTAGTGGTTCCAACATGGAAACCGACAGAGATCTCTGTGACAGTAGCAGTACAGTACAGTAACAGTAGGTTGCTAAGGATGCCACAATACAGTTCACAATTAGGACATCATTCAATCAGTAACAGTATCATTTCAGAAAACAGTACAGTTCAATTGTTCAGAAGATAATCATTATTGAACATATCTTTACAACATTGTTACTCACAGAGTTCTGGGCTACAGATAAGCTAGTGCGCGTCCTCGGATGCCAACCCTACACAGTTACAGGATGAGCACACACTAAGCTACACATTTGGGAAAATAATAACTTAATCCCTAATTTGCCTTGGTGTGGTTCTACATCAATATCCTCCTTAAGATGCCTTAAACATGCCCTAGGAATGCCTAGGATGGAAAGAGGATGCAAAGATGCACTTTTAAACACTTTACAAAATTTTCAAAAACGAGGTCACGTTAGGCGTGGCTTTCTCGCTTCGGCGCACATGAACAAAGGTTTCGCTCGGCGTCACTTCTCTCGCTCGGCGGGCCAAAACATGGCAAAAGTACTGGATGTGTGAAAATCACGCTCGATGGGCGCTCGACACCCGCTCGAGCATGTGACACAAGTCCCCGCTCGAGCATGCATTCCCCTGTTCGAGCGGACTGCAAAACAATGCAAAGTATTAGGAGCACAAATTCCACGCTCAAGCGCCAATTTCCCCGCTCGAGCGTGAGTCCAAATTCTGGAAATTCCAGATTTGAATCTCAAGCTCAAAACCAAGTTTCAATGTACCAAATTCGATCCTCTTGGGCTAATTTTCTGGAAAACACTTGTAAACTCATAGTATTACATGATTCAAAGCTCAATTTGTAAAATCAAAGCCCAAAGGTGAGTCAATTAAATACCAATTTCAAACCAACTTTCATGAACAAAATAAGAACTTTACATGCATGAAATTAAACCAATTCAAAGCTTTAATCACTTGCTCAAATGAGCTAATCCTTTCAAAAACATGAGGAATTCATGAACTAGAACTTTAATATGAACATGCATGTACAATTTCATGGACAAAAATCCTCAAAACTCAAGAATGGCAACATGCATGCATGAATTCCTACTCAATTCAATGTATTAAGCTAATTTTGACTTTAATCTTCAATATAATAAGAATCAAGCAAGAACTAACTTAAAGACAAGTTTAAGAAGGTGCATTCTCTACCTTAGACCTTGAATTTTAAGTGTAGGAAGCTCAACTATGAAATCAACCTTCAATTTTCCTAAGCCTCCAAGCCAATTTGTTGAAATCTACTTCCTTCTCTCTAATTCTCTCTTCACTCGGTTATGGATTAGAAGTGGCTGAGGAAATGTTATGAAATCAAGTCTCAAATGTTTTATGAGATGGCCCACTAACATGGCATTTCGGTAATTAAGTCCAACTCTTGCAATTTAGCATTATTTAATCTAATTTAATCATTCCAAATCAAATTTCAATTAAATTTACCATGAAATCACATTAATTCTAATTAGCACAAAACATCAATCAATTTCAGATTCAGCTGCCGATAAGGCCTTCAATTTGCAGTTTAAAGCATGAAACATGAATAGATAATTTAACAATCAACAGATAAAAATGCAAATAACACAATATATTCATGCAATTAATTCAGAATTTCAGTCTAATCAGTTACTTATCCAGTTCAGTCACAATTTAGCAGTAAGTAGTGGTCTTATCAGTAAACAGTAGTGAGGGTTGTCACAGTTACAAATCTAAAGCTCTACGGCTTTATCAAAGTCAGATTTGACCGAATCCAAAGCTCTATGACCGAAGCTCAATACACATGACTTTAACCGATCATCTTTTTCTTCACTCATTTTTAGACTAGATCTCTGTCGTTCTCTCTCTCTCTCTCTCTGTTGATTTAGGGTCTTGCTGCTTCCAAGCAAACACGGCGGCAAAGTCAAGGGCAATGGCGGTGCGATGTGGTCTTGGATGGATTATAGATGGTGATGATGGCAACACCATCGATTCTGACATCCATGTTCACTCAAGCGACAGAGTACGAGGCTGGAGCTTTGCTAGCACTGTGTTCGACGATGAAGCAATGTAGGGAGAGACGGTAGTGGCGGGCTTGTTGACTCAAAGAGTAAACAGAGAAACGGTGAGGAAGAGAGAGAGTAGATGGAGAGTTGTAAAGATAGAGAGAGAAACACAAGGAAGAGAGAGAAACGAAGAGAGAGAAGGGCTAACAAAATAGATAAGTGCATAAATTTTTAAGGTAAGTTAGTCATTTCGTAGAATGATGTCCTTATGGACATACTAGTTTAACGCTTGAACCTTTAGACAAAGAAAATTCAAAATTGAATTTATCGCCCAAGCGCCCTTGAAATATTTTAGTTAATTTTTTAATTTTTCATAAAAGGGAATATGAAAAAATAGAAAATTACGTAACAACTTGTAATAATTTTTTTTTTATGTTTTTGATTAAAATAGTCTATCCTATATAAACCACGAGTTTAGTCCTATGCTAGATCATCTTATATTTATAATTTTTTAATATTTTTGGGTTAAAATAGCCTATTCTAATTTGAGAAGATGATGTTTGATTGTAGACCATAAGATGAGTGTTTAGTTGTATAATTTAAATTAGATTGTTAAAATTATAAATAAAAATAAAATTCTTTTACCCACTAGATTAAACTTCTAACTTGACTGTAGAAAAAATAAAAATAATTTACGGAAAAAAAAGGTAAAAATTAACCAAATAAATAAGGAAAGGGACCCAAATGACCACTTGTTCTGGACAATCAAAAAATTGAATGCCAAAGACAGTGACCATGGGGGGCCTCTTGTTCAAAGTTGTTGGGGGTTACAAATTGGATTGAGACTAGCCATACCATATTACACTAATTACTAAGTGAATTTCAATTGGCCTTACCTTTGTCTTTTAGAAAAATGACAAGAAAAGGACTATCAATGGTGCAGTTGTTGCCATGTCGCTCATGGCAGGGTACAATAATTTGATGTATTAAACTGTTGCCTAATGTTCTTTGAGGGCATGTTTGATCAATGGATTATATATATATATATATATTGCACTATTTAGTATTAATAATATGACAAGATTAAAGTCGGAATACTCCGTGCGAGCTGAAATGAGATTATATGTACTGTGAAAATATTTTTACTACATTTAACAATACCGTTTAACTCAATTTTGCCAACCAAAAAACATGTTACAGAGGATATAATAAATATGTAAGTCTCATAAATATTTTTATTATCAATTTCAATTTTTCTTTCAATTTCCTCTCAAGTCGTGTTTTAAATATGGAAAATGCGCGAGAGCTCGAATGCCCTGAATGCCAAACGACGTCGTTTTGACAAAAATTTTTTTTTTCTTGTTTATATTTGAACAGAGGGGGAGGGCAAGAGAGAGAGAGAGAGGGAGAAAGAGAGAGGAGGAGAGGAGAAACAGAGTGATGGAGGGTGCGATGGTGGACGGTGATGGAGGGTGCGACGGTGACCTTGCACCCTTGCAATTTCTGTTTTCTCTCTTTTTTTTTTCTTTTTTCTTTTTTCTTTTTTCTTTTTCCTGGCTCTGAAGATGAAGATAATGTGTTGATGATGGTGATGCTGATAAAGATGTTGTTGTTGTTGTTGATTTTTTTTTTTTTTTGTCTATTAGATCCAGATCTGAAGGGGGAAAAAAAATGTTGGATTATGATGTGATGAAGAAGATGTTGTTGATGATGGTGATGTTCACCAGTGATGTTCTCTCCTTCTTCTCCTTCTTCTTCTTCTATCTCTTCTTCCTCTTCAGACAAACGAGAAGGAAAAAAAAAAAAAAAAATCCCACAACGACGTCGTTTTGGAATTTTGGGCCATTCGGGAACTTCCAATTCGAGTTACATAGCACGACTCTTTAAATATTGAGAATATAGTCATTCAACGAGATCTAATAGTTGCACGTGCAAATTCTAATTAAAATAAAAAAGAAAAAGTTATCATATAAACCACCAGTTCACTATGATAGATCATCTAATCTATATATTATATAAGAAAAATAATCTTTTTAACTCACAAAGTTTTGTAGGAGCTTTAATATTCTAATCTTTTAATCTCTTAATTTTTTGATTTAAAAAAAAAAAAATTCCCTCATTTGCCCACTGCTACCTATTAACCTAAAAACCCTACCACATCAGCCTAAAGGTTATTAACAAAAAGGTCTTTTTAACCCACAAGCCTTGTTGGAGCTCCAATAACTTAATATTAATTTCTTAATTTTTTGATTTAAAAAAAAAAAAAAAAACCTTTCCCGCCCTTGCCCACTGCTATCTATTAACCTAAACCCTGTCACATCAGCCTAAAGATTATTAACCTAAATCCTATCACACCAGCCTAAAGTTTGGGAGAGAGACAATACACAGCAACCTTACGCAGCAATTTGGGAGAGAAAGACAAAATCTTGAAATAAAAACATTTTAAAGTCTGTAAATAAATCATTTATTTTTTAATATGGTGATTATATTTTTAAATTGGTTAAGAATTATTATATTCATTAGGTTTACATAAAATACTAACTATTGATGATGATTGGATTATATTTTGGGATTGTGATTGGACTTAATTTATTTTTCAATATTTTATTTTTAATCTATGTTTTTTGAAAAAAAATAAAAATAGATTGTATTCATTAGATCACATAAAGTACGTATTATTGATGATGATGAATAGATTGTATCCATTTCTCATTGTATTTTTTTATGATTGAGTTTTTAACTCATTATGTTTTTTGAAAAAAAAAATAATTATATTTTTTAATTACTAGTTGACTTCATTGCTTTTTTTCTTTTCTTTTTTTTCTATGAGCAAAAATGTGATTATTTTTTTACACTCCATTTTGATTGCACAGTGATTTTATTTTTTTAAATGATTGTGTATTTTTTATATTCCATTTAATCTGTGTTTTTTGAGGGAAAAAAATAGATTGTATTCCTATTTTTTGAATACAATCACCAATCACACGGTGATTATATTTCTAATCTATGTTTTTTGAAAAAAAAAATATTATATTTATTAGGTTCACATAAAATATCTACTACTGATGGTGATTAGATTTTATTTTGTAATTGGGTTTTTTAACTCACTGTATTTTTTGAAAAAAAAAAGGTTGTGCTTTTTAACCATCAATTAACTCAATTTGTATGTTATTTGAAAATATATATATATATATATATATTTTTAATTACCAATTGACTTGATTATTTTTTTTACTTTTTTTTTTCTATGAGCAAAAATATGATTGTGTTTTTTTACACTCCGTTTGATTGGTGATGATTGGATTGCATTTTGTGATTGTGATTAGAATTAATTTATTTTTCAATATGGTGATTGTATTTTTAATCTATGTTTTTTGAAAAAAAATTAAATTGTATTAATTAGGTTCACGTAACGTAAGCAATATTGATGATGATGATTAGATTATATTTTGTAATTGAATTTTTTAACTCACTGTATTTTTAAATAAAAAAAATTGATTGTGCTTTTTAACTATTAATTAACTTAATTCGTGATTGGATTTTTAACTTATTATGTTTTTTGAAAAAAAAATAATTGTATTTTGTAATCACCAATTGACTTCATTACTTCTCTTTTTTTTGTGAGAAAAAATGTTATTGTGTTTTTTTTGCACTCTGTTCTAATCACACAGTGATTTTATTTTTTTAAATGATCGTGATTTTTTACATTTCATTTAATCTGTGTTTTTTGAAGAAAAAAAATATATTGTATTAATGTTTTTTTAATATAATCACATGGTGATTGTATTTTTAATCTATGGTTTTTGAAAGGAAAAAAAAAATTGTATTTATTAGATTCACATAAAGTATCCACTATTAATGAAGATTAGATTGTATTTTTGTGATTGTGATTGGACTTAATTTAATTTTTAATACGGTGATTGTATTTTGAATCTTCTTTTTTGAAGAAAAAAAATTAGATTGTGTTCATTAGGTTCACATAAAGTACCCACTATTGATAATGATAATTAGATTGCACTTTGTAATTAGATTTTTTAACTCACTGTATTTTTTGGGAGAAAAAAAATGATTGTACTTTTTAACTATCAAATAACTTAATTTGTGATTGAGTTTTTAATTCACTACGTTTTTTTTCAAATAATAATAATAATAATTACATTTTTTAATTACCAATTGACTTTATTGCTTTGTCTGGATTGTGACAATCTCTATGTTTTTTTTTATGATTAGATTATATGTTGTCTTGCAAAAAATTATAATTGCGTCTTTAATTAACTGTGTTTTTTTTACCAAAAATGATTGTATTTTTTAACTATCAATTAACTTAATTCGTGATTGAGTTTTTGAACGCTTTGTTTCGATCACATAATGAGAAAAAAATTTGTATAGATTGTGACAATCTCTGTATTTTTTAAAAACTTATTTAGTCAAGTAATTGGTGGGTACCGATACAGATATTTGTGCATCGCACGAGTTCATATGCTGATGGACGACCCACAATAATTTAGATTTTAGTTATACTTTGTTTTATTTATTTAGTGAATTTCGAACAAATATAATAAATCCTTTTTTTTATTATTTTAATTATGCAATATCAACATTTTCTTTTAAAATTACATATATTTTATGCTAACAATTTAAAAATATGTTTGACATAACCATAAAAAGTTTGTTTTTTTTTTTAATTCAATCTCGTGCATAGCACGGGTGATATGATAGTATTTATGAATCACAACCAACAATAATATTTAGAGGTGCAACTTGGGCGGATTCGGTCAAGTTTGGAGGTTGTTCAAGCTCAGTCCAAGTTGTGCCGAGATCTGCCCAGGCCCGAGTTGTAACTCGAGGTTACTTGAGTTGCCCAAATTGTAAATAATTTTTTTTTTTGTAGCTACATCACTAAATTATTAAAATTTGATTCTATTTACATTTTTTTTTTATATAAAAGATCATTAATACCATCAAAACAAATAATTTATATAATGTAAGAGAGATGTTGCTATAGTAGTCTTTACAATTAATGAGTAAAAATAAAAATAAAAAGTAAGATTTTATATTATTTGTATATATAATATATATTCAATATGATTTAACGATCTAAATTACTTTAATATCATATAATAGCTAATAATTTATATATACATATATAATGTTTTTATTTATTTATATATGTATAATTCGGATTTCGAGTTACTCGGATTGTTTGACGTTTTTGGCCAAACTCGTCCAAATTTAATTCGGACTTTTGAATTTTTATCTAAGCCCATATCAAATTTAAAAATATCTTGTTAAATCCCTAAAAATATTCAAGTTAAATTTAGATTGCTCAGATTGAGTTCGCTTAAATTACACCCTAATAATGTTGTTGGAGAAATATTTGTTACTTCTAGGACTTTTTTATCTCATAACGTAGACTCCATAATTCATGCACAACTATTGCCTGTATTGTTCATGACATTTGAACACTTTGAACCGTTAAACATGTCTTTTGTACTTGCTTTTCCTACGTGTAGGTGATTTAAAAAAGGATTTGAATTCTTTCCATTGAGTTAAATTAACTAAAACGTCAATCTCGCTTACTCTGCGTTTATCTGAATTAAAGTTTATTTTGATAATTTTAATTATTTATTTTATAAATTTTTTGAAATATAATATCGAAACCACTTACCCGCATCACATTTATGAAAGAGTTTGGCCAACCACCACCTGCCATGCAATGCTCATTGTGCCTTGTTTTGCATATTAAAACGGTCATTAAAAAAATACATTATAAACATTTATGATTAACGTTAAAATTGAGTGGTAATTGAAATGATTAACGTTAAAATTGAGTGGTGATTGAGTATCTCACCTCTATAAGATTCTCAAAAGATTTTTACAAATGTGAACCATATGAACCCTACATATATATATATATGAGTAGGTCCCATTCATACATGGAATGCCAGATCACTTTAGAGGTGTAGGAGTCATTCCCAAAAGAGGTTCCAAATATTTCCCTTAAAATTGAGTGGTGATTGAGACCTCTACCCCCACAAGATCCCTATAAATCTGAACCACTCATGATATAGACCCCATAGATATATGGAGGGCCAGGATCACTTTGGAGATGTAGGGGTCATCCCTAAAGGACGTCCCAAACATTTTCCTTAAAATTGAATGGTGATTGAAACCCCTATTTCCACAAGATCTCTATAAATCTAGACCACTCATAATGTGGACCCCACACATATATAAGTGGGCTCCACACATACGTGGAGGGCCAGGATTACTTTGAGAATAAATATTAAATTGTGAGTTTAACTTAAAGTGAGTGTACTAAGTAGTATACCAATACAAGTTATGATATTATTATTAACCCCACTCATTATACAAATTATAAATATCAAAAATATATTAAATTATATCACATCATCAATTGATACACTAGTTAGTGCACTAATTGGTGTATATAACATTATTCATTTTTGGGTAAATTACACTGACACCCCTTGAGATTTATATTTATTACAGTTCACCCCTCACCTTTTAGAAATTACATCTCCCTCCTGAGGGTTAAAGTTTTATTACAGATTCCACCTTTCAGCAATTTAATTTTTTTAAATACCAATTTTGCTCTTATTGGGTAAATTACATTGACATCCCTCACATTTTAGAAATTACAATTCTCTCCATAAGGTTTAAAGTAGCATTACCAATTGCCCCATTGGTTAGTATTAGTTGGAAAAAAAAATCATTGGAAAAAAAATTATTTGAAAAAAAAATTAATTGAAAAAAAATTTTGTTAGTAAAATTTTTAAATTTTTGATTGAAAACCAACGTAAACCCATTTTTTAAATTTATGTTTTTTTTTCTTAAATTTACAAACTGAGACAACTATTTATAAACCAAAAAATTATCAAACAAATTTTTATGATTTTTTTTTAAATTTTTGTAAATATAAATTGAAAACTAAAAATGAAATGGTTACCAAACAGGTCTTGGATGGTAAAAATGTTGTAAAATCAACAAATAATTAAATAAGTTACCAATGTAAGAAATGACTTATCAAAAGATTCCTAAGTTATATATGGTTTGATTTTTAGATTTTTTTTAAAAAAATTAAAAATTAATTTGGTTAAGAAATAAAAAATAAAAAATAATTATCATTTTAACTTTTGGATAGGTTATATACATACGTATGACTGTTTGAATTTAATTTGTAAAAAATTATTTCTAACCACTAGAAAGATAAAAATTATATAAAAATGATAATTATTTTTTATTTTTTATTTCTTAACAAAATTAATTTTTAATTTTTTGAAAAAATTTCTAAAAATCAAATCATACATAGCCTAAGAATCTTTTGATAAGTCATTTGTTACGTTGATAACTTATTTAATTATTTGTTAATTTTACAACATATGTACCATCTGAAAGCTATTTGGTAACCATTTCATTTTCAGTTTTTAATTTTCAATTCATATTTACAAAAATTTTAAAAACTGTCATAAAAGCTTATTTGATAATTTTTTTGGTTTATAAATGGTTGTCTTAGTTTGTAAATTTGAGGAAAAAACGTAAATTCAAAAAATGAGTTTACGTTAGTTTTTAAACAGAAACTTAAAAATTTTACTAACAAATTTTTTTTTCAAATAATTTTTTTTTCAATAAATTTTTTTTTTAACAAATACTAACCGAGGGGACAATTGGTAATGCTACTTTAAACCTTAGGGAGAGGATTGTAATTTCTAAAATGTAAGGGGTGTCAATGTAATTTACCTAGTGAGGGCAAAATTGGTATTTAAAAAAATTAAATTGCTGAGGGAGAAAATCTGTAATGAAACTTTAAACCTCATGGGAGAGATGTAATTTTCAAAAAATAAGAGATAAAATTATAATAAACATAAATCTCGGAGGTGTTAGTGTAATTTACCCTTAATTTTATTATGAATGCTTTCAATGCCGAAAATTTTATTCATAAATTATGTAGACATATCTGTATCGACTTAAAAAGTTTATAAATTAATGATCATTAAATGCATGATTTTAAAAATCAATTAAATTTATTGTAATAGTTATAAAATGGTGTTTTGAAAAGTTGGTAAAAAATTATTTTTTTAATTCTTTTAGCTTTTTGGTAGCTTTTTTGACTAAAAAAACAGACTTTTTTGTATAAAAAAATTAAAAACTCAAAAAACTGACTTTTTTATGTTGTTGCCAAACTATCCTAAAATATATTTGTGCTTAAAGTCTAATGAATACTTAAGTGGAAATATAATATTAAAAACTAAAAGAAATTTAACATATTACTTTAAATGGCCTTACTATAGATCTCAAAGTTTTATTAAAATGTTTATCAAATGTCTCGTGTGGATGCGGGACCGGCATCATGTGGGTCATATATAGATCCAACATCTATGTGAGATATTTCATAGAAATTTTAGTAAAATTTTTAAGATCTCTAACATTTTTTTTTAAAAAAAACAAAAACATAAGAAGATTCAATACATTTATTATTAAATTCAAAACACTTTTATATGAATTTCAAAAAAAAATTAACAAATATTTTTTTACCACATTTCTAATAATAACAAGTGTCCTTTTTTAACACTTGTAACCATTTGACTACATTAAATATTATACTTTATTTTAAAATTTAATTGCTATTACTTACACTAAGATTTACTAAATATTTTATTATGATGTTAGGACTCATTTGAAAATTAATTATTTTAATAATTTTTTAATTTATTATGAAAAAATATATAAGAAAAAAAAAAAAAAAACGTGACTTTTGTACTTGCTTTTTAGTCTTTTAACCAAATTAGTTTATTAACAAACGAGAGTGTGCTTGGTAATACTTAACTAAAAAAGAAAAAAACTATAAAACAAAATGTATATAGTGTCATTTCCAAACTTTCAACCCCAAAAAATTATGTAATTAACAAAAACAGAGATTGCTTTAAGAACTAATTATTTTAATTTTTAACGAAAATAAGTGCAAAAAAAAAATAAAAAAAAAGAATTAGATAGCGTTTAGTTTAATTTTCAAAACTCAATTCTATTTTCAAATAATGATTTGAATTAAAATTTATAACCAAACAAATTTTTAAAACACAAATGATTTGTGGCACTAAAAAAATGGGCACTAATGCCCCTAATTTCTAATTTGGGTAATTGTTTTTTTTTTTTTTTTTTTTTTTTCGCCTTAACTGTTTTTCTGTTTTTCTAATTTGGAAAATTTGGGGCATTAGTGCCCCCAATTTCGGGGCACCAATCATGGTTGTTTTTAAAATACAAAGAAAAATTACTTTGAAAACTCATTTCTTCTCTTTATTTATTTATTTATTATTAATCAATCAATCATTTTTCTCTCTCTCATCTCTTATTTCTCCTCTTATATTTTATACATCAATCAATTAAAAAAGAAGTACAAATCATCTCAAATTATTTCTAAAACTCATAATCAAACAAATTTTCTCTTTTAAAATCATGATTCAAAAACTCAAAATTTAAAACACAATTCCATACCCAAATAATAATTCTAAAACTAAACCAAATGGACCCTTAACTTTTCAATTATATATATATATATATATGACTATTTTTATTGATTCTCAAACTTGTCTAACCTCGTTTGAAAAGTTGACTATTTTGATAAGGTTTTTTTTTTTTTTTTTTAATTTTTTGTTATTTTGATAGGCTAAAATAGTTGATAGCGTTTGGTTTACAACTCCATACTCAACTCTGTTTTTAAGTCATGATTTGAATCAAAACTTATAATCAAATAAAATTTTAAAATACAACTCAAAATTATTTTTAAAACTCCTCTCTTCTCTTTATTATTATTATGAAAAATGTTTTAGAGCTCTAAAGTCAGCTTTAATGAGTTGGCAGTGGATCTCACCCATTGCTGATGTGATTTTTTTATTTTTATTTTTTACTCTGTGTCAGCTCATTAGAGTGGCTGTTAGAGCAGCTCCTTTAGAGCTCCCAATCACAACCGTATTATTATTATTATTATTATTATTATTATTATTATTATTATTCATCAATCAATTAATCACTTTTTCTCTTTCATCTCTTGTTTCTTCTTTTACATTCTATACATCAAAAAGTAAAAAAATAAAAAAATTACAAATCATGACTCTAAATTATTTTCAAAACTCGTAACAAAACAATTTTTTTCTTTTCAAATTATGATTCAAAAATTTAAAACTCAAAATACAACTCCACACTCAAATCATAATTCTAAAATTAAATCAAGAATGTTAAATTTTTTTTGTAGTTAGATATGATGTTTGTAAAAAAAAAAAAGTGAAATAATTATAAATTTGATATTATATTTTATTTCATTAATTATTTTAATTTATTTTATCTAACCTTAAAAAAAATAAAAAATAAAATAAATTCCAAATCTAACTTGCCAAACACCCGCCCCTTAAGAGTGGGCCTGCCTGGTGGTAGAAACACCAAATAGAAAAGGTGATATCGAAGCAGGAAAATGGTCTTATCAAAAAATGTATAAGTGTGCTCTCCACTCTCACTCCACACAAACAGTAAATGGTCTTATCAAAAAATATATAAGTGTTCTCTCCACTCTAGTATATATATTTATGTGTAATATATAACTACGGAAAAAGAGTACGGGCGACTTGTCTTTTCGAGTTTTACGCCTTCGCTTCATTTACTGTAGCAGTAATTATTTCTCTGTTCTGGACCGTTGGATCAGAAACCGAAAAGTGGCATTTGCTCTGTTTTGGACCGTCGGATCAGAAACCAAACAGTTGCAGGTGGATTCTTCTAGAGGACGCTACGTGGCGCTAGATATACTTGCCTTGCCTTTTTTTTTTAAGTAATGTTAGACAACTTAAAAATTTTAAATTTTTTAATAAATATCATATATGAATGTGAGACCCATGTAATAATAACTTTTATATTGGTGTGGGATTCACACTATGTGGGTCACACCAATATAAGGCATTTATTAAAAATTTTGATAAAATTTTTGAGACCTTTAATATTTTTATTCTTTTATGAAACCAAGTTCGTTTAGAAAGTGGATTGACTTTTTAATTTTTTGACTATTTTAATCTAAGGTTAAAAAATCTTGTTTGGAAAGGATTTTTTTAAATTTTAACTTTTTGTAAGAAGCTTTAAAAAGTAAGGATTTTAATCTAAGGTTAATAGACTTTTTAAATATTTAAAAAGTCTTGTTTGGAAACGAGACTTTTTTTTGTAAGCTTTTTTAACTTTTTGTAAGATTTTAAAAACTATTTTAATTTAAGGTTAAAAAGTCTCGTTTGGAAAGCTTTTTTTAATATGTAATATTTTATCTTATTGAACTAATAATTTTATTTTGTTTTTTTTTTAAATCTCAAATTCTAACTTTCCAAACGAGCTCTAAAAGCTTACTACGAGCTATTTTGAGAAGATAGTTATAATTAATTTTTTGATAAAAAATTGCTTATAAATAACTTTCTTGTGAGAGATGAAATGAATTATAATCTACAAAGTGAATTATAACCCACTTTTCAAAATAGACCTACTACTCCTAGCCCTCGGCATCAATTAAAAGAAAACAAAAAAATTAAAAAGTCACTTAAAAAAAATACAAAAAATTCATACTCTTATCTTGTTTGGACGATAAGGCTATATGTCTGCTGATTCATACTTTGCATTGCATTACACAAGTAATGACGTCAAATGCAATGACACTTTGCATTGCATTTCCTCAAATGCGGCTGACGTGGCACAATATAAATCACAAATTCTATAAATAAAAACAAAATTGAAATACACAGAAAGCTCAATAGTGTTACTGCGTGTAGAAGGATAGAACGGTAATTTTGATATTTATTATAATATTTTTTTTATATATTTGTTTATAAAAAATTAAAAAGTTATTCTAAACATATATATTTATTATTTATTTTTTTAGCTAAAATATCAAAAAGTGTACTTATATAGTACATAATAATGAGGAATTACGTGTCAGTGATGCAACTTCTTTGAATTATTTATAATTATTTATTTTATTTATTTATTTTAATTTTGATTGTTTGGGATTAATTTGCTTAAGAAAAGTTATTAGAGATCTAAAATTTAGATTTTTAAATTTATTTATAATGATGTGATAAAAAAAACAAATATTTCATAATAGAGTGTATAAACAAATTAAATGTTGACATGTCTAACATCTATCACGTCACATTATTATAAATTAAATTATAAATATATATATATATATTTTGTTGTGAATCTTAGATATTTTTCACTGCTTAAAAATAACATGGCTTCAAAAATAGATATCACCATTATATTATAATTTTATTCGCAAATCATCAAAATGCAGTACAAGATTTAATTGGTTTAACAAAAAGAAACCTAGAATAATTAAGGATGTGGCCCTCTGTTTCGTCTTCATGCTTTCCCAAACTCTTCCATTCAGCATGTATAGGGACCCAACTCTGTCGGATTCTTCCGAGAAGGAAATTATTTGAATTAATTTAAATAAATATATTTTTTAATTTTTTAAAAAAAAGTATACAAAAATTTTTTAAAAAATAATATAAATATATTTTTTAATTTATTACGAAAAGATGTACACTAAAATAGAAAAATAATATGCCCTAACAATTATTTAAATAAATACATTTATATTCATCCTACCAAACAAAATACTTGACGTGACAATTTCACTTTCATTACTTTTTAAAAAATATTTTTAAAAGAATTCGGAGACCAACTTAAAAATATTTGCCAAAAATCATAAATGTATTTGGTTTAGTTTATTAAATTTAATTTTTTGAAAATTAAGTTTTTTATTTTTTATATTTTTTATTTTAATAAAATATTTTTTTTACTTTTTAATACACCTTATTTAGATGTATCTAAATAGTAAAAATATTTGTAAAAAATATTTAAAAAATTAATAAATACATAAAAATATAAAAAAAATATACTGAATATATATATATATATATATTTAATATTTTTTTGATATTTAGTGAATTTAAAAAAAAATTACAAATATTATACTTTTTAAGTGTATTTATATTAAATGTGTCTTAAAATTTTAAAAAAAAATTATTTAAAATATTAAAAAAATTCATTAATTAAAAACATTAAAAAACAAAAAATAAAATAAATAAAATATTCTAAAAATTATTTTCTAAAAATCAAAACCAAACAAGCTGTGCTTTCTAGAAATTTATTTTTCTGTTTTTTTTAAACAAAATCTCGTTTTTAATTTCATATCATACTTTCTTTTGAAACTTCTGTAGAGTTCATACCATAATTAATGGTATTTTTTAATTAAATATTATTTAAAAAATCACAAATTACTAATTTTTAATGGCGATTTAAAAATTTTATCATAAAAAAGTAATAATTTTAAGTTTAGCAACTGTTTAAAAAAAATTATCACAAAAAAAATCACTAATTTCTAATTTTCAATGACTATTTAAAAAATTCATTACAAAAAAACGTCATTAATTATAAATTTTAACAACAATTATAAAAATCATGACAAAAAATTAATAATTATCAATTTTTAACAACATATAATAAAAAAACAAAAAAAATAATAAAAAACAAAAAGAAAATAGCAACGATTCCATTTTATTAGAACTATGGTAATTTATCTTTCTTTTTTTTTTTTAATTTGTAAAACCATATCATACTTGAGATAAGTGGATTGATTCTATAGATAAACAGATAGAGCAAAATATTGACAAAAGATATGAGGATATTCAGCCAATATAAAAGATCAAAAGATTAACTCGAGAAAATTCAGCAAACGTCTTAGCAATTTACATATCATATGCACCAGAAACCTTCTCTAACTCTCTCTCTAACACTCTAATCTGCATCGTTTTTTACACTAGATCAAGCGAAGAAAAAAAAAAACCCCTGAAACTCCGCTTTCAGAATCTACAGAATTTCCTATGCAGTCTATATATATAGCAGAGTTGTTTCAAGTCAAGAAAACCCAGTGATGTAGAATCTCAGCCCGTGGTCATCCATGGATGCCCTGTAACCAAACACACAAAACGAAAGCAAAACCACACCATCAGTAAAATATGGACAGAGCGTTCAAACAAGAAAACAATTGAAGTAACCGCAGTTTAGGTAATTAATCTAGCTTAAATAACATGATAATAAAGTTTAAGCTATATTCCGTGAATTTTGTTAATATTGTTATTAGCGTTAGAATGTAGATCTGATTCCAGATATTTGATTTTTCGTTTAACAGGAAAATCACAAGCAAATTACTGTAATTCATATATTCGGACTGATTTCAATTTTCTCTACCAATTTACAGAGATTAAAACTACAATGACAATCAACTGAAAGAGATAAAATCAAGAAAAAATAGATCAGAGTGATTTCCTCGTTACTTTTCCCCTACTTTCCTATCAACCAAACAGGAAAACAATGTAAATTACCGGGGGAAAAGGATTACGACTGAAAATACTGACTCGAAAGTAACAAATTTGAAGAGTTGAAAATTAGTTATTATCAGGTTGAGAAAACTTCAAGCTCAGATTTCATGGCGTATCAAAAACAACTGCTTAAAAAGTGAAGTCTGAAAACTTACGAAGAACTTGCTCGGCGGAGAATCTTCTAGAAACATCTTTACAGAGCATCCTCCTCAGCAGATCCTTCGCCGCAGACGAAACAGAGTGGAAAATCCTAGTCGGAAACCTGAGATTCGCTCGTAGCACCGCCTCGAAGATATCGGCTGCCGAATCGCCGTAAAAAGGAGGATTCCAGCCAACATTATGTACAAAATCACACCGGCGCTCCACACATCGACCTTCTCGCTGTACTCTCTCCCAGCCAGAACCTCCGGCGCCACGTAGTACGGCGTTCCGACGATTCCGCTCATCAACTCCCCTTCCCTAAAACACTCCGCCGAGCCAAAATCAGCCAGTTTCAGCCTCTCCCACTCATCAAACAAAATATTGTCCGGCTTGATGTCCCGATGAGCCACGCCTCTCTGGTGACAGTGCGCGATCGCCTCCATCAACGGCACCATCACCGCAACCGCCTCAGATTCAGAACACACTCGATTAGCAACGCGTTGGAAGAGATCGGAGGAGTTGCAGAGCTCGAGGACGATGTGAAGGTGATCGTCGTCCTCATAGACATTGAAGATTTGAACGACATTAGGGTTTGGAGAAAGCAATTGCATGACCTTGACTTCATTGTAGAGACATTGGCGATCGACGGAGTCGTCGGCAATAAGACTCTTGTCGATGGATTTGACGGCAAAGGAGTCGCCAGATTCCGATGAATAGCACCGGTAAACGACGCCGAATCGTCCCCGTCCGATCTCTTCGCACAAACGGTAGTCTCTGTTCAATGCCTCGCTCATTCCTCTCTTGTTTTTTCTCTTCTCTTTCTGTTTCTATCACACATTCTCTCTCTACAATTCCAGTTTACTTATAGGACTGGAGGTTTAAGGAATGTTTTATAGAATATTCGGTTCGAGTAGGTTTTGTATAGGATGTGGCCACGTGGTGGATCTAAGGGCTGTAGAGTGTCCACGATTGAAGCCGAAACTGCCGTACTCGAGGAGTCCGGATTGCATATAAACATATTATTTTAATAGGTTATTTTAATTTTTAATTATTTTAATAAATTAAAATTTTTATATTTAAAAAGATAAATTAATTTTTTATAATTAAATGTGATATTTGTGAAAAAAATAAAATAATTATGAATTTAATATGATATTTTGTTTTATTAATTAATTAATTTAATTTTATTTTTTATGAATTAAAAAAAACTAAAATCTCACTCGGTTAGTCAAATATAATTAGGTTGTTGGTTGGTTAGTCAAATATATCCGAAATTTCTAATTTATTGTAGTCTATGAATAATTTTTTATTTTATTTTATTTGTGTGTGTGTGTGTGTGTGTGTGTGTGTGTGTGTGTGTGTGTGTGTGTTAAACATAGGAAAACACTACATATGAATTTTATAATTAAAGAGAAAAAAATTACATAATTTTATATTTTTTAATTTATAATTTTAAAAAAATGTTATAACTAAAAATAATATGAGACGTAACTAAAGATTTTATAAGTTATAATTAAAATAATATCATAACTAAATAAGAAAATTGATCATAATTAAATAAGAAAATGACATAATTAGGAGTGTATATAATACACATTTTCAAGAGTGTGCACATTAAAATTTTCCTAAAATAATTAACAATTATAAAATTTTTATTATTAATAAAAAAAATTGTAATATTTTTTACTTGAATATGAACAGTTAAAAAAATAATAGTTGAGATTATTTTCTACGTTAAATAAAAACGTGCCACTAATATAATATTTTTATTTAAATATAAACATTAAAAAAAATATTAATTTTTTAAAGGCAGAATAGAAAAGTATTTGTTCAAATAATATTATACCTTAAACAAAAAACATGACTACAATGTTTTTTAATGAGTATAAACAAACAAACAAAAAAAAAAGTAGGAGCACACCGTATTTTACTGTCTACTTACAATGAAGAATCCAACTCTTATGAGCAGTTCAAAAAAAAAAAAAAAAACTCTTACTATGACTAGACGGTAGAAAATTATATCCCGTAGTAGGATTAAAAAAAATAGTAATTCAAATAGTATCTTGTATTAAGTATAAAAAAAAAAATTGATTAGCGAATCACAATTTTATAAAAAATTGACATAATTTTAAAATAAAATTTGTTAACATATTATTAGTTTAATTTGAATTAAAAATATATAGAATGGTTAAAGCTCCTGTTTGAATGGTTTGGTTTGTTCTGTTACTCTTTTTGTTAGTTTGTGCTTTTTCCTTTTATTTCTTTAGTGTACCACATGATAAATGATGGGATTCCCAACTGATGGGTTGGTCATGGCCCAAAAATTTTGAACCCTTGGTAGTAGGTTAGGTACTTACTTTATTGAACCTTGCTATGCTATTGAAGAAAGAAGTTTGGAATCACAAATTAGATGTGGGTCACATATGATGTCGGTCTCCTATATGAATATTATGTAAACTTTTTGAGGTTTTTAATATTGTTAAAAATAGGTTACTAATTACCTTATCCAAGTAGATAATAGTGATCCACTTATTTTTATTTTTCTATACCTTTATTCGTTAAGCACACCACTAAGGTTGTGTTTTAAACATGTAGTATAATTTCTTGTACTTTCATAGGTAGTGTTTTTAGTAATTATTTTATATATTGTGAATTAATGAGGAAGATTATCTACCGTGTTTAGGTTGATTTTAGATCTTGGAATAGTAGGGATAGAAATCGAAAGAGAAAAAATAGGGGGGGAAATGAAGTATAGCTATAAAAAAAAATTAAAAAATTGTTGTATTAGATGGTGTATAGACACAAAAATAAACAAAAAGTATAATATATGTAATTATGCAAAATTAGTTTGATTTAATATTTTTTTTTTCTTCTCCAAATCTCTAGGAAGATCAACATAGCTTAACCATTTTATTTTTAGGAGTTGTATGTATTATCAATTGTCAAGAGCAACTTCAAATGATTCTTGAACAGTCATTGTGGGGATATATTTTCTGACTACCAGCACGTGGCATGGTAACACCGACGTGTCAGCCGAGGTGCCACGTGTTGTGGTAGTTATGCCGAGGTAATCTCGGGGTTGCCGAGGTTATCTCCGAAGATATCGGAATCCGGGATAAACGGATAAAGGACAAGAGTCCTAGATTGAGAGAAGACTTCAGTTTGGGTAAAGATGAAACTCTTAGAGAGTTTATCCTAATTTCACTGGGAGTTCCAGACTAGCAATAATCCTGAGTCCATTGTGGTTAGGCTCCTATTTGGGCTAGGATTGTATTGGCTATAAAAGAGAGGTACCCCCATGGGTCTAAGGTATGTTTTTAATACTCAAGCCTGTGAGTTGAATACTTGATTATCTTTGATAGATATACTGACTTGATCGTCGGAGTGCCCCCGGGTGGAAGAATCACTGCCGGAGCCTTTTCTTTCTGTGCAGGACAGCAATGTGCCATCTATTCTACCTGTGTTCTACAACTGAATTACTAAGGAAGACAGTGTGGTCAGAAAATCACTCACACAGTCATAATATTACTATATCAATAATGTTAATGATAATATTTTTTCTTATTATATTTTATTTATTATTTCACGTGTTAATATTACAATACTAATAAATCCTACCACTCATATTTATTCTACATAATATATTTACACATATAATGTGATAAGAAAGTATAGTCATTCTATTTCTATTGATCCTAAATTTAGCAATTTGGAGCTAAAAATTGGTAAGCAAGTGATAGCTGATTCTTTTCTTTTAATAAAGGAAGTGATAGTGCAATATGAGCCATAACATAACATGCATGGGACAGCCTCTGAGTTGCTTGGTGTGCTTGGTTTTTCCAATTTTAAAGCAGCTCAGGCTCATAATCTTATATTAGCATTATTTAGTGCTGTTTATTAAAATTGTTTATAATTTTTAAAATTTTGTGCTAAGTGGTTGGTACATTTTTTGTTTATACTTATGAAATAAAATAATTTAAAAAATTAATTATCAAAAAATTAGAAAATGCATACTTATCAATTTTAAGCTAACTATACATGAGGAACCCACCAAACCCAACCATATGGTGTGATTATAGATGAGTCATTATCACTTATATAGGATAGTGGGGGAATGTCACTTCCAAGGCCTCAAATTATTTTGGGAAAATATCAAATCAGTAAATTTTAGGAAAAAAAAATTATAAATTAATAATTTTTTTATATAAATATTAATAATTAAAATTCTAAATTTTTTCATCATTTTGTAATAAACTTGTGCTGCAACCACTGGAGGTAATATCCCCAATTGTTTTCCTTGTGTTGCCAAGTTCCAACTATACTTTTTTGAGGTATTGTCCTTGCTAAATGTTCTAAGATATAAATATAGTGGTTATAAATAAAGAGAAATTTTAAATCAGTGTAAACGTTAAAAAATAATTACAAATTAATAATAAATTTTATTATTATTAATTATTTAAATTTTAAATTTTTCTATGTATATGTAATAACTTTCTCAACTTACAACTGATGAGTAATTTTCCCTACAAATAAAGGCATTAGGTAGTGGACAATTCATGAGAGGATTAATGGCAAACACATAAACACCCATGAAAGAATCTGACTAGGAATGCTGGTAGGATTGTAGGCCTCATCCTCTGTGACTGGTTTCCCTCCCATTATTATTATTATTATTTAAATTATTTATCTTGTCCTTTGAGTTTTTAATTCATCTTATGTGTTTTCATTGAAAATGGTTATTCAAATTAATTATCGTCTGGCCTAATTTAATGGACAACGTCATTTCGAAATTTAGATAATTTAAGTGAGAGAAGAATTTTTATTTGCACACCTCTATTTTTTTCTTTTTTCAATTAACACTATTTACTTAATTCACACCACCATCCCCATGCAAGTCCACCACCATTCCCTGCCACTGCCACACCTCTCTCACCTTTTTTTTCCTTTGCCTCCTATTCCCTTTCTTCCCAACCACTGGTGGCTTCCTCTCTTGATCACCCCAAACCCTTTCCCTTTATCGTTACTTCACGACGAGGGGTGGTTAAGGGGATAAGTAAAAAAAATGTATATTTGATTATAAGAATTAAGTTGTATAATATAATGTGAGTGAAAAAAAAAAAATTTATATGATAATATAATTTATTTTGTGCAAATTATAAAATTATATTTGTACCCATTTAATTAGGCTTATGCTGTTACTGATTGGGATCATACATTTTCAATTGGGCCATAGAGGAAATTGATATAATTCACTATAAATAGAAAAAAATTGTGATAAAATGAAAGTAACTTCAACACTTTGTGGGGGGACCTTTAAAGATATGGATATGTACAAAGGTGTTGTTGGCCACCACAACGTTAAAAAACGAATGATTTTGATACCCCTTTTTTCACTGGCTTTTGAAAGAAGGCAAGGGTCCATTTGGATAAGAGAGAAACATAGAACCAAGAGTGAGGACAATGTGAAGTACAAAGCAAGGACAATCACACAATACTATACTATTGAATACATGAGAATTGTGGTGCAGTTATGTAAATTGTTTTTAAGCACAAATTGTTCAGCAAAATGTGAGGAGATCAATCATTGGATGAGGATCAAATGGGTCTGATGGTCCAGTGGCAGCTGTTATGCTATGTATCTTAAATATTTTATCAAATATTCTATCAAATCTTGCATATGGGGTGGGACTTATACAAATATCCATATGAGAGGTTTAATAAAATATTTGATAGAATATTTAGAATCCCTAACATAACTTGCTTCATAATGCACAAATCCAAACAGGCAAATTGTGAACTCTCTGTGGTTGTCTGGACTGACTTTCTTGCCATTGTTTTGTTTTGTTTTGTTTTCGTTTTTATTTTTTGTATTTAAAAAACATAATAATAATGAAAGGGTTTGAAAATACCGATATCATTGTCTTCATATCATTTTCATTTTTGTACTAAAACAGTTTCAAAATTTTAAAAATAATTTTTTGGTGATTGTTAAAAGTGGACTTTTTTTTTTTAAAAAAAAAAAATCAAAAACAATTTGCATTAAAATTTAGGAGTTCAATGTGCTGAAATTTACAGGATTTTGTTTTTTTTTTTAAATTTCAGCATAAGTTAGTATAATTTACTCAAAATTTTTATGGATATATTATAAATACACGTCTAAGGTTTGCTGAAAGTATAGATTGTTTCATGTGGTTTGAAAAATTATAAATATCTCCTTGTTAGCATTTTTTATTTAATAGAATTAACTAAAAAAATAAAATTCATAATTACTCTCCTATACAATAATAAAATTACCTAAATTATTAATTAAAATATATTTCTAACATTATTAAAAATTGTTAATTGACTTGATAATTTATTAATAAAATGAGCGATTTATTATAAAATTAAAAATCTTAAAAGGTGAGATGTGATTTCTAAAATCATAAGCACTGATTTACATTTTAATCAAATATAGAGAGTGCGTTTATAATTTATCTAAATTTTTATAATTGCCTTTAAAAATGTTGATTCCACCTCCTTACTTCGTGTGGGCTGTTTCCTAGTCAGCAGCCACGTCGACCCGCATTGTGGTTACATAATATGACAAATATAGCACTAACATACAACTTGACAGACAACAATTGTCATAAAAAAAAAGGTTTATTGTATATTGTAACTTTGAATCATCTTTCTTGTTTTTTTTGTCTTGTCTCAGTGTACAAATGACAGCTCATGTAGGCTTTTCTATCACTCTCATTGTCTAAGTATTAAAATAGCTGCACACTAGCATTAAGATTTTTTTTTTTTTTTTTAGGTTGGAAGACAAGTAATTGAGAGAGGGTGAAACTCGGCAATAACTATGAGAGAGCGATGAAGGATGTAGATGCCGATAGCTACGAAGCGACTAGTGATCAACAATTGATGGTCTATGTTGATACATCAACGGTATTTCCGGTGAGTTCTCTGTTCGTTGGTGCACAGAAAGAGAGAGAGAAAGAGAGAAACCCAAGATTGAGAGAGCTAGGGTTTTGGAGGTAGGCTTTAGGGTTTTGGAGAACGAAGAAACAATAGCAGAAGCTAGTGCATGTTACAGGTTTCAAAACTTTCCATTGTTGTTGATTTATCCTTGATAGCTATTGGGTTGTGATTCCTCCACATTTTTCTCAATCTGTTTGCTAAAAATGGGTAAGAAATTAAGAAACAAGAGGGGTAGCTCATCCAAAATCCCTCTCAAAGAATTTCATTCTAGCTTGGTGAAAAAGAAATAGGGCTCTAATAGTTCAAATCAAGCCAATGATAAAAACCAGAATAATATAGACTATATGGAAAGGCAATTAGAACTTGAGTTTGAACAGGATGATTTTGACATTGAAGAGACTTATTGTGATTCCCCTAAAGCTTACAATGCCATGATGGGTTCTAGTGTTTGCCATGACTCTTCTTCAGAACAAGGCTTGGGCAAAACAATCGTCCCTGAACCAATGGGGGATATTGAGATAACAACAAAGGGAAGTACCCCAACTACAAATGTGCAGGACTACAATGAGGCAAAAGGGCATGCTCAAGTACGAATGACATGTGTAGAGGGTTTGGTGGATGTGGTTTCTATGGACTCTCAAACTGAAGCAGAAATGGTCCAAAGCCATAGTTCCAAAGGATTGTGTAAGTCTTTTTCCCATGACGTTATCTCTACGCCCTGGAGTGGTTTATTTAAATCTGAGATTGTTAAGAAGAAAATAGTTAAAAGTCTCTAGAGATACTCAGTGGGTTATGAGAATAATCAACTTCAAATCCCATTAGAAATCTCTAAAATTAGGTTTAAGCAATGGAAACATGCTCTTGTGGGTTATTTTATTGATAGAAAATTGTCTTTCTTCCAAGTGAAGACTTGGGCCTAGAAGTTGTGGAAGGAAAATCTAGAAGAGGTTGTAACCTTAAAGAATGGCTACTTTGTATTCAAGATTAAAAATGAAAAAGCTTTAAAGTCCATTCTTAATGAGAGGCCTTATTATATTGGGAGCAAATTAATTGTTATCAAAAAATGGCACCCTAGTATAACCATTACTAAAAAGGTTTAGCTTCTCTTTAGTCTGTGATCGCACTGTAGGGTGCTGTTGGGCCCGTAGAGGCCCAGCAAAGGTCCCGTTTTGATAATTTGAACCGTTCAATATGTAGAACTCGTCGAGTATTATATACCTAAAAAATTCACATTGATCGAATATTGATAGCTACGTAATCAAATCAGTTTTGTATAATAAAAAAAATAGACGATGAAAAAATAAACGGTTGACAGAAATTTGATCCGATGAAATAACTATCGATATCCAATCAGTGTGATTTTTTATAGGCATATAGTATTCGACGAGTTCTACATATTGAACGGTTCAGATTATTAAAACGGGACTCGTAATGGGTCCTCACGGGCCCAATAACACATTTCAGTTCGATCACGGATTGGAGGGAAGCCAATCCCTTACTAAAAATGCCATCTCAAATGTGCCGATATGCGTAAAAATTTTCAATATGCCACTTGAACTTTGGACTGAAGAGGAATTAAGTTACACATCAAGTTTTATCAGTAATCCGTTGTACCTTGATGAATTTACTCAAAATCATAGTAGGTTAACATTTGCTAGAATTTGTATTGAGATAGAAGCTACTAAGGAGATTCCACCCTCCTTTGTTGTAAACTTCAGATATGGAGAACCATTCGAAATCAAAGTGGAAATTCTTTGGAAACCTCAAATGTGTGGAGAATATAAAATATTTGGTCATACTACAAGTTTATGTCCAAGTAAATCAAAAACTGTCACGACCCAAAACCCGGTACCCGGAGGTTCGGCATCGCAACAGGACAATAACTGAAGTTATAACAAATTAATAGTGCAGCGGAGTAAAATAAAAGGGTACCCAAAACTTTATTTAATAATAACAGAACATATACATTAGAGCTTCTATTTAGCTTCATTGCCCAAGCCTAAATTATTATTATAAAGTGTCTTGTGCCTACCCCACTTGTTGGTCCTGACATATCACCTGAAAGTGGTAAACAACTATAAGCACATGACAGAGTAAGAAATATTATACCAAGAGGATGATGGTATAAAAATCACCATACATAATTATTGGGCTAAACAGAGCTTGATATTAAAATACAGAATATATAATACGAAAATCATTTTAAATAACAAACATATAATACATAGATCATATAAACAAAATAATCATAATCACGGTACACTAGAGTGATAATCAGAACAGAGGTCAATGGATCTATGACAAACAGAGGACCCCAAAGTGACTAAACAGAGGTTAATGGTTATTTAAGTCCCCCAAGGCATGAGACTCCCATGGTGGTACTTACAAAGCATAATTGTTTATAAAATCATTGTCAAATAATTTCTAAAATTTAAACAAACATATCCACGGGTTTCAATTTAAGCAAATAGAGTTCAGAAAATAATTAATATAATCGAAATATTAATATAATTTATAAAATACAAATTGCGTAAAATAAATTATGATAACTCAAAACATACGTAAAATATTTTATGGTGACTCAAGATATAATATAACTCACCTTAATAGTGATTCCTCTTACTTTCCACCGTCAAAGACCATTTTACTTAATAGTTACCTTCGGCAGTATATTTTCCCTTTATTATTTTTTTTTTCCCTTTTTCTCTTGATCTTGAACAAATCCTGAGCAAACCCTCCCTTTTATACCCGAGCCTTTGGTGATGACTCATCCCTTAATTATCGCCCTAATTAGTGATTCATTTCTCCTACTTACTTAGCCTTCATAGGTGGCCTAATCACAAACTTCCAGCCAACTTGCATATCTTCCTTATATTCCTACTGGGCTCCAACTAGTATCATAATGTCATAGTTGTTTTGATTTGGCGCCAAACAATATATTAATCATACTTTTGATAACCCAATGTCAAATTAAATTACATCTTTAACATGTATAACTATGTATTATTATTATTATTATTATTATTTATTTTGTTTTCTTTTTATAACTTAATCAACTCCAATTTTGACCAAATTATTAAAATTTTAAATTTACTAAACTGAATTGGATATTTAATTAAACTCTCATATGGTCCGATACTCAACATTCAATTCGTCAATTTCACCTTATTGAGAATTTCACAATTAAATTAGAATAAGAATTAATTAAATGTAAAATATTATGTGTGGCGGAGTCGTCACAAAAACTCAAGCTCCAAGTACACTCAAACAAGAGTGGAAGGCCAAAGAAGTAGCCGAGTTGAAGGAGGGAGGCAAGCCAAATGAATGGGTTGAACTGAAAGAGAAAAACGGCAAGGACGTCATTGATGCTTCTATTGTTAAGTTTGTTCCTACACCTCCCTCATCTTCATTGAATGCGTTTGTTATTCTCAATGCTTGTGTTGCCAATGAGGAGGTTTCTTTTTATGCGAATCTTAAGAGTGTGCTTAATGCAAATGAATATATTCCGAATGTAGAGGCTTCAAAGGAAGAGAAAAAAATTGTCGAGGATGTGGGTAATATAAATGGGTGATCTTTACATCCCAAAGGAGCTCCTCAATCCCTTTCAGACGGACATTCATTGTTCCATGGATAAACCCATCTTCAAAAGTGAAAAATAAGAAAAAGCTTCTTGAGAGAATCACCAATCTTAAACTTGCTCAAGAGATTAGCCTCTTTATCAAGTCTAAGAAATCACGTTGTAAAACTCCGATGAAATCGTAAGCGTGTCTGTTGATCATTGCTTGGCTAGCTTTGGTTTCTCCTTGTATTTTAATCTACTTGTTAGATTTTGTATAGAAGTTAGGCTTGTTTTTCCTTCCTTGGAGAGTGTGTTACCTTTGGGCTTGTAATGAATCTCACTGTAATATCTTTCTTTCTTTTTTTTTGTATATAACTTATGACTGACCTATCCAAAAAAAAATTTGTTGGATTTTGTAGTTTTCAATAATAAACATAAAAAAAACTTTGGTTTAGTAGGTAATCAGAGATTGACAAGATCTTGATTAAAATAATCTAGTTAGTGAGTATGTTATCTCTCGTTAACTACTGTTTGTTTAGGACTAATTAATAAATTATTTGTTGTTAGTGTCGTCAGTAAATGTCCTTTTCAAGATACAATCTTGGATATTCTGAGCTTTATTTAAAGGTGATGAAGTATTTTTAGTATGTTAAGTACCTGGTTATGATTTGCTGGATTAAGTACCTGGTTATGATTTGCCGGAGGTAAAGCATGCATGAGTGGTGGTGATTCATGGTGATCAAATCAAGTAAATTTTTTCAAATAAAAGTTTGGGTTAAATTATTTTTTTAATCTTTGTAACTTATTCTAAATTTTACTTTAATTTTTATTATTTCAAATTGAATAATTTAGTCCATTTCATACGTTTTAAATTTAGTTTCAATGTGTCCTTCCGTTCAAGTTTAAAGTTAAAATTAATAATTTTGACATTTGTTAGGGTATTTTCAACGCTTTACTCAAAATTTTCATTAAATTTCACTTAAATTTGATGAATAAATAAAAAAGAGATTGATTTGATATCATGCTTTCCAACAAAGTGGGACAACCAACCAGTGTAATTTTTTCACAAATTTTTGCAAGAAAGTGGTCATTCGGGGAACAACCAACCGGATATTCGATCGGTCGTTCGGTGATAAAAGTAACTTGTAATCCCAACGACTACAAATAGTGATTTGATGAAAAACTTGTAATCCCCTCCTCAATTTGATGAAAAATTTGAAAAATCTTGAATTTGATAAAACATTTAGTACTGGATTGGAGCAACAAAACATTTATTTTTTTGTCAAATTTAAATTTGATGAAATATTTGATATTGGGTTGAAGATGATCTTATTAGTCACCTAACTTGTACACAGAAAATATTAACATAGATTTAATGAAATTGAAACTGAACTTACCAAATTATTCAAATTAAAATAAACAATCAAAGTAAAATTTAAATCAATTTACTACACAACCCAAATATCACCCCCTCCCTTGACTGATGACAAGTTATATATTTTACCATGCTTTAAGCTATGTTTGGCATAAACTTTTTGGGTTAAAATGATCACAAATAAACCAAATAGACTAAAAAATTAATAAGACAAAATATTACATCCAAACCATAATCATTTTATTTTTTCTTTTCATAGAAGTTTAAAAAGCCAAAAAAAACTCATCCCAAATCAGACTTTTTAACCCCAAACTAAAATAACTAAAAAATTAAAAAGCCAACTCACATTCTAAACGAAGGCTTAATATTATGTTTTTGGATCTTAGAATGTTGAAGAGCGAAAAGTGAAAAAAGGTAGTTTCTACTTGACTTGTTTTCCCATCCTAGATTTGAAATCCAAACATAACCTTAACAATAGAAAAACCTTCATTGAATGAAACTTGAAAAAGAAAAAGTCCAAAAACGAAAAAGGTAAAATAGCAAATGGAAAAAGTTAAAACAAAAAGAGAAAGACTTTTACATGAGAAATCAAACTAAACAAAACAATTTCAATAACTTAATAACCAATCAAACAAGAGATTATAATCAATTACCCTCTTATAGAACATATATAATTAGCAGTTAAATCATCAGTATCCATAACCATGCCCATTTTCCATCTGGGAAGCATCATGACAATTAGGAACCCTAGATATCCCAGAAACCATAATATCATAGCTTATGGTTCCTAGTCAGCCTTTCCAGATGTCAAATTAGGTATTTTTGTATCAGAAGCAGATAATGCACATAGTAAAATTCAGCCAAAATGCATTTCTTTGAATAGAAAATTAAGAATAGCAGTTTCTCCCAGGACATGACCCGCTTGCACTAGAAAAAGGGTTTAGTTAGCCCGGTCCCTGATCACTTCAAGATCCATCTCGGTTGGGTCAGTGGCCTGAATCTCATAATGGATGCCCTCTAGCTCCCTTTCTGAACCTGGCCTTGGATGTCGCATATAACATCTTCGCACGGATCCGAGACACAGAAGGAGACCTGAGAAGGGTGTCAAGAGAAAATGTTTAATATATTATCATTATGAAAATTTCTTGCATTTGAAAAAGACCATCTTAACTATTTAGAAGGGTAGATATTCACGTAGTCTAAACCAACATCGATCCAAGGTCATTCCAGCAAATGCACAGAAACAAGTTGAGAATAAGCCAGAAATTAATTGAACTATGACAAGACTCAAGGAGAATACGGGTTGGGAAGCACTTTATGTGGCACAAATAGAGAGCAAAAGCTTTGAGCATATCAAAACTACGCAACAAAACGCTAAGATGATTCTAGTTAACCCTTGACTTGGGTAAAAGTTAAGCAGAAGGGAGAAAAAATATCGACAATGAGTACGTGAATGTCTCGTGTATTTACGAGAAATTGTAACGAGATAGAGTGAATCCTAAACGCCATACTGTGAGGTTTAAGAGTAAAATTATAAATCAAATGGCATGTTAGCATATTGATAAATTGCAGTTTGGACAATTTTTGGAGGATTGGTGGATTGAAGAATATTTTAACTAATTATCATACATTTACATAATATATAACACTAATTTATATAATATTTTTTAGATATATAACACAAAGTAATTTTACATAATATGTTTTTATATATATAACCACTAATTTGCTATAAATTTCATATCTTAAATCTCTCTCACACTCATTTTTACATTGATATTTCATTGGAAGTTAAATATATATATATATATATATATGTATTAACTATAGTGGAGCGGAGCGGTTCAGTTAGCGGATTATAATTTTAGGCTAAGTTTGGCATGTTCAAAAAAAGTCAAAAAGTCACTATCCTATTTAAGTCATATCATCTTATTTAAGTTACATCACCTCTCTACTACATCACTTTAAACCCAACCCATATTTCATAAAAAGTCAAAAAGTGCACTTATTTAGAACATTCCAAACAACCCCTTAAAGTTTAAACCGCGGTTAGCAGTTAGAGTGGTGCGGATTGATGCGGATCGGTACTATTTTAGCGGATTGGACAATATTTTGCACGGCCCTAAGCAAACCCACAAGAAGCCTGAAAGAGTACAATGAATGTGATTTTCTTCCATCAACTAATATTATGGCTTTAAGCAATCTAAGTAGCTGAAGATGATTCAAGTTGTTAGACCTCAATGGCTGGATAAAGCTTCCTTGAATAATTACTGCATTTATAAAACTATTGCCCAAATCAAAACTGTGACAAGAACAACCTTTCAAAAAAAAAAGAAAAGCACACTTCCAAAAACAATGTGTTCGAGGAAGGATTAGCTGCGTAAACTAAGATGTGAGAGTACAACCTTAACCAGAAGCAAAACCCACAAATGGAATGAAAAAAGCACAATCCGGTGTAAACACCAATGTTTCATATTAATGAACGCTGACATTAACATTTTTGGCATATCTGGCTAAAAAAACCATTACAAGGTATAATAAAAGTATATAAACACAGGCAAGGCAATGAGAACTAAAGTAAATCAAGAAACCCAAAGGAATTCCCACCACATCTCGTTTAGAAAGACAACATACTTTTGTATAAAAGTGTACCAAGAAAGAAAATATAGAAGTCAATCCCATCAAGGTTGTGGAGACACCATTTCAATGTCAATTATAATAGAGAAAGTCAGCTGAGAGATTTTACTTTAAAAAAGAATCTCTTCACAAAAATATAATGCTTATGAATCAATATAATTTGAGCATTATCAAGAAACAACTGACCATGCAATGAAAAAGATCTTGCTCTTTTGGCAGTTCTCAGTCACAAAATTGAAGTCATAGACTGCATATCTGCAATCATTCTCAGGAAGAGATGTAGCAAAATCATCATAGCTCTCAGCTGGACTTCCGGTCTTTTCGACCACAACCTCATTTTTCTTCTCATCAATCATAAAGATCACATAACGGTGCACCTTCTTCCACTGCAATTCCAGATATGTGCTTTTGCTGAGCTCAGCAACATCCATGCCAGATGAAGCATTTGTCTGAAATCAAACAATACATTCAAATGTTTGCTCCAATCTAGAATATATAATGTACTCTCAGACTTGTATTTTTTGTATATAATTATCAGTTATGATATATCTGAAACGTGACAATGCATCAAATTCAACAATTTTGTTATGTTCTAGGAAGAAGGTCCAAACTGGACAAGTTTCAAATGCCATATATTGTCACTGATGTTGAAGAGTGGTGCTTTGTGCTTCCCCTCTTTTGAAGCAAGCTACTGGACAAGAAAATTCATCAATTATAATCCATAAAAAGTTCATATCCCGTGGAAAAGGCTTCTGCTTACAGCAGGGTCTGGGAGAAGTAGTAGGTAGGCATCAAACCACGCAACATAGTTGGATGCGAATAACACTTGCTATCACGCTACGTCACAACCTTTATACCATTTATGGTTCTTGTAAAAGAAAATAACAAAGAGTCAATAAAAAAGCTTTTAAAACTTCTTACACCGTAACTCTTTATCTATCTCAAAAAAGTAATGAGAAATCAAAGTAGAATGGTTACAAAAGGAAGCCTTTTGAAATATTTGATTTCTTCTATTAATCTCTCAAAACTAAGGGAAAGAAAGAAAAGTGTGAAGCTACACAAATGGGAGGGATTCTCTAAAGAATTTCATCAAAAAATGAAGTAGTATTTTCAAGGGTTAATTACAAGAATACCCCTCAACTATCCCTGAATATTAACTTTAAAACTGTACATTTAGACCCTCAACTATAGAAAACATAAAAATGCCCTCCTTGAGAGGGATGAATATAATGTAGGGTTCTAAATGCACAGTTTGAGAGTTAAAGAGGGTAAAGTGATATTCAGTGATGAAGAGGTGTCCGTCTAAACCCTTCCAGTGATACCTTCACCTGAGGCTTCTCCAGGACTTCTGGAATCTTCTCTAATTTCAGATTCTCAAAACCAGATACTTGTGCTTTAGAAGTTTCCAAACCCATTGCCGCTGTCTCACACTCAAGCATCACAACTGTCTTATCAATTACTGGTTTGCCATCCACATCACTTTGATGTGTGTGTTGGTCATCGTTCCTATTTAATTCAGCACTTTCGGAAATTAGAGAAGATTTCTTCACGTTCACTTTCTGTGTCATCTCTTTGGGTGCTGATGTGTTTCGGCTTACATCCAAAGGCACTTTAGATGTTCTAATCTTAAGTTCAGGAAGTGTTGCAGCCTTGCTTTTATCAAGGTTTATAATAGCAGATATGTCTTTCCTCTCAGGTTCATTTGAAAGCTTTGGCTTTGATACTAATTCAGCATGTTGTGACTTCACTGGAGCAACATAAGGGCTGCTAACTATTTTAGGCTCAGATAGTCTTTGGATTAGCGCCATGGGAACCTTTGGATGCAGGTGACATCATTGTTCTCTTTCTTGGCTCGTAATGATGAAACTGGTCTAGTCAACCTATTCCGGCAAGTGGCTTCCATTACTTGATTTGTTGCTTTTAGAGGCTTTATGAGCTTCATTGGATCCAGGTGAGCAGTTCTTATCTTAGATCTCTGTCGAGATGATGATCTGGCTCTGAATCAGAACTTTGTTCCTTTGTGAGCTTAAGCGCAAGTTTTGTTGGCAATTGTTTTCGGGTTTTACGTGAGGATGCCAAGCGGCGATTTTTCTTGCAATTCTCTTTTCCTCTCCATCTTCAAAGCTTCCGGATTTGCTTGCGATATTCCTCTTCTGTAAAAGAAACAACTTGAAGATATAAGAAGTCCATTGGAATGCCAAACATGCTAAGCTAGCAAAAGAAAATTGCCTTTGTAACTATAAGAACATGAAGCTAAAGCCAAAGGGTAGCCCAGTGAATGGGGCTCTGCGGAGTTTCTTGAAGGGTTAAACAACCTTACCCCGCATGTGGGAGGCATTTTCTCTTTTCAAACCCATGATGTGATATCACAAGTATCACAAGGAGTTTTGCTGCTAATCTTCTCACTGTGTTGTAGAGTGTTGAAGTATAATAAGCAATGTACCTTCTTTTTCTTCATTTTCTGGAGATCAGCTTTGAAAGCTCTTAGTTTTTCATCACGAGCTCGTGCATCATCCAAAGGACTCGTTTTTGAAGTTTTCCCTTTTCTTATTGGTCCTACAGTCTTCTTATCTAAAGCATCTGGAGCAACTTTTGACTTCCGATCCTTGTCTGACTTCTTGGACCCTTGCTTGGCATCTACTACAACTTCCTTATTTCTATTATCTAGTGAAGCAAATGACACCAGTATGTGAAAAACAGCAGCTACTGCATGTGCAAAGGCCATGCCTTGTTCTTTCTGCAGTACACTTTTCCGTGTCTCTAGGACTTTCAAAAGTTGGACTCTGATTAAATATGCAAAATAAGTACAATGAGTACAGGGCTCCTCAAAATGTTCTCAAATATTGTTACCCATTGGACATACAAGGAAATACAAAGTTTCCTGTTTACTTACACCACAACCTTGCCTTATTCTTACCTGTTCCTAATAGACACACAATGCCATATATACACATATATTCTCACAGTCTCACAACCTTAAAACATGGCATCTTCATTTCATTTTGATTTATGATATGCAAATGTTTATTTCGAATAAAATTGGTTCATTCTTGAGAAAGAAACATCTGGACATTTCACAAATTTATATGAGTATGAATGAGAAAGCAAATAATGCAGAACCAATAGCAATGAATTATCAGGTTTCCCCACACAATAATGAGACTTTTGTGTGTGCGTGTATATATTTATACAACTTATGTCATTAGGATGGCCCACCACTATATAGGTAGGTGTAAGGTACTGAACCACTATCAAAGACAATACTTAGGCTAGAGCAAATAAGTGACATGGAATAGAATCATCCATAGAGATATTCTAGTAACTACACTGCATTCAGGCAAATAGCTTAGGCGCCATATCCATGGGGACACACACAGCGATTGCACTTGGAAACAGACAGGCATAAAAAAACAATAAATAAATAAATAAAACAAAACTCCAAAATCTAGCCACTTGAACACAACAACTGTGCAGCAGCAAATGAGATTTTGTGAAACACACTTGAAGACACATTTCACCCATACCACTGTAATCAAAGTTTCCACGTTCCTTCTTGTGGACAAAAAGATCATTGAGTTGCATTTACCTCTTCAGCATTCAGCATTCAAACTAAAAGATAGTAATACAAGTATACTTTACATGTTAAGCAGAAATGAAATGGGATTGAATCCAAAGCAATTTTGTGACATTAGGAAAACTTGAGACAAATTTAAAGATAGAGGCTGCATGAATCTATTCTGTGTATATGGGTGCCCAATGATGCAATACAAGCATAATTATGGGAACCTTGCTGTACTATTTTGACATTCCAATTAATATTAAATTTTGCTTATTGAATACCGTTTGACATTGGTTATGTCCAGATTTAGTTCATACTTATCAGTGCACCTAGCAAAGTATATTATAACCATCTATATCAATGAAAATCAATTTAGAATTATTAGAGAAAAATTACAACCACCCTAATGTTTAAACCCTTGAGTAACAAAAGAAATTTCACAGATAATTTTATCACCCATTGTAGCACTAGAATATGCTTTGAATTTCCTTCCTGTGCGATGGAACCATTTGCCTCAGGTGGATACAAATCAGGCTGCCAGTACAAGAAACCATATTATGATTGCATATATGATAAGTCCAACATTTGAAGACAATACTTGATTTGATGTGGAGTTACCTTGCAAAGAACAATTGCTCTTTCCTCATTAGCATCAGTCACGGTTTTGTCGCTTTGCCTGAAATTTTGAATGTAACTCAATACCATAAAAATAAATTAAATTTAAAAATTAATATATTAAGCATCTCTTTATGAAAGTACAAACTTCATGTTCATCGCTAATCCTTTAAAGCCCTAAAATCTACCAAAGCGGTGTGAAATTTGAAGGAGCAGTGTAAATGGAATAGGGAGTCGAGGAAATCGGTGATAAGATCGGAAAGACGAAAGGATAACATCTTTTGTTGGTAGGACCACTCATTTATGACTTGGTGTACATACCGCACTTGCATCAATGGCTTTTCCATTGTCCTCTGAAGCCAAGTCACCATGTGATTCATTACATTTGTTGGCCATGCTAGAAAGCATAATGCACGATGCATTCATGGCGGAGAAGTCGATCTGTTGGACATTGCCTGTGCTTCAATTTCAAGCCACCGTCGATCTCATGCTTTCCTTCCACAGATCTATGAACCACGAGCATGCATCCTGTGGCATGGGCAAATCTAACATCATACAAAAAATGGTATCTACAAAGAAAAAGCGGTGTGACAAGCGTGGAAAAGAGGGAATAAAAAGCTTCATTCAATGCAATATCGAAGTGGGCTCTATGAGCACAAACATGAATTAAAAAGAAAAAGAAGAAAGAAAATCGATGAAAGGGGGTGAGGAGGTGGGGGATGGCAATCAACATCTGCAAACAAGGAATTGCTGCTTACATTAAACGCGAGGCTCCAAGGCATTCAGCAAATGACACTAGTATGTGAAAAACAGCAGCTACTGTATGTGCAAAGGCCATGCCTTGTTCTTTCTTTCTGCAGTACACTTTTCCGTGTGTCTAGGACTTTGAAAAGTTGGACTCTGATTAAATATGCAAAATAAGTACAATGAGTACAGGGCTCCTCAAAATGTTCTCAAATATTGTTACCCATTGGACATACAAGGAAATACAAAGTTTCCTGTTTACTTACACCACAACCTTGCCTTATTCTTACCTATTCCTAATATACACAATGCCATATACACACATATATTCTCACAGTCTCACAACCTTAAAACATGGCATCTTCATTTCATTTTGATTTATGATATGCAAATGTTAATTTCGAATAAAATTGGTTCATTCTTGAGAAAGAAACATCTGGACATTTCACAAATTTATATGAGTATGAATGAGAAAGCAAATAATGCAGAACCAATAGCAATGAATTATCAGGTTTCCCCACACAATAATGAGACTTTTGTGTGTGTGTGTGTACGCGCGTGTATATATTTATACAACTTATGTCATTCCTGCCCGTTTGAGAAATACTAAAAAAAAGAAAAAAGAAAAAATGAGCAGTGGGAGTCGAGTGTTCTGTAAATCCTTCTTGGTGCCTTCACTCGCTTCGACTGAACTCATTCGATTCAAGTTTTTCAGAGCTCGAACTTCCTCATCCAACCCTTCTAGGGTTTTTCGAATGGCCACCGAGCCTCCTTCTTCATCCTCATCATCACCACCACACTCCGCTTCAGCTTCCTCTAATGGCGATTCATCCTCGGTCCCCGCTTCTTCTGCCATCGATTTTCTCTCTCTCAGTCACCGTCTCAAGGTATTTTTATTTAGATATGTATATATGTATGATTCATTTGAGTGTTGATTGTTTTGGACTCGAATATCATTGCCTAAATTTGTGATTTTGTTTTTTGGGTTTGGGGGTTTTTTGAGGTTTGATCAGACGACGAAGAGAACGGGATGGGTGCGAAGGGATGTTGAGAATCCAGAGTCCATAGCCGATCATATGTATCGAATGGGGTTGATGGCTCTCATTGCTTCTGACATTCCTGGAGTCGATCGAGACAAGTTTTAGTTTTTTTTGTGTTCCATCTGGTTATTTGTTGTTGTTGCATTTTCTAAAGATTTTAACAGTTTTTGTTTTGTTTTTTGTTTTTTTTTCAAATGTCATGTGTATAAAAATGGCAATTGTCCATTATATTGCAGAAGGTAATAACTTTGCATTTAAATTTTTATTTATCTATTAGGTTCTCATATGTATTTTTTGGCTGATAAAGTATGCTTGATAAAAGAAAAAGAGTTAATTACACTTTTATCTCCTTCACTATCACCAATTTTTTTTAAGTTTGTCCGTAAACTATAATGGCTCTGTTTATGATTTGAGCTCATGTAATCCAATTGAAGATGATTGTAAAAATTAGTAATGGTAAAATTCTAACCTCATGAGAAAAAAGTCATTTCTACATTTTAAACAATCTAAACCAAACCAAACATCCATCTTTTTACTTACATTATATTGGACAGTCTACTCCCTGCAACCAAACAACCATCTTCTTCCCCACCCTCCTCCCCCATTGTTTTTCTCTCCTGCTCTCCTCCCTCACCTGATAACCTCTTCTACCACCACTATTGAACCCCTGCCCATAACCCATCATTGAATAGGAAGATATGTTTTTCTCTCCGAGTGAATTTCTCTACACTTTCATCATTTTTTTACTTTAATTGTTCCTTTAAATTACTAACGTTAAATTACTAGGTGATAGAGACAGCACATGAGGTGGGATTGATACTAACGTTAATTGTTCCTCTTCGTCTCATATTAGGGTTAATTGTTCCTTGATACTAACGTTAATTGTTCCTTGAATAAGCCATAATTGTATTTTATTTTTTAAACTATGCATTTTTTAGTGTCTCCTGTATATCTGTGGAAATCTCCTGTATATCTGTGCACTTTTCAATGTAAGTGTACGGAAATTTTAAGATAAAGAGAGAGAAGGGAGAAAGGAATAGATAGTGAGAAAATGGGTCCAAAAAAAAAAATCGTGTATATGTCCTCTTTAAATGGGGATTCTTTATGAAGCTCATAAGTTGGCCAAACATTTGTTCGTTACTGTAACAAATTATTTGCCGTAAAAACTATGGGTAGCCATGGGCAAAAATATAAAGCATTTTTTTAGAAGAAAGTGTTTTTAAATTCTATTTTTAAAAATATAGAAATTACGAGAATGAAAACAAAGAAGAAAAGGGGATATAAAAATAGAAAATGGTACTTGATAAGATAGTATAGCTAAGTTTGGCTTAAGTGTATTTAATATAATGTTTGTTTGGATTATGTAGTGGCAAGTCTTATTTTATTTTTTTACCTCCAGTTAATTTAATGGCTTTATTTTTGTCTAAAGATGCACATGTTAATTTGGGACATCTCTGCATGGGTGTTTTTAGGTGTGTTTACATTTTGTTTTCATGCATAATTGTTAATTTCTCATCTAGAACATGTTTCTTTCATAGAACATGTTTCATACTTCTTTGTACCAATGAAATGTATCTAAGGTTAGCTTCTTCTCATGCTTCTTTTGAAAATTTAGTATTATTTGATATTATTTTGCTTTTGAAACTCCATACCTTTTGTTTTCTTTTTGTACTTACAAATGCACAATTTATAGATTGTGCTAGGGCGGATTTGAGCAATATATTTTTGGTACCTATTAATAGTTGGAGCTATTTGATGTTTCTTTAAACTGTTTTTTGTTTTTGTTGCAATATCTGTTTATAGCATTTCATTATACCATGTTAACCCATTAAAGGTATCCTAATTCTTTAATAGAGTAATTGGCTTCCATTGGGAATGGAATTGTGAAAGGTTTTCTTTTAGTTCATAAATTTTTCTAAGATTTAATATTGTCATTTCCTACTACATAACATTTGTTTAGGGTGCACTGTAATATGGCATATGGTTGCTTGGTCTATTTATTACTTCCATTTTTTATTTATTTTTTTTTTTTAAAGTTTAACAGGGAAACTCTGTTTTTCGTTAGTTTACTTTTTTGTTTTTGTTTTTGTTTTTGGTTTTTTGGGACATTTGGTTTACTCGCAGTGTTTATAAAAAAGATCATGTTTTAGTTACACCTGAAAGTAATGGTGCCGTTTGGTAATACTTACGTTTTCAGTTTTCTGTTCATATTTACAAAAATTTTAAAAATTCAAATAAAAACTTGTTTGGTGAATTTTTGATTTATAAATCAGTGGTCTTAGTTTATAAACTTGGCCAAAAAATGTAAACTCAAAAAATGTGTTTCCGTTTTAAGTTTTGAGTTTTTTTTTTTTTACCACCCAACACTAGCCACCACCGCCACCATTTTCCACCACCGTCTTCTGCCACTACCACCCACCACCACCCACCACCACCCACTACCCACCTGCCACACACTCGTCACCACCACCCACCCTTCGCCACCACCATAACCCACCACCCACCCACCACTCGCCACCACCACCTACCAACCACCACTATCCAACCACCACCACTAGCCACCACCACCACCACCACCACCACCACCACCACCATCACCCACCACCCACCACACCCACCACCATCACCATCACCCACCCACCCACCGCCATCACCACCACCACCCACCACCCACCACCACCCCACACCACCACCACCACCGCCACCACCCACCCACCATCACCACCCACCTCACCACCACCACCCGCCGCCACCACCCACCACCACTGCCACTCGCACCACCACCACACCCACCCACCACCACCACTACACCACCACCACCACCACTCACTGCCACCACCCGCCACTTGCCACCACTTGCCATTTCTTACTCTTTTTTATATTTTTAAAATTTTTAAACATTTGGTCAATTACCAAACGCGTTTGTAGTTTATGTTTTTCTAAAAATAAACAAAAACCAGTTTATAAAATTTTTGTAAATATAAACTGAAAACGTAAACATTACCAAACAGACCCATGTGTTCAACCATTTACTTGATTGGTATATTCAATTACAACTCTATGTTTTGACATGTGTCTTGGATATTGTTGATTTGGTTAAGTGGATTTGATATAACATGATGACTTGGTTAAATGGATTGATATAACATATTGTTGACGTTTTATTAGGATGTCTTTCTTTTATTTTATAAAGCAAAAGAAAACACAACATAATCATAGTATATTGTCTTTGTTGTCCTATTGTTCTTTCTACTTAGAAGTTGATTATTTTAAAAATATGGTTCAACTAGCAAGGAAAAGCATGTGTGCTCATTTTTTGTCAAGTGCTTTCAAGAAGGTAGTAAAACTAGAGGAGGAAAATATGTAAAGATCATTTTTATTTCAGGTATTGATACTAGCAACGGTTGATGGCTATTGGATGACTTTAAATCTTTTTAATTTGGCTATTTTTTAAAGCAACAATTTCTATTCTAAAGTTGTCTATAGTTGATGTAATTGATGATTTTGATATTAATTTGACAAGCTAGATTAGTTACAGGACTTTTTTTTTTTTTTTTTGTAAAATTAAATTTCATCTTTTAAGCAGTTTTTCATAAGCGGTTTTATGAAAAAAGTATTACTACATTGTTGAGATGCTATGGCATAGAGTTGATGCATTTAGTTTTTCAATTTACAATTGACTGCAAAATTCACTGTTTTAGGGTGACAATTCGTGTGTTTTGTTATATAGATTGTCTATTTTTTGTTGTAGAATATTCAATATTGGGGCTCCCTCTGCGATGTAGAGAGGTGTCACTACTTTCTTCAGATTGATTAGAAAATTATTCTTTGAGATTTGATTTCCGTATCTTAACATGTAAACAATTTCTAAATATTACTATTTGCCAAGTTATACTTTGCATTTGGCCTCATCCATGTTGTTTGTTTTATGTTATTTTAATCAAGTATTTGTAATTCGGGGTACCGTGACACTCACCAATGTATCAGGTGTTACACAAAAAGAGTGCTGACTTGATCTTTTATTTTGAATCAGTTTATTACAATTGAGTTCTCTACGTGGTACCAAAAAAAAATTTGTCTTTTTTTTTTTTTTAATTGAATTGATTTATTACTTTGGACATGTAAGTTGTCACTACTTCGGATATGTAAGTTGTCTTTTTTTTTTCTTTTCTTTTTAAATACATTTTTTTCCCCTCTAATTGTCTTCTAATAAAATTCGCTTTTCTTTTATTTTCATAGGACGATGAAGATTTGCACCAAACTGTAATATGGGCTCTCTTTACTCATCTTCTTATTTCATTGGGAAAATTACAAATCAGTGAGTTTTTAAATATTTTGTGAAATTATCACCTATTTATAATTTTTCTTATTTAATTTACTCTCCTTATTATACATTTTTTTTTCAAGTATTGATACTAGCAACAGTTGATGGCTATTGGATGACTTTAAACTCCTTTTAATTTGGCAATTTTGTAAAGCAGCAATTTTTATTCTAAAGTTGTCTATACTTGATATAATTGATGATTTTCATTAATTTGACAAACCATATGAGTTGAAGGAATTATTTTTTTTTCAAAATTAAACTTCACCATCTAAGCGATTTTTCATAAGCGGTTCTATTCTAGAGTTGATTATTATTTTTTTTGCAAAATTAAACTTCACCATCTAAGCGATTTTTCATAAGCGGTTCTATTCTAGAGTTGATTTTTTCTTGATGATATGATGTATTTAGCCTTTTCAATTTACAGTTAATTGCAAAATTCACTGTTTTAGGATGACGATTTGTGTGTTTTGTTATATAGATTGTTGTGTGTTTTGTTGCAAAAAATTCAATATTGGGGCTCCCTCCACGATGTAGAGAGGTGTCAATGCTTTCGCTTGCAAAATTATTTTCTAAAGATTATTATTTGTCAGGTTATGTTATTTATGTTATCTATATTATGTTATTTCAATAAGATATTTTTGGTTCGGGGTACTATGTCACTGACCAGTGTATCAGGTGTTAGCCACAAACTAATGGTAAGAGTGCTGACTTGATCTTTTATCATGTGCTACAAACTCGACAAATTTTAACGTGATACGTACAAATTACAACTACATTTTGATCATAATATTATTTACACCGTGCCTTTAAGCACGGGCATACACTAGCTTGCTTCGATGGGGATGTAATAAGGTAATTTCAATGTCAAAGTATTTTGACATGTATATTTCCAACAAATGTACTAATCTATATTTTTTTTTGTTTCCACAAATTACCAAATTGTTGTGCATATTCCTCGTTGGGGATATATAAAAGTTGATACAAAGACTTTTTGGAAAGTAATGAGGAGGAAGTTTGGGCAAACACATATTTGAAGACACATTGACACATTTTTTGTAAAGCATGCATATTTTTGGTGTATGACATGTTAGTGACACATCTTTTGTAAAGCATACATCTTTTGTAAAGCTTTAATCCACTTTTTTGTAAAGTTTTAACCTACTCTTTTGGTGTATGACAATATAACTTTATTTCTGTTTTTTGTTTAATGTTTACACTTTTTTTTACTGCCTTTTATATTTTGATATGCAATATAACTTTAAATCTTATATGTTTGTTTCTTAATTTGCATTAAGATTAGGGGGAGTTGTTATTTTATTTGAGTTTTGTAGAGCATGTAATACAAGCAAAATTGTTATAAGTGCTTTAAGAAGAAAAATATTTCAATATATTTTTTCAGTATCTTTATCAAAAAATGACACAAACTTTATAAATTTCAACATAATACATATAAATTATAACTGCATTTTAATCTTAAAATTATTTATACCGTGCCTTTAGGCACGGGCATACGCTAGTATATATATATTACACAATCTTGATTTATATTTCTCTTTATTTTTAATATTTTACTAAAAATATTTAAATTTGAAAGAGAAAAAGAGATGTGATTTTTGTTGTGGTGTGAATCTAAGGTGGAGATAGTAAATTTTGATTACGATAGAGATTTAATGTGGTAATTTTTAGTAGTAAAATATACATCAAAATTAGGCCTTATCTTGTTGGGTGTTCTAAATTTTGAACCTTTATGCAATAAGATTTTTTTTTTTTTTTTAAAAAGTGAACATTGGGCGACATGGTAAATAGTCTAATGATTATGAATTTTTTAATTTTTTTGATATTTATTACATTTTTTATAATCAAATAGTTATGATTAAGATATAGTCAAATATCTAACCCAATTGATCATGGCCATATATGCCAATTAATTTATCTAATACTGTGTTTTCACCATCTAAAAAAAATTAGGTTTTTTATTTAGTTTTTTTATTTGTAGTAGAATAAGATGAATTTTTTAATTTTTTTGATATTTATTACATTTTTTATAATCAAATAGTTATGATTAAGATATAGTCAAATATCTAACCCAATTGATCATGGCCATATATGCCAATTAATTTATCTAATACTGTGTTTTCACCATCTAAAAAAAATTAGGTTTTTTATTTAGTTTTTTTATTTGTAGTAGAATAAGATAAGTATTTTAAATTTTAAATTTTTTTTTAAGTTTAATAAATAGTTATGATTAAGTTACAATCAAAATGTTTAACCCAATTGGATTATGCCCCATGCAATAGATGTTTTTAATTTTAATTTTTTAAATTTAGCCAATAGATATAATTGAATTGTAGTCATGTCTAATCACATTAAATTGTGTTACTTGCATCAATAAGATAGTTGTTTTTAATTTTTAAATTTAGCAAATATGATTAAAGGATGATTCAATAGAAACTAAATTGATCTTATTAGTTGATCATTTTTTTCTCATAAGGAGTCTCAAGTTTTTTATTGAAAGAAAATAAGATTTTAATATAAAACTAATAATTTAATAAAAAAACCATAATATCTCATACTTAAGCTAAACAATATGAATAATATTTAACAATTGACTTTCGCTATCCAAATATATATATATATATATGAATAATTATTCAAACTAAATATTGACAATTTTTATGCCACACAATTTATTAATAAAGTTCTCACATAAACAATAGAATAGACAAAAGTGAGAATCAAAACCATACAAAAATAAATAAAATAAAATATAAAAATATATATATTAATTTAATAATAGCAATCAATCATTGAAATGAATTTTTAAGATATCATATATAACTAACAATTAGACAAATAAAGACTAAAAATGTATAGTAACAATTATACCAAATATTATCGGACAAATGATATATTTGAGAAACATGCATAATATATATATATACACACAAGCGTATACCCGTGCCTAAAGGCATGGTGTAAATAATGTTAGGATTAGAATATAATTGTAATCTCAATGCTATTTAAATTTATTTTTTAAAATTTTGGAGTTTTCACAAATTTATTATAAAATTTTGGAGTTCTCACAAAACTTCATACGAAAACTCGTTTTTACTTATATAATATATAGCTAGATAGATAGATGTGCCTAGCATACATACAATTTCTAGGGCCATATATACAATACTGCTTTTGTTTCTATAATTATATGAAAATTGTATGTATGCCCGTAATGTCATAGTGTATTACGGGCATACATATATTGTACGGAAATATGTGTAAAATATATTGAACAAAAAGGAGAAAATAAAAAAAAAATAAACAAATAGAAAGAAAAATAAAAATAGGATAAAAAAAAATAAAAAGAAAAGAGAGACGAATGTGGGATCATGGAAGGATGAGTGAGAAAATGAAAAAGTAAGAGAGAGAGAAGTGGAAAAGTAGAAAATCTATATGTAGGACATTTTTAAAAAAATATATCTCAGCCATTATTTTATAATTTGAACAGGTCTAAGCCATCCCAATGTCCTAATAGGACAAAAATATGTTAAAAATTCAAAAACCGTCCTACTTTATTAAAATAATAGCGTATGCCTGTGCCTGAAGGCACGGTGTAAATAATATTGGGATTAAAATATAATTGTAATGTATACGTATTATGTTTAAATTTATGGAGTTTGTATTATTTTTTGATAAAGATATTGAAAAAATATTTTAAAAAAATTATTCTTCTTAAAGAATTTGTAACAGTTTTACTTGTACCAGACGCTCTATAGAACTTAAATAAAATAATAACTTCCCCTAGTGTATACCCTCGTGCCAAAAGGCACGATGTAAATAATAATGAGATGAAAATGTAATTAAATATAATTAAATATAATTTATATAATTTGTTACTAAAAATTTAATAGAAACATTTTTTTTTTAATGATGTTAGGTTTCTCACAAATATATGTTAAGTATCTGAATAATCAAAACTACTTGATATTTTTTTATTTTTTAATAAAAATAAATAAGTTGTTAATATAAAAACAATTATTTAAACAATAACAATCCTGTAGCATTATTCTTTAAATAATTTTGTGCAATTATTTAGCTAAAGCTACTTTTTCTTTTCTTCTTCTACTTCTTTTTGTTTTTGTTCTTTTTCGAGCAGAGCGCTATGTCTCTCTTTTTCCTCTACGTCTCTCTCTTCTTATTTAAATTCCATTGTTGCTCAAGTTTGAGCTTCGAATGAGAGTCATAACTCAGTTAATAAACATTACAACACATTAAAAATCACAAACCCAAACCCAAATCTTAGAAACACAAATTCAAACACAATAAAACCTTTCAGAAATCAAAACACATTTCAAAATGAAACCCATTCGAAGTAGATCAAAGAGAAATTTAAAATTCATAGTAACTTAAAAACAAATTATAAAATCATTATTATTAAAATTTATAAATTTTATCATTAATTTGTATTTTTTTTTTCCACATTTACCCTGTGTAGTTATTTCCCCTAAATATAATGATTAAAATGGAGCTCTTAAATAAGGTTGTTAACTTAATTTATATATATAGTGAATTTAATCATTTATTTAATAGTGAATTTATATATATAGGGAATAAATAGCAAATTTTTGGGCCACGGTCAAACATGAAGATGAAAAATTGATAACCACTCGTCATTTTCTGGATTAGCAAGGAGGTCCTCCACTTTTTGGCCAATTGACACAACCCTAACGGGATTAGGATAGACTTATATCAAAAACAGAAATAAGAAATTGAAGGCGGCCAGTAAACCAAGTACATTCCACAGATTGAGCATACGCCTGAACAAACTCCAATACCAAATTTTGCAGACTCCACACTCATATGAATTTATATATAGTGAAAAGTTAAGAGTTATAGCATTTTTCATATATATCCCTTTGAAATAGAGATTCAAAAGCAAAACCAATATCTAGAGACAATCAAACCCAGTTCAATATATGTGGTGGAAAAAAAAAAAACTTTTACTCAAATGATCAATATCAATATATAAACAACTTTGATCAAATCAGAATAAAAAAACAAAACAGGGTACCCAAATGATCAATATCAATATATAAACAAAACAGGGTACCCAAATCAAAATTAAAAAAACTTTTACTCAAATGATCAATATCAATATATAAACAACTTTGATCAAATCAGAATAAAAAAAACAACCAACATGCATCATCTATTAACATGTGCAATGATCGAAGAAATCATCGAACACTTTTGGATCGACATCGATATCGTCGTCTTTCTTCTTTTTCTCCCTTGATTGTTATACATTGGTCTAAATCAATGAATGTTGAGATCTAAAACTATTCTCATCGATTTGGGGGATGGGACATCTGAATGGATGAAGAGTTGCTGCAGGTGTTACTTCCGACAGCGGCAGATAAGGGAGAAGGAGAGGACATGAAGAAAGAGAAATATTTCTTCAAACCCATAAAACCATTTCACCCAGATTTGTGTTCTCTCTCTCAATAACCCCAATCGAAACTTGTCGCTACGTACTTTTTCACTCTCTCTCTCTCTCTCTCTCTCTCTCCCTCTCTGTCTCTGTCTCTCTGCCAATACACAAAAAGCTTGAATTCGATATATATATATATAATCAAAACAACCTAAGGTCACTAAACTTGTATATATGCACAAACATATAGAGAGATAAATTTATGAAAAGCTAAGAAATAAATATGGGTGAGAAACGTAGGTTAGGGTTTCGGTCTTTGAGAGAGAGAGAGAGAGGCGTGGACGTGAGTGAGAAGCGTGGAAGAGGGAGAGAGAGATATGGCTTTGAGAGAGAGAGTGAGAGAGAGCATGGACGTGGGTTAACACGTGGACACTAAGAAGATATTTATGGGCGGGAATATGAAATTCTTAAATTGGTTCATACATTTTTTAGCGTTAGATGTTGTTATTGAAAATCATCTCAACCGTTCAAATGTCCTAGTAGGACAATTCTCTATAGGATAAATTCAAAAATCCTCTTCCCTTATTATATAGATGTTGAAGATTCACATAAGGTCTAAATTTATGAAATCTATCAAGTATTCAATATGTTTAAAAATAATAATTAATTGTTCAAATTCATTTAATTTGTAGACTATAAAATTCATTAATTTAATCTCCACTACATACAGTAAAATAAGTGAACAAAAAGGAGAAAATAAAAAAAAAACAAATAGAGAGAAAAACAAAAATGAGAGAGAATAAAAAAAAATAAAAATAAAAGAGAGAGGAAGGTGAGATCATGGGATCATAGAAGGATGGGTGAGAAAAGGAAAAAGTAAAAGAGAGAAGTGGGAAAATAGAAAATGTACATATAAGATATTTTTTGGAAAATATATCTCAGCTATTGTTTTATAATTTAAATAAATCTGAGCCATCCAAATGTCCTAGTAGGACAAATGTGTGTAAGACAAATTAAAAAATCATCCTACTTTATTATATAGATGTTGAAGATTCATATGAGGTCTAAATTTATGAAGTTTATCAAGTATTCAATATATTTAAAAATAATAATTAATTGTTCAAATTCATTTAATTTGTGGACTATAAAATTTATTAATTTAATCTCCACTACACACAGTAAAATAAGTGAACAAAAAAGAGAAAATAAAAAAAATATAAATAGAGAGAAAAATAAAAATGGGAGAAAATGAAAAAAATAAAAAGAAAAGAGAGAGAAATATGGGATCGTGGGATCATAGAAGGATGAGTGAGAAAAGGAAAAAGTGAGAGAGAGAGAAGCGGGAAAATAGAAAATGTACATGTAGGATATTTTTAAAAAAATATATCTCAGTTGTTGTTTTGCAATTTGAATAGATCTGAGCTGTTCAAATGTCTAAGTAAGACAAATGTGTGTAAGACAAATTCAAAAACTATCTTGTTTTATTATATAGATGTTGAAAATTCATATGAGGTCTAAATTTATAAAGTCTATCAGGTATTCAATATATTTAAAAATAATAATTAATTATTCAAATTCGTTTAATTTGTTGACTATAAAATTCATTAATTTAATCTCCACTACACACAGTAAAATAAGTGAACAAACAGGAGAAAAAAAAAACAAATAGAGAGAAAAATACAAATGAGAGAAAATAAAAAAATAAGAAGAAAAGAGAAAGGAATGTGGGATCATGGGATCATAGAAAGATGGGTGAGAAAAGGAAAATGTAAGAGAGAGAAGTAGGAAAATAGAAAATATACATGTAAGATTGTAATGACCCTCACACTGATTACCGATTAATTACTGATTATAGCTAAACTGAGATTGATTGTGACTGATAATTGAAGTAATTGAAATATTGAACTAATTGATTGAAATCTGAAACTAATTGATTGACTGTATCTGTTTAAATGCATTTCTATCTGTTCGACTGTTTGACTATCTGTTCATATTTCCATGTTTAAACTGCTAATTGAAGGCCTTATCGGCGGTTGAATCTGAAATTGATTGATATTCTGTGTTAATTAGACTTAATGTAATTTTATGGTGTAATTATCTGAAAACTGATTAGGTATGATTAAATTAGAGTAAATGTTGGTAAGTTACATGAATTGAGCTTATTTACGATTAGACCACTTAGTGGCCACTATCTACACACTTTTGAGACCATTACATTACACTCAAACAAATGTTTCCTCAGCTCATTCCTTGTTTCCACCGAAAGAAAGAGAGAGGGAGAAAATTAAGAGAGATTTGAATTCCTTCTTGTGAATTGGCTTGTAGACTTGAAGAATTGTAAGAGCATTGTCTAATTAAGCTTCTAGTCTTGTGATTGAAGACTTAGGTAAGAAAATTCAACCTCTCATTGATGTCTTTAAGTTGATCCTTGCATGATTAATGGGCCTTTAGTGATCTAAGGCTTGAATTGGGTCAATAGTGTTAATTTAGAGCTCAATTGTTGCATGCATGTACACATTGATAAGTTTTGAGGTTGTTATTCATGATTCCTCACATGCATGTCCATATTTTGATCATACCCCATGATTTCAGCTTGTTTTGAAAAGAATTTGGCTCATTTGAACATGTCTTGAAGCTTGGAAGTGGCTTAAATTTATGCATGTTTGCATGTTCATCTTGTTCATGAATTTAGGTTGAAAATGAGTTTAATTGAAACACCCTTGGGCCTTGATTCCTCAAATTGACCTTTGTAACATGTTGTTTTATGAGTTTACTTGTGTTTTCCAGAAATTTGGCCCAAGAGGATCGAATTTAGTGCATTTAAACTTGATTTTTGGCTTGAAGGTGCAATCTGGGTTTTCCAGATTTTGCACTCCCGCTCGAGCGGGGAAAGTAGCGCTCAAGCGGGTAATTCGAGCATCCAGTACTTTGTACTGCATTATAGTTCGCCGGCGGGTATTTGGCGCCGGCAGACCTTGTGTCTTCTTTCGGCGCCCAATCGAGCGTGATTTTTGAGCATCCAGTACTTTTTGGTTCGCTTAAGCGGTGGAGTTTACGCTCGAGCGTAGACCTTTGTTACGTGTCCGCTCGAGCGGGGAAACCTGCGCTCGAGCGGGACTCTATTTTTCTGAACATTTTGAAAATGTTTTCTGAATACACCTTTGCATCATCATCCTATCCTAGGCATTCTTAGGCCTAGTTTAAGACATCTTAATGAGGATATAGATGTAGAACCACACCAAGGCAATTTAGGAATTAAGTTATTATCTTTCCCAACTGTGAAACTTAGTGTGTGTTCAATCTGTTAACTGTATAGGGTTGGCATTTCGAGGAGACGCTCTAGCCTACTGTAGCCCAGAACTCTGTGAGTAACAATTGTGTAAAGATATGTTCAAAATGATTATCTTGTGAATACTGAACTGAACTGTTTACTGAACTAATATTGTTTACTGAATGAATGTATGTCCTATATTCTGAATTGTACTGTGGCATCCTTAGCACCTCTCATTTCTTTATTCTTTATTCTGAGATTTACGTGGAACCACTCATTCTTGATTGATGGCCATCATTCTTGTTAGGTCTTTAAGACTTCTCACTTCTTGTCTTTGTTATGCTAATGGATGTACCACATATGACTAATTGACTGATTGACTGAAAGACTGGAATACTAATTTAATGAACTGTTTTCATTACTGTAAAGACATTCATTCCAAACCTCTTTACGCATTATGTTATTCACTGGGCTTTAGCTCACTGCTCATATATATATGTAGGTGTACAGGCACCGGACCAATGCTAGAAGCGTCGGGGTAAACTCCAGTTTTGTCAAGCCAACCAATGTGCCTCACTGCGAGGTTCCATACCTGTTCAAGCTATGGCTTAGGGGTGTTTTTATTTCCCCGTCTGTCTCTGTACTGTTTTTGTAATACTGTATAGACTGATAGTACTGTATTGTTAATAGGGATTAGATCCTTGTCTTCTGAATGATTGTACATGTATGTATATACTGTTTCTGTACCAAATGTAATTATGCATGGAAAGTCTTTTTGCATACAGACTGTCATCACACTCATTGGACCTTTGTTTATCAATCGTAATGGCTTCCATACCCATACCTCTACTGTTTTTATGTATTATTGTTAAGCAGGATTTCGATAATCTCGGATTACTGGCTGGTTACGGTGCTAAACCCATAAGGGCGGATTTGGGTCGTGACAAAGATATATTTTGAAAAATATATCTCAGCCTTTGTTTTACAATTTAAATAGATCTGAGCCGTTCAAATGTCCTAGTAGGACAAATGTGTGTAAGACAAATTCAAAAACAATCCTGCTTTATTATATATAAGTTGAAAATTCATATGAGGTTTAAATTTATAAAATCCATCAAGTATTCAATATATTTAAAAATAATAATTAATTGTTCAAATTCATTTAATTTGTGGACTATAAAATTTATTAATTTAATCTCCACTACACTACAAGAAAAGTGGGTATATGAGATGGGACTATTTGCGACGGCACACTCGCCGACTCAAAAAGTCACTTTTTGCGACAGCAGAAAATGCCGTCTCAAAAAAGTAGATTATTTGCGACGGCACCATTTGCCATCTCAAAAAAGCATAGCATTTGCGACGGCACAATTTGCCGTCTAAAAAAATGAGAGCATTTGTGACGGTATTTTCTGCCATCGCAAATATTCTATTTTTTTGAGACGGCAAATTATGCCGTCGCAAATGCTCTGCTTTTTTGAGACGGCAAATGGTGTCATAAAAAATTTTTGCTTTTTTTTTTTCGCCATCAAAAGTGACTTTTTTTTTTTTTTTTTTGGTGAATATTTCTAAAATTTTAAATATTTTTTTTAGATGCATCTTACTTAGATGTATCTAAAAAAAAAAATTATGAAAAAATATTTTTAAAAATTAATAAATACATAAAAATACAAAAAAAAATGTATTGAATTATTGTATTTTTGGTATTTAGTGAATTTTTAAAAGATTTTTTTTACAATTTTTTTAAATTTTTAGGTATATTTATGTTAGGTATGTCTAAAAATTTTAAAAAAATACTTAAAATATTAAAAAAATTCAGTAAAAACAATATAATACGGAAAACAAGAAAGTATAATTTTCTCAAAAGGGTTTTTGGAAAACTCTAACCTAGCATAGTGATTGTGGTTTTGAGACAGCTTCATATATATACAGTCACAAAATTGTTTGAATAAATTCTAGTACTTTTTTCTGTCGCAATTTTTTTTTTAAAAAACAATGTCTTCTTACTCTTTTGATGTAACATTCTCTTTTCATTCATTTTTTCATCTTCATGTCTCTATGTCTCTGTCTCTGTCTCTGTCTCTATCTCTCTCTCTTCTCTTTATTTCTTTCACTCATCACTCTTCTTTCTCTGTCTGTCTGTTTCTCTCTCTCATTTTCTCTCTGTGTCTCTCACCTATCTCTCTTCTCTCTATCTCTCTCATCTGTTTTCTCTCTCTGTCTCTCTCGCTCATCTCTCTCATTTCTTTTCTCTCTTTCTTATCTTTCTATCTCTCTCGCCCATTTATCTTCTCTCTCCGTCTCTCTATTTTTCTATGTCTCTCTCTCGCTCATCTCTTTTCGCTCTATTTCTCTCTCTTTTTGTCTATTTCTTGCTCATTTCTTGTTTTTCTTTTTTTTTTTCTCTCTTTCCCCCTCTCTCTCTCTTTTTCTGTCTATCTCTCTCTCCTTGTCTTTCTCTCACTCATCACTCTTCTCTCTCTCTCTACTTGTCTATTTGTCTATTTCTCCCTCACTATGTTCGCCTTGTTCACTCTCTTACTCCCATCTTCTCTATTTATCGAGCTCCTTCTCGATTTATCGATCCACTATAAACTACGTCGTCTTACTTTTTTGAACATTTCTCTTTTTACCCATTTTTTCATCTTTCTATCTCTTTGTCTCTGTCTCTCTTCTCTTTCCTTCTCTTACTCATCACTCTTCTTTGTCTGTCTATCTCTCCCTTTCTCTATATGTCTCTGTCTCTCTCTCACTCATCACTCTTCTCTCCGTCTCTGTCTTTCTCTCTCTCTCTCTGTCTCTTCTCTTTCTCTCTCTCATCACTCTTCTGTTTATCTGTCTCTCTTTTCTCTATGTCTCTCGTCCATCTCTCTTCTCTCTATCTCTTTCATCTATCTTCTCTCTCTATCTCTCTTCTTTTTTTCTCTCTCGCTTTCTCGCTTATCTCTTTCTATCTCTCTTTCGTTTATCTGTTTTCGCTTTTTTTTCTCTCTCTCTCTGTTTCTCTCTTTGTCTATATCTTTTCACAAATTTTTTCATCTTTTTCTCTCTATTTTCTCTCTCTCTCTCTTTTTCTCTTTTTTCTCTCTCTGTTTCTCTCTTTCTCTTTTCATTCATTTTTTCATCTTCATGTCTCTCTCATCTCTCTCATCTCTCTCTCTTCTCTTTATTTCTTTCACTCATCACTCTTCTTTCTCTGTCTGTCTGTTCTCTCTCTCATTTTTCTCTGTGTCTCTCACCATCTCTCTCTCTCTATCTCTCTCATCCTGCTTTTCTCTCTGTCTCCCTTTCATCTCTCTCATTTCTTTTCTCTCTCTCTCTTATCTTTCTATCTCTCTCCCATTTCTCTTCTCTCTCCGTCTCTCTCTTTTTCTGTCTCTCTCTCGCTCATCTCTTTTCGCTCTATTTCTCTCTTTTTGTCTATCTCTCGCTCATCTCTTGTTTCTCTCTTTTTTTCTATCTTTTCCTCTATCTCTATCTCTATCTCTCCTTCCCTCTCTCTCTCTCTCTTTTCATCTATCTCTCTCCTTGTCTTTCTCTCACTCATTACTCTTCTCTCTCTCTCTCTCTACTTGTCTATTTGTCTATTTCTCCCTCACTATGTTCGCCTTGCTTACTCTCTTACTCCCATCTTCTCTATTTATCGAGCTTCTTCTCGATTTATCGATCTACTATAAACTACGTCATCTTACTTTTTTGAACATTTCTCTTTTTACCCATTTTTTCATCTTCCTATCTCTCTGTCTCTGTCTCTCTTCTCTTTCCCTCTCTTACTCATCACTCTTCTTTGTCTGTCTGTCTCTCCCTTTCTCTATGTGTCTCTGTCTCTCTCTCTCATCACTCTTCTCTGTCTTTCCGTCTCTCTCTTTCTCTCTGTGTCTCTGTGTCTCTTCTCTTTCTCTCTCTCACTCATCACTCTTTTTTGTCTGTCTGTCTCTCTTTTTCTCTATGTCTCTCGTCCATATCTCTTCTCTCTATCTCTTTCATCTATCTTCTCTCTCTGTCTCTCTTCTTTTTTTCTCTCGCTTTCGCATCTCTTTCTCTCTCTCTCGTTTATCTCTTTTCTCTTTTTTCTCTCTCTCTGCTTTCTCTTTGTCTATATCTTTTCACCCATTTTTTCATCTTTTCTCTCTATTTTCTTTCTCTCTCTCATTCATCACTCTTCTCTCTCTGTCATTTGTCTCTCTCTCTCTCTCTGTGTCTCTCATTCATCTATCTCTTCTCTCATCTCTCTCTCTCTCTCTCTCTCTCACCACTCATCTCCTCTACCACATTTACCACTACTGCAAACGCCATTTCACTACCACGGTCGCCATTTCACCTCTATGACTACCATTACTACTACTATCGCCACCACTCCACTACCACCACTACCACTATTGCCGCTACTACTACTACCATTACCTTTCTTTCACCCCTGCTACTCCATCTACTCTACTACTACCACAACTTCACCACTAATCTCCTTCGTCACCACCACCACAACCACCACCACCATCTCTTATCCACCACTTTCACCACTACTGTCGGTTCCTCTTCTCTACCACAAAATATTACCTCTCTTCTCTCTCTCACTCATCACTCTTCTCTCTCTCTCTTTCTCTCTGCATTTGTCTCTCTCGCTCTTCTTTCTCTCTCTCTCTTTCTCTCTATGTGTCCATGCATGCTCTCTCCCCCATTGTGTTCACGTTGCTCACTCTCTCTTTCATCTCTTCTCTATTTACGGAGCTCTCCACTACAAGAAAATGCACTTTTAGCGACCACTTTGTCTCTCTCTCGCTCATCACTTTGTTTCTGTCTGTCTCTTTCTCTCTCTCTCTATCTTTCTTCTCTATCTGTCTCTCACTCATCTCTCTCTCACCACCCATCTTCTCTACCACATTCACCACTACTACAAATGCCATTCCATTATTACCACTACTACCACTGCAAATACCACATTGACCACAAAAAATTAACTTTATTTTAATGGAAATATTATCCCTACTTTTACCAAATAAAAAAATAATAATAATTTTTTATTCATTAAAATAAATATGAAACAAATAAATTTTCAACCTTACTAAATGAAAAAATAAAAATAAAAATTCATTAACTATAAAAAAAATTATTTTAATAAAAAATTATTTTTTTTAGCAATGACATCCTCTGTTGCAAAAAAAAAAAAAAAGTCATTTTATTATTTAAATATTTATTTCTAATGGAAATAAAAATAAAAAAATCCAAAAAGATTTCCATCCCCCCTCATTTTTTCCATTCCTGCCCGGTTCCCCCCTCCCTCTTTCTATTTTTGCTCCCTTCCTCCCCAAAAACTCAAAATCCCCAATCTATTTCTTGTTTTCCATTCCCGCCTCCCCTCCCTCTCCCCCTCCCCTTCCCTCCAAAAACCCAAAATCCCCAATCTGTTCAGTCTTTGATGGGGCAACCAGGCAAAGAAAAGAGAGAGAGAGAGAGAGAGAAAAGATCATCGATCTCGTCTCCTCCCCGTCCTCTCTCTCTCTCTCTCTCATCTTCACCCTCTTCAAACCCTAATTTCTGTCTCCGATCCACCTCTCGTCGCTCAATCTTCCAACCTTCTCTTCTCTACAGAAACAGCCGATTCTTCTAGGGTTTCAATCATCACCCGAATCCGTTGAATTTCTTAGGTAACTTGACTATTTTGTTGAATTGTTGTTTCGTTGCTTTTGATTACCTTCTGCTTTCGCTTTTGATTCATCGCTTTTTTACTGATCTTGTACTGGATTTGAATTTTTGTATCTTCACTATGTCAAAAATGAATCGATTTCCAAGGTTTACATCGATCTTATACCCTTTAAATTAAAGGGGAAATTTCAATTCAGTTGAAGTTTATAAATTTTAATGGTTAAAGTCTTGAACTTTTTCATGAATATGTAATTATTTTGTGAAAACCCCACTAAATTGTAATTTCCCCAATTAAGACAACAGATATATGGATCGATATATGTATATATATATATATGTATTTATGCATCTAAGCTTTTTGAAAAGCTACCCAATTTTGCTTTTTTGCTGGGATGTGTTAACGAACATGTGATTTTTACTTTGCAAAGATTTTTCTTTTTTCCAAGGAGTTGAAAGTGTCATGCTTTTTGGGTGAACTGTGTCTTGGGACATCACAGAACAGCCAAATTTCTTTTGCTACATTTAAGGCCAGAAAGTGTAGAGTAACTGACACTTTCTAAGTATTTGAGGTCTTTAATTGGTGTTCTAAGAAGTCATCTATTGCATTAATGATCTTCCCAATTATATTTCTGGAGTTATATTGATTACTTATTGATTGTTGGTTAGTTTTGGTAGTTAGTTAAGTTGAGTCAGTGTCTCCTCCAACACAACATCGGCCTCTATTACAGAACCAGGTTTCTTTCTAAATTGGGAGCTTTGAGGATCTTAGGTTGGTCTTCCCATGGCACATATTGGTGGGCATCATTTCTCTGGAGGGTCTCTATCAGGTTTGAGATTTTTATGTATTCAAATTAAATCCTATCATATGATTTTGCAATTAGTTGGAGTGTTTAATATCCCAATGGTAGTGGTTTATTGCTTATTGTTTGTGCCCACTTCACTACCAATTATAAGTGGTTGGAACTAAGAATTATGTAATGAAGTTTTTTGACTGAAACTTGTTCTTTATTTGCTCTCTGTTTGGTTGGTCTACCATAATTAGAGACCCAGTATTTCAATATCTTGGCACTACAGAAAAATAAATAAAATAATTAAGGCTCAAGAAAGATCAGTTGAATTCCTTGTTTAGTTAAATAAGATCCAATTGTTAGATAAAATACAATGCTTCTAAATTCATGTTTGTTTCACTTTCCTCAAAATTTGGTGGTGAAAAAGCATTATAAGCTCCATTTTATTCAATTTTTTTGCATTAGCTTGTCCAGATGACACTGATTGAATCACCACTGCTTGTGCCTGATTCTTGGGCTATTATGGGGTTATTATAGAAACGTGAGTCTTGGGCTATTAAAGCAGCTGAAAATACATGAACAGTGCTTCTTTGCTCTCTTATTAAAACTTGTCAGTCATTTAAAGGATTTTTAATCTCTATGGTTGCTACTTGCTATGTCATACTCTTATCACATGCTGGAGGTTTGGTGGCTTATCTACTCCATGTTTTAATTTGTTCATCTATCAGTTAATCAATTCAACAGAACTATTATTGACAAAGATACTTGGAATCCATAAATAAACAGAGGCATATTCTTATGTTCACCTTATTTAAATTATTTGTTGTACTAATTATGCATTGTATATCTAAGCTTATCTACTAATCTAAAATTTGAATGAAAATATGTTCTTGGAACTCTTTCTGTTGCCTTACTTTGATCACTGTTGTGGGTAATGGTTCTCTAATCTTGTTTTTTCTGTTGATATGAAACAATTGTCATCAGTGGTTTGTTAATTGGGAAAACAAAAGAAAGTTTTTAATTTCTATCTTGTACTGATCATTCTCCATACATAGGTTTTACTTGGCATTGGCGAGATCATCGCTTCAAGGTCTTGCTCCAAGGTAATCTTCTATCAAGGCATCATGTGTATGCTCTTTGACTAGAAAAGAGTCTGTCGAGTAATTGTTGTAAATTTGGTTGATAGTTCAGGAAGTTACTAATTTCTTTGTGATTGGCTCTGCTGAAAATATTCCGTTGAGGCCCTTAATTCCTTTGATGTTCGGATGACATTAATTATATTCGAAGATTCTAGCTATTAAACACCTATTGTGGCTCTTATTATGTAGGGTTTTCAACATTGTTATGTTGTATTAATGCATTTACTTCCTTTATAGGTACTTTTGTTGAATGGTATTCATGACCGAGAAACTAGCGGCTTTTCTGCTGCTTGCTTTGGGTTGGGAGGGTTTCTAGCACAATCCAACTCTAACCCACATAAATAGGTTAGTCTCTCTTAATCAATTCATATACATCATTGTATTTGTTTTCAATTCTCTCAAATTTTCTTTCTTTGCTGTTTCTATTAGTTTGGAGGGATTGAATTAGTTTTTGGTTTCAATCTGAGGACTTGATGCTGCAAATGATATCATCTACACCAAGTGTTTGTGTTTTTGCTTCTGTTTCTGTAATATGGTGTTTGTTGCTTTCATAGTTTTGCTCGAGTTCAAATCGTAGAATCGTATCAATTCATTGGTTGTCCTTCTAAGAATTAGTATATGATTTGTTGTTCAAGCTCTTCGGTGATCGAGTTTGTGTCTCGTTTGGTGGCTTGAGGTGTTGTTTTAATGATATAACTTGTTATATTTGTAAATACAATCATGCAACTTTAATTCTTCGGATTTCTTAGCATAACATTTTTTGCCTTTCTTGACGTCATTAGGGATGGATGCATCACTTATCTATTACAGAAAAAGTATTTAGAACCATAATTGTTTTCGAGAACCCAAAATAATTCATATACTGTCCCACAGTGGAGGCCTCATCGTGCATATGTATGTCATGTAATCATATATCAGCGAATAAGCATTCTCCCTCACATTCTTGTCAGAATAACTTTTTTTCTTCTCTTCTTTTTTCATTTTCAAATTTTAAAATTTTGACAAATAGACTGCCTAATACTATATATCAAATGACAGTAGTAAGAGATGTAATTAGAAGGCTGTGATTGGTGGCTTTGCCTAGAGTTTTGTGATTTTGTCAAGTTCTGTTTCTCTGAGACATCTTCTTTCATTGTGGGTTGATGCAATTTTGCATAATTTCTATTACATCATTTGTATGATGCTTCAGCTGAATTATTATGTTTGCCTTTTTATCAGTGAATTAAGGTATGAACTCTCCATCAACTCAATTTGCCACTTCAGAATGATGGGTTTATATGAGAGACAAATTTTTTAGAAGTGGGCGCACCAATAAATTTGGTAAAATCTAGTCAATTCCTGTATATTTTTGTGTTCATTCATGTATTTGGTTTCTAGATTTGTAGTAAAACTCTTTCCGGATAAACCACAAACCTAGAAAAAGTGCCCACAAAAATAAAATGTAAGATGTAGATTAATGAATCTTTGGTCTACATATTTTATTTTCTACAATTAAAAAAATGTCTAGCATTACTCTACATTTTCACACCCACTAACCACTTCATGGTTTTTTATTATAATTCCCCACTCCTAAGGTTTGGAAACCAAATCAAGTAACCATCACAATCTTATAACAAATTATTGGTTAATTTACAAGTAATGAAGCTCAAGGAACAGCTTTCCGAGGGAGAGAAGGAGATACAGAGGCTACTAGAGAGATGCGATAGTGTTTCAAGCAACAACCCAGCTTCATTGTTCTCCATGGAAGCCATGGATCCACCTCCTTTTCTAGGGGAGTTTGGGATGGAAGGGTTTGGAAATATTTTTTATGTGCCAGAAAACAATTACAATCATGGCATGGATTGGGTTAATCTTATATGATATGTAATTAAAGCAGTTCTAGTATTAATGTAGCTAGTGACCATCTTATGTACATCTTTTCTTTCTTTCTTTTTTTTTTTTTTTTTTTTTTTTTTTTTTTTTTGGCCCTTGGCTTTGTTTTTATGTTGTAGTGTTTTAGTGGTACTTTACATTTGACTAGAAGATGGAATTGTTAATGTTAGAATATAACTTGTTTTTTAATTATGGATGAATTTTTATTTATATATTATACTTTTTATATTATTATATAATTATTGATTTTTTTATAGTTATTTTTCATTTAATACAGATCATTTTCATATTTTTAATAATTTTATTACATGTTTTTTTTTTTTAAATTTTTTTTGAGGCGGCAGAGCACCCCGTCTCAAAAAGAAAATTGAAATAGGCTTTTTGCAACGGCACTTATACTGTTGCAAAAGGTAGGGAATATAATTGAAAAATAAGGCCTTTAGCGACGGTATCATAGCCATCGAGAATAGTCATTAGCGACGGCTCAGATTGCTGTCTCAAATAGACTTTTAGCGACGGTATTTTTGTCGTCGCAAAAAACTCAGATTTTCATCCATTATTGGTGACAGAAATTTGCCGTCGCAAAAAAAGGAATTTTCCCGTCGCAAAAGCAAAGGCGACGGCACTTGCCGTTGCTAAAATCTTTTTGGAACCCCTTTTGTTGTGACCCCCACTTGCCGTCGCAAAAAGCCATTTTATCGTTGCAAAAACCTTTTGAGACGGCATGTGGGGTATTTGCAACGGCGTTTGGGGTATTTGTGACGGCGTTTTGCCGCCGCAAAAAATAATTTTTTTTTGTAGTGCTACATACAGTAAAATAAGTGAACAAAAAAGAGAAAATAAAAAAAAAATAAAAAAATAGAGAGAAAAATAAAAATGGGAGAAAATAAAAAAATAAAAATAAAAGAGAGAGGAAGGTGGGATCATAGAAGGATAGATGAAAAAATGAAAAAGTAAGAGAGAGAAGCGAGAAAATAGTAAATGTACGTGCAAGATATTTTTTGAAAAATATATCTCAGCCATTGAGAAAATAAAAAAAATAAAAAAAACAAATAGAGAGAAAAACAAAAATGGGAGAAAATAAAAAAAATAAAAAAAAGAGAGAGGAATGTGGGATCATGGGATCATAAAAGGATGGGTGAGAAAATGAAAAAGTAAGAGAGAGAAGCGAGAAAATAGAAAATGTACATGTAGGATGTTTTTTAGAAAATATATCTCAGCTGTTGTTTTACAATTTGAATAGATCTGAGTCGTCCAAATGTCCTAGTAGGACAAATATGTGTAAGACAAATTTAAAAACCATCCTGCTTTATTATATATAAATATATTATAGTGAGTTAAAATGAAGTGATTGATAATTGTAATATGCATGAATTATTCAATAAAAATTATTTTTAAGTACTATCATGAATTACATGCAAAGATCTATAAATCTAGAGTAATTGCATGAAAAAGTTTATAAACCCAAGTAGATTTTATGTAAAACTATATAGACCATATGTAAATTTATACGAATTTGAACATGTTGCTTAAAAAGATTTATCATTAAAATATACTATAGAATAACGATGAAAAAAAATTACATGGAATTTTATGGCTTCAAATAGATTTCAATTAAAAAAATGATTAACCTCGAGGGATTGCTTGTAAAACTCTATGTATATTATAATCTTCCCTAAAGAGGAAAAATAAATAAATTATTGGAGTTAGGAGATATAAAATATTAATACCTTAAAGAAATTTTTATGATCACTATTGTATTAAGAGGAAAATAAATAAATAAAAAATAGACGTTTTTGGGGGTTTGTTTCCAATGTTGAGTTTTGTTGGTGGATGTTCAAATTTGTATATATATAATTCTTAAAGTATTTTTTTTAAGGGTTCGTTTGGAAAAGTGGGTTAATTTTTTGACTTTTTGGGTTTTTTGGGACTATTTTAACCTAGGGTTAAAAAGTTTTGTTTGGGAAGGACTTTTGATTTTTTTATGAGATGAATAATATAATGATTATGAGTTGGATGTGATATTTTATCTTATTAAACTAAAATATTTATTTTATTTTTTGCGCCTAAAATAACCAAAAAAAACCCAAACTTGCCGTTCAAAGGTAGTCTAATTTTTTTTTTGGGGTCCATTTGGCCCAATCGAATATGATTGTACAAATCAGTTATTATTATTTTTTTTATTTTTCACAACCCAAGATATCTCTTGCCCAGCTGCATCTAGACTGGCGACAATTAATTCTTAAATTTTTTGAAATTAATGGCTAGACAATTTTTTAATGATTTTTAGAGCTCGTTTGGAATGTTTCATTAGGGTTAAAATAGTCATATAAGACAAAATAAAATATTTTAATTAAATAGGGCAAAATATCACATTTAACCCATAATCATTTTATTTTTTTCTACGAAAGTCAAAAAAATCAAAAAAGCTATCTCAAACGAGACTTTTTAACCCCATAAATAGTTAAAAAATCAAAAAGTCAACTCACGTCCCAAATGAGCTCTTAAAATATTCAAATTCAAAATTTTAAATCTTATACTCAAGTTTATACGGCTCAACCAATCCTTTAGATTGTACAAATCAATTATCGTTGAATACTAATTTTGATGGGCAAAAGTGCAATTTTATAATTTAGACAATTTAAATTTTACCACAAGTCACCCATTAAATTGGTTGTGAGGTATAGTTTATTCCAAATAGTTAAAAAAAGGTCTTGTTTGGTTTGATTTTGAGAAAAAAAAATTCAGATTTATTTTTGAAAAAATAGGAACTAATTTGATAAAAATAAATATCAAAAAAATATTTTTAAATTTCTAAAATTTTTTTTGGCCTTTCAAAAGATAAAATTATGTAAAAATTATAAGTGTTTTTAATTTTTTATTACTAAACTAATTTTTAATTTTTTTTAAAAATTCAAAAATAAATTTTCAAAAACCAAACCAAATATGGAGAATTTCTTGTAAGTTTAATTTGTTTAAATTTAATAAACTTTTTTTTTTCAATCAAATTAGGCTTTAACAATTATTGATTTGTATAATTATTTCCAATTAGACTATATGAAAAGAAAAGAAATTGCAAACTTTATGGAGTAAAAAGATAAAATTAATAGTTTAAGAATTAAATTAAAAAATAATAATGATAGCTTTTAAGAAATAAAGGTGAAATTAACCATTGTGAAATAACATAAAAATATGACAAATACAAATGAAATGAACCCATTAATGACACTAAGCCCTTGTTTGGGAAGATTAAATAAGTGTACTTTTTGTCTTTTTGAACAAAAAAATTGAGGCTGAAAATATGGATGTTTGGGTTAACTTTTTGACTTTTTATGAAAAAATGTGTAATAAAAAATTGTGAAAATTGATTTTTAGAGAAAAATTTGAATTGGGAGTTGTGCAGCTATAATTGTTGACTTTTGATGAATAGTGTTAACTTTTTAACTTTTTGAGTAACTTTTTAACTTTTTAAATTATTTAAAAGTACCCAAACTTAGCCTAAAAAACTTCTTTTGATAACACCAACACCAACACCAACACCAACACCAACACCCAACCCATTAGTTTGATGGGTTAGGTTTCTTAGCCCTCTTTTAAGCACCAACATAAAAAAGCTTCTTTTAATAATACCACCACCAAAACCCAGACTCGCTAGTGCCCTAGCTTCTTCTATTCTATTCTATCCACACACCTCTTCTCAAATTCAGTTCAATCCCAATCAACAACTATATTTTAAATTACCGCCTTTGCTCGTTGATTTCCAACTTCGCGCGAAAACATGCAATCCGATGGTAACCCTCAATAACCCTAATTTTATTTTCTTCAAAAAATTGTAACTTTGATAGTCTCACCCTTGTTTGAATTCTCTAATTTTTGTTGTTCTTTTCAATAATTTCAGGGAAAAAAGCTTCATACAATCCAGCTGCCACACTTGCTTCTCTGTTGGGCAAGAGAGAGAAGCTTCAGGAAGAACTTCATAACATTGAAAAACAGGTATAATGTATACATACATGTATTTGTATTTTGTCTAGGTAACCAGTACTGATTGTGAGCTTAAAAGTTGTGGTGTGGTGTTAATTGTTGTAGGTCTATGAATTGGAGACAAGCTACTTACAAGAATCTAGTCATTTTGGCAATGCCTTGAAAGGATTTGATGGGTTTCTTTCTGCTTCGAAAAACACTACAAAGTAGGTAGATTTTTGGGGACAGCCTTTAATTTGATGGAACTATAGTTTTCCAAGTGAATTTGTGTTTCTTTTACCGTAATTTTTGTTAATGTTTTATCGTATGAATCGTTTAGGTTCCCGTTCTATTTTAGATAAGCAATTTAGCATTTCTGTGCATTATCAAAGCCGCTTTATTGGTCAATACTAGTAATGATTTAAATATGCTTTTGAGACTGGAAAATATCAGCCACAAAAGGTTGTATTGCACTTACTAGAGGGTCTAGAAGTGATAGTAGGTAAGCAGGTGCAGGCTGTCCCCCACCTTTTTGTTCAGAGGCTGATTCTTGTGACTCAAACCTGTGCTGGGAGCAGGAAGAAGAATGGAAAAAATGTATTGTGCGATCATGTATGGTTCTAGAGCTCTAATGATTTGTTTTTGGAACAATTGGAATTGAAGTGGAAACGGGAAGGGGTGCCACATCATTGTCATTTGATTGCATGCGAAATGACATGGAGGAAATTGACAAAGCTTATGACCAAGTTAGTCTATAAAAGAGGATTACCTTCAATTTTTTGCCTTGGAATTGTGTAGTTCTAATGGCATGTTGATAGCAATTAAGGTGAGTGCTAAAGATTGGATACAGTTCAACAATTTTAGGGATCATTATCAGTTCAATGATGAGATGACGCTATAAAGCTTTTCTTGAGCAAGATTTAAGTTTTCCTTTTAGGTCTAAAGAAAAATTTGACTTTTGTTTTAGGTGGAATTTTGAATAGAAAATATAAAAAATTTAGTTGGATGTTTGAGAAAATATTCAATCTTGATGGACTTTTTGGAGTAGGGAAAAAGTTAGAACATTATTATTTTCTTGAAGTTCTAGTAATTAATTGGATCACATTGTTCATACATATTATTAGAAGCTTATAAAAGTACTTTTATTTTTTCAAATGCAATCATGTGCCAAGAGGGTGTAAACCAATGAGACAAAAAAGAATGAAACAATGCTTGAAATATTCAAAATATGGTGGCACAGTATTGTAAATTGGTGTTGTATGTTTGAGGGGTGAAACAATTCATCCTCGTAATCATTGGCATATGCTAAATGGTTAAAGATTTGTTAATGATCATTGTATCTATGTTTGGAGTGTGTTGGATATTCCCATGGAGTATAGGTGTTTGTTATCTCCATGTGTGGTGTGGATTTTTTGGGGGTATGATAATGGCAGGTCTTTGAAGGGGTAGAGGAGCCTATATTTGAATTTTTTATATATCTGTGTTTCAGTTTCAGGGAATTTCAACTCAACCCTTGACCAATTTTTATGATTTGCAGAGTCTTTTGATACTTGAGGCATTGGGCATATGGCTATTTGACAGTTTTGGCTATTTGTATGTAGGTGAAATCCCCTTGGATGCTTTTTCTAATAAATTTTACTTAAAAAAAATAATTGTGGTATTAGGTAAATAATGAAATGGAATTTAGAACAATGTAGGGTACTTCAGACTACACAAATTGAGGTTCTGAGATGATACTTTTGATATGCAGATAATGCTTGCAATTTTAAATCCATTGCAAGTGAATATTTTTAATATTGTCAGTGAAATTTTAGACAACTTGTTGAGGTGATTAATGACTGATGTGTTAGTGTGCATGCATTCAAATAATGAAGTGAATATATGTCAAGCACTCCAATGCACATATTTTGTGTCAGTATACCATGTTCACATTTTGACAGTCAATCATGAGTTTTTGGTTAGATTTTTTTGTTTTTTTTTACATGAAATTTTCTGCATTATGAAGTTTCAACATCAACCATTTACCATTGTTTATTTTTTGACATTGAACTGCAGCCTAAAGAGATCCAGAAAGTTTCAGCCTGAAGATAGGATCTTCTCATTGTCCTCAGTCACCTCACCAGCGGTATGTACTAGATTTAAGAATATTATAATCAGTGGAGAATCTATTTTCCACTGCTTGTTAGAAACTTTTGTTGGAAGTAATAACACCGAGATTTTATGTTGGTATAATCTGTTAATGTATACTTATTTTGAGTAGTCAGATTCTTAAATTTTCTGTACTTGAAAGCATATATAAATGGTGATGAATGGAGAATTTAAAAATGGAAAGAGTCTTGCTTGAAGTGATGCTGTTAAAATTTGTAATCATGATGCTTTACCTGATCAATGTTAGGAGTAGGACCAGACTACAAAGAGCTCCAATGAAATGTAGTGTCACCTCCCTTGCACAATACTTTGTTGTAGGACCTCACCCAATTTGTGTCTTCCTTTCACCTTTATAAGCTGTGGTATCCTCTCTATATCTTCAAAAAAAAAAAAAAAAAAAGAAACTTGTTTACCTCTTTCAGCTCCCAATGCTGGACTATTCTAATACATTCAGGTTCTCAACATCTTCCATTCTCTGCGAAACTATCATACTTCAGCAATGAGAGTATTCTTAGGTAGCTATACCGTACAAAGCTGAGAAGGACTCACTAAAGGGAGAATCTCTTTCACTACACATCGTACCAAGACTATATCCTTTCTCCTATTCTCCTACTCCTATCACAAACCCTATATGCTCGCAGGCCTCCACCAAAATCTTTCCAGTGTCCCTCATAAGTGCACCTCACCTGTGTCAAAGTCCAACCTTTGGCACACACCCTCCACTGTTTTCCTCCACATGATGTCTGCTACCGAAGCAAACCTTCATAGGCAATTTATCCAACAAAGGCCCATTAATTTGTCTGAAAATCCTAATGCCTGAGCCCTCGTACCTTCAAAGGAGACCGTACTGTTTTCCTATATATCAAATGGTATTAAAATTCATTATCGAACCTTAAGTCAGCCACAACTGACCTCACACCTCCCAAAATCCCTAGAAGTTTGTAAATCCATACATTTGTATTTTTCGTGGCGGAAAAAGCAGCAATGTATGTAGTACTCTTAAGACTAATACATAGGGCAGTAGTTAATGCTATGTCTATACTAAGTTGAGTCTTATACAGTAGGCTTTTGAAGTTGCATTCAAAAGTTACCAACTTAATAATCCTCAAATCCTCCTTTGTAGATTAAAAAAGAAATCTTGTCTTTCATTGGTGTTGGATTACTTGATTTATATTATTGGACCTATTTCTTGATAGTTTAAGCTTTTGAATAGTTGGTGATGTAACATAGTGTCAGAGCTGTGCCTTGATGCATTTTCAATAAAGTTTGGTTATTTATCAAAACAAAAATGCCTGGTAGCTCGAATTATTGAGGCTCAAGTGGCCTGAAAAGTGTTCTCTCTCCTCTCTTTCAGTTTCCTCTCCTCTCGTCTCCTCTCTATCTCTGTTTCCTCTCCTCTCCATTCAAACACTCCTGGTATCTCTCTCTCTCTTTCTCTATCACACCATCCCAACCTCCTCTCTCTCTCTCTCTAGCCAGCAAAAAAGCATCCCTCTCATGCGTGAGAGAGTTCGCAAATTCTAATTCGATTGCACCGGAGAGGAAAAGCGATCTATGGCTGTGAGAGGAACCACGATCTATGGCTGTGAGGAACTGATTTAGGTTTGATTTTGTTTGATTTTGTCTGATTTGAGTTTTGATTTTGATTTTAATTTGTGGCTGTGGCTGTGGGTTCAGTTTTGGATTTGGTTTTGATTTTAGATTTTGATTTTGATTTTGGGTTTTTTTCTTGTTTGATTTTTTTGTTAAACTGCTAGTGAATATAGTTTTGAGAATTATAATTGTAAAAACATGTGTCTATGTAATCATGATGAATCTCTTCTTCTTCTTCTTCTTCTTCTAATTTTTCAGATTGTCAAAAGAAAAAAGTTGGCTGGTCGGCCTTTTTTTTCGCCGGCCGAATGGTTTTATGGCCAGCCGGCTACGTTTTAAAATTTTTCAGTAATTTTTTTTATTATTATTTTGATTTTGAGTTTGGATTCAGAAAGAGCAGAGGAAGAAGAAGAAGGAAAAAGAGAGGAGGAAGGAAAAAGGAAGGGAAAAAAAAAAAAGAAAAAGAAAAAAAAGGTGCCAAAACTAGCACCTTGAGCCATTTGGGCCAGGGAAAGTTCGAGCTACCCAGCAGCTCTGTTATCAAAAAAAAAAAAAAAAAAAAAGAGGAAAAAAAAACTTAGTGTCAGAGCTGACAAATCTTTTTTGTGCAAATCTTACTGCATGCTCATATGTTATAATACTTGCATATGCTCAACCCCACAAAACACCCAACCACAGATGCAAAACTCCCAACCAATAACCCTTACGGAACACCAAAACTCTACCAAAACAAACCAAATAACCCAACATGCTGTTTAAGGAATCTTGGCCTTTAACAAATTCTCTATAGTTGAATTTGGACTCTGAAATTTGGGCCTTAACAAAATCCCACTATAAATGAACTGTTTTGTGTGTATTTTTTTTTCTTTGCATGGGACTAGAGTCCTTTCTAAAACTAATTGATTGCAACAGATATCCGAATAGACATGAATTTCAATATGCTTAATATACATAGAGAAAATGAAGACACAGAATATTATTTCTAAAGCCCTTGCATTGGCTCATTCCAAATGCAACTGTAAATAAAAGGTGCTCTATTCAACATTCTTCAGACTTGCATCATGTATATTGTATATACATTGAACAGTTAATCTGTGTTTGTCATTGTTACACAAGCTTGCATCTTATGTAATAGCTTGAGGACAGTGACTTTGGCAGGTTGAGAATGGTATCATGCTACAATGTCAGTACATCCTGGTGAATTGTGATATACCTAAATTTTGCTTCTTGCTGATATTCGTGTAGATGGACATGACTTTATGCATCAGATTTGTTAGGCAAGTGGGTCACTGGTTAAAGGGTTGAATGTGGCCTTCAAACCCAACTGTTGAATCAAGAGCCTAATATTTCTTACCTCATAACTTGGGTTATTATTCATTAGAGAGTATATTTTGTTGTATAGTTTGAGAGCATTATATTGTAAAGATTATCTCTTTATGAAATTAAATGCAAGAACTGTTTGAGCTATACTTTTTAAGGATTAGTGTTTTGATGTGCATCCATACAGTTCTAAATTTGATCCCGTTTCAAAATTCTATCGTCATATTAATTGTTCATCTGTGGTAAAGTTTTCTTATCAAGGGTTTTACTTCTTTTGGCAATGCGATTATAATTTTGAAGAACAAAAATCATACGACTTAATGTTGACATGATGAGAAATAAGGCATTAGTTTCATCTTTTAAAGAAATTAGCTAAAACTGTTTCTGCTATTGAAGTCTTGCACAAACTGTAGCGTTCTTTTCTGGCCCAAAATAGCCGAATTTCTTGTATCATCTGCAAAAGAAATCGCTAAATTAAATATTCACATCCTGTTATCAAACTTTTGCTTTCCACTCGAGAATTCTCATCCTTTCTTTTCTTCTGCTGCTATCTAATTGTTGCTTTCCACTTTGCTGAATTTCTTTTCCACTTCTAGTTTTTGCTTTAGTTACTTTGTTTTACACAATTCCAATTTGTTGTTTCTACTGGAAATTGAAAACGAGGCACTGTTTTGCATGTACTTGTTTGTATCTAATGTTGCTGTTCTGTTCACTTTGTTTTATTTATGTGCAGGCTGAGGAACAAGGATTTGGACGAGATGGTGGGCTCTTGTTAATACACCTAGAATTATCCTTCTCTTCGTCTGTGATTAATTGACCATTTTACTTTTTCTTCTTCTCATTGCAGATGGAAGATCAGATTTAGGTCAAGGTCGACCTAAGGGCGGAGGCTTAGCCACTAATGGACAGTAAGTGAACCTTTGCATCACCACAAACCAAAAAACTATTGAAATTTTCTGTTGATTTATTTTTAAAAGAAATCCAATGAGTATTCATATTCATCGATATGTCAAGATCACATGATGAAAGGTAGGAACATTGTGCTTGTTAGTGCTTAATGTGAGTTGTTTCTTTAGGGGAAAACCGAAGAAGGGAAGAGCTGGAGGAAGAGATGCAAAGAAAATCAGGATGTCGAGTGATATAGATCCCGAGGATGAAGATGATCCTGATTTGGGCTTGAGATAACTACGTTCCTTTCTGAGATCTGTAACTTAATCCGATAACATACCCTTAAAAATAAGTTAATCTTTATCTTATATATCAAATATAATTTTATTCTTCTGTAGCCTATTCCAGTCAATTTGGTTTTATTATTAGTGTTCTGGAACTACTAGTGGTATGGTAGATGACTACAGTTGTAAATGTTTTTTTAGCCATGTTTATTTTTTTTCAATTATTTGTATCTGCTGGTGCTGTTGTATTCTGACTAATCTTGATTTTGTAAAATTGTATTTTTATATGATAAAAGTGGCGATTTCATGTACGCTGCTTAAATGTATGTTTGTTAGATTTCTAAACAATAAATGTATTTGTACGAAGGAAATGAACAATTGAAGATTATGTATATGTTGAATTGATTGTGTCCAATTTTGTTTGGAAAAACTTCAACTGTAACCTTTGGCCATATTTTGAATTTTTTGGATTTATTATTATTATTATTTTGAATTCTGATCAATTCATAATATAAATAAATAAATAAACTTTCTATTTCACTTACAATTCACTCTTTTTTTGAACTCAAAAAAAAAAAAAAAAAAAAAAAAAAAAAAAAAAAAAAACTATTTTCACAAATATTTATACAAATTTAAGATCCTAATACAATTTTTTTCCCCTCCTTTTCTCATTTCATTTTTTCCCCTCCATCAAACCAATTAAAATTTCTTTCATGTTAGACTGTTGATTTATGCTTATAATTCAACTTGTTAAATCATCAAATACTTGATGATCAATTTAACCATTGGTGCTAACAAAGTTCTTGCCCTAATTCGATTACGTTTCCATCAACTAATCTATTGACACACAGAATTGTCAAAATAAAAATTATTTATTTTAATTTCAAGAATTAAGCACAGCTTAAAAGTAATACGCACGAGCTGAATGTAAGTTACAAAATTATCATGAACAAGTCCATCTTGAGAAAATTACTCATTCATTTGTTAGTCCATAAAATTTTCTTTAACTAGCCGTCATAATATTGCACGACCTAGCTTTTTGTTTACTCTAAAAACATACATTGAATTTTTCATGTGTAGAATAAATATATACTTACTCTTTTTGAGTACCACACGGTTTCTACCTAATACATTTGATCTTTCTTCTTTAATTTGATGCATTTAGAACTAGCGGATGAAAGATTATTCTACTCCTATGGTCATACTAAAAAATAATAGATTAGTGACTTGCTTATGGTTGTTCACACACCTAAACTCAACAAACTTACGTGTGGGTTGCTTAGAGACTGGCAAAATATTATTCGAAAATTTATGCACATTAAATCAACTGGGAAATTGAGATAGTCACTTCTATCTAGAGGCTAAAAAATTCTAATATAATGGTGATAGCAGCCATATGACATTACCATCTAATAATTATTTATTATTTTTTCTTCTAGGTATATGTGAGAAGGTTGTTACATCGTGAAAGTGGGTTTTATTGTCATAAGTAAAAATTGATTATTTTCTCCTCGCCACATTATAGGTAGGACTGTAAATGAACAGAATCATTTGTGAATATGTTTGAGTTCGGCTTGGTAAGAGTTCATTCGAATTCGATTCGTTAATTTTTTTTTTTTTGCATTCGAACTTGAGCTCGAGCTTATTAAATGTCTAATAAACAAGCCAAAACATTCGTAAACTTGGCTCGTTGGTTGATTCGTTTAATATTTATTATTTATATATTAAAGAATATAAAAATATGTATAAAATATAAGATAAATATGTTATTTATATATTTAAAAAATATAAATGTAAATAATAGTTAACTATAGATAGTACATTTATACAATAGTGGTGGTAAATATTATTATTTTGAAAAAATATTGACTTTTTTTAATATATTTATATATATTGTATATGTAATTATATAATCAAAATTTTAATTGTAACTTTAGTATAAATTTATAAATTTTTTGGTTCGTTAAGGCTCATAAAGGCTTGTAAACAGGCTTAAACTCGAGTCAAACCTAAGTCAACTCGGCTCGAGCTCTGTTTGTTAAATTTTTATTAAGCTCGAGCTCAATCTCAAACTCGTTAAAATCTTAATAAATAAATCTAAACATACTAAAATTTGACTCCACTCGGCACATTTGCAATCCTAATTATGAGGTTGCATTGTGTTATTTATTTATTTTTTTTTTCATTATAGAGTATTTTTTTGGTGGTTATTGGGTTTGAGTCGTTGCTTTCTTCTCCTTTTTTATTTCTTGTAATGTTTTTGGGTTGTTGGTATATAATTGTTTCGATTGATATAATTTTTTAAACATATTTATAATAATTCTCTTATCAATTGGGTAAAAAAAAAATATACCTGCATTGACGTGGCAATGATTAGGTCTTAATTGGTTGATTCTTAAATGAGTTAGCAACTCATATATAACAATCCACCCAATTGAGAATAAATTCAGAGATGGCATTTTAAAAGTACTTTTTTATTTTATTTTATCAGCAAAATAAAAAATTTTATTAATGAAGAGAGCAAAATATAAACAAAACTTAAAATTGATGAGAAATCAATCAAAAGCAACCAAAGAGAGAAAACAAACAACACTACAGCAGCAAGGCAAAAAATAAAAAAAACAAACAAACACTAGCACACCCAAAGCCAAGAGTTGACTCTGCATATCTGGAACCAGCTTTCCTGTGTCACACCTTACTTAGACCTACTTCAAGTTAGAAACAGTATCAGGAATAGTTAGGTCAAGTTTGATATATCCAAAATAATTTATCTTTTTATTTTTTTATTTTTTTTATCACATCACCTTTTTACTTTTTTTTATATTGTTTTAAAAAAAAAATAAAAAGTATATTTATTTAGGTCATCCTAAACAACCTTTTAAAGTTGCCACAGAGCAACTCTAACCTTTACCGGATCATCCAGACCAGCCAAATGTGTTAACCTTTTTCAATTTATTAATAAAAAATCTTTACAATCTAATGCTTCATTTGTTGGGGCAATATTGTTTTGCACATTTTCCAGGATTTGGAACAACAAAAAAAATAAAAGTCAAAGAAAATTTTTTGCACCATCAATACGAAAAGTATCTTTTACTTTTAATATGTGAAAAATATTTTCAAAATCTAACTAATGTCGCCATCACTATTATAACTATTATGACATTAATTTTAAGATTGCAATTATATTTAAAAGAATATTTTTTCTATAAAACATTTTCTTAAAAAAATGGTTCATAATTATTTTTAGTCGAAAGAAAGGGAGCGTAATAAATAAGCCACCACGAAGATTAGGCGAAAGTCTTGAAAATTAAAACGTCAAGCAAGCGTTCTCTATAATTTATAATGCAACTAATGTTGATCAAATGGTACTAGTTGACGACAAGGTCAAAATTGATGACCAAATCACACTAATAAATGAATTTTAATTTGTAGCAAAAGTTTATTTTCAAAAGGGAAAAGACTTTTGTGCAAATGAACCAATTTCGTTTGGGAAGAATATTTTTAGTTTGATTTTTTTTTTTTTTGACTAATTTAACCTGATTAAATTAATTTTATTTGGGAAATTTTTTTTAACTTTTTGATTTTTTTGTGAAAGAAAAAGTGAAATGATTGTGGTTTAGATGTAATATTTTATCTTATTGACTTATTTAACTTATTTTGTCTTTTTGTACTGTTTTAGTTCCAACCTAAACCCAACTTATTTGTCAAACGAGGACAATGTTGGATCATAGTAAACTCATTTTACGTTTAATTTAATAATTTGAATTATTCTTTTTGTACGATTTATTAAGCATGCCTTTCATAAAAATATTTAATTAATTAAAAATTAATAGCTATATGATCAAATCATGCTTGTCGTATAAAAATAGATAATAAATATAATTTTTAAAATAAATAATATAATTATCAATATCTAATTAATTTAATTTTTACAAGAATAATTTGCTCTGCAAGCTTTATAAGTTAAATGGATCAGAAGATTGAAAAGTTGGCCAACTAAGACTCAATAATATCTATCTAGTTAGATCATCAACTAGAAAGAAGTCCAACCTTTTTGAAAAATTAATTGAGGAAAGTATTGGAAAAGCGAGTAGTTATTGGATATTTTTAGAGTATCGTCACGTAGTGTTTTAAGGTATTGTGATTAGTGAAAAAAGTAAGACTTATAGGCCTCGTTTGGAAAGTGGCTATTTTAGTAGGCTATTTGGTTTTTTGACTATTTTAGTGGCTATTTTAGTTTTTGTGTTTGGGAAGATGAGATGATTTTTTAGTTGAATTATTGTATTAAAAAGTGTGTTGAAATGATGTTTGAATTTAAAATGACAAATTTATCCCTAAAATTATAATTTTTTAAATTGATTAAAGGGGTAAAATGGTAATTTTGCTGCTTAGGTACCATTTGTTTTGTGTGATTAGGTACCTGACCTACTGTAATTGTCATTGTCACCTTTTTTTTTTTTTTGAAAAATCCTCTAACAGTGCTGCTTTTTTGCTTTTTTCTCCAAATAGGCTATCATAGCCTCTTTAGCCGATTCCCAAACAGCGCCATAATTTTGTATCGAGTGATTGAAAACATAAAGAGGTATTATATATGATGATTAGTCAAGGAATATAAATACGTAACGTTTTAGGAATATTGAATAATTTTTCTTGGAGAAAGTCATTCACTCAGATTATAACAAAATCTTTAATATGTTTTGGAAGTGTCAAATTAAAAAGTTCGAAAAAAAAATAAAATGATCACTTGATGCAAAAGATCAATCCATATTTTAGGAATTAAAAAAATTGCGTTATCTACCTATCTAACCGAGACTTGTCCAATTGGCTATCCTTGTATACTTCGTTGGAGTCTATTTTTGTCAAAAATAAATATTAATTATTTCTTCTCATTGTGAACTAGATTTTATTATTTCCTTTCAATAATGGGCTGTATATTTCCTTTCAATTGGTGGATTATAAGTCCAAGAATTAATTAACAAAAGTGTAATAATATATTTTTAAAAAATGATAGTTATCAAATGAAGTAAAATAAATTATAAATACACCCCTCTAAGATTTGCTTATAATACTAATTGTCTCTGTGATTTGAAAAATTACAAATAGTCACTTATTGAAAAAATTTATTTAACAAAATTAACTGAAAATGAAATTTTTAACTACTCTTCAATACAATGATAAAATTATATGAATTATTAATTGAAATAAATTTCTAACAGCATTAAAAACTGTTAATTGACTTGATGATTTATTAATAAAATGAGCCATTTTTTATGAAATTAGCAACTTCAAGAGACAAAGTCTAATTTCTAAAATCGTAAGGAACAAATTGTATTTTAAACAAATCTCAAGAAATATATTTATAATTTACTCAGTGAAGTATTTCACCTCCTATATGTTCATAAAATTAGAGAAGAGTTTCGATAATATATAGAAGCATTCTCTAATTAGTGTAATAAAATGAAAAAGTGTTATTGGCATGAAATTACATAGAATTATATTCCTTAAACGCAGTGTTTGTTTGTGTACCTGTAGCATGTCAATTAGGAGTAAACAATTTTCTACAAGTGGAATCAAAATTATGGGGGGGATTAACTTAACAATATATATAAATAAATAAATAAAAACTTAACAATAAATAAGCCTTGAGTGCAAGTTGCTCTTTTATCCCTATTTAAAATATATATGTATATATAGCTCATACACCTTGTTTGTTTTCACTTTTCAAAAAACACTTTTCAGAAAATTTTACTTTCTTATTTTTCGTGTTTTTTTGTTTTTATTGAATTTTTTTAATATTTTAAGTAATTTTTTTACTTTTTAGACACACCTAACATAAATACACTTAATAAGTAAAAAAAATGTAAAAAAAAATCTTTTAAAAATTCACTAAATACCAAAAATACAAAAAAAAAATATATTTTTTTGTATTTTTATGTATTTATTAATTTTTTAAAACATTTTTTCATAAATTTTTTACTTTTTAAATACATCTAAGTAAGGTGCATCTAAAAAAGTAAAAAAAATATTCACTAAAAATAAAAAAACACGAAAACTAAAAAAATTAATTTTTAAAAAACTTAATTCAAAAAACTCAAACTAAACACCGTAGCTTTACAAGAACAATCTCTTTTTAAATGAAAAATCCTGGGTTTTAAATATTTTTTTCTTTCTCTTTAATCTGTGTCCCACTTGGAGAATTACTTTAGAAATTGAACTTTTCCAGTCTGTCATTAAATAATGTTTTTTTAACAAGTCCTAGCTTAATGACTAATTAACAGCAAAATATTTTTTTATTGGTACATGATGGAGGAAATTGCCAAACAGATAAAACACTTCATAATAATATAAACAAAGATGGGTAGTGAAAAAGGCATCCATAAGTGACTTTTTCTTTTTTTTTATTTACTTATTTATTTTTTCTCTCTCTTTCTCTCAAAGAAGCCATCAACAATCATTAAATTTGAATAAACAGTATAAAATTACAGATTAGTGGAATATACTTTAGACTGAAGCAAGACAAATGACTTAAATATGAAGTGGGATTAATTAAAGGTGGATTAGTCATAATGAAGGAGAGAAACAAACCCATTTTGCTTTATTTATTTTTTTGTATTTTTTACACTAGGTAAGATATTAGTGGGTTAGTAAATTAGTTAACATATCCGAACAATTAACGCTTCTCTATAAACTCGACCTCTAAACTTTTCTTTGAAAACTTAAAAATCCAACCACTTAAATTATGCTCAAATTACACTTTTGTTTATTAGATTGTGTTTTTCTTTTTCGTTCTTTTCTTTTTAAATTTAGAACAATTTTTTTATTTTCTTTTGATCAACGAAAGTTAATCGTTAATTGTTAAGTTAGCATTTCGAAAGAGTTGAAACTCATAAACCCACACACTTTATAAAAAAATCTTACCCTCGTATTTCGCTCTTAAAAATAGAACCCAAAATCTCTTCCTTAAAAGAGATTTGATAGGAAGATCAGGCAACTAAGTTAGAGCCACTCCGAGCACAATTTTTTTATAGCATGATTGCAGCGGCGGAACTAACAAGGCACTGAAGGGGAGCCTTGGCCCCCTATTTAAAAATAAAAAATTACATAAAAATTTATATTTTATGAAGAAAAGAAATTCCTTATAGTGCCCGCATCAAGTGTTAGTACAAAAAATGCGAAGACCGAAACATCTTAGTTTCATTTTCACCGACTAATAATGAATCACATTATTTTATCATATTTTGTTCATCACTTTATATTTCATTATTAATTGAATTAATAAATTCCACCACTAATATATATTATCAATGCAGTTGTAACACGTCATATAGTATATAAAATATAGTAAAATAATGTGATTATCATAACATTATTATTCATGATCACACAAAGAAACCCTAACTCTCTCTCTCACCTTTCTCTCTCTCATTTGTCTCTCTACATATTTTTTATTGCTTTTTGTGCAATGATTTTAAATGTCATAACCATCTTAAGTAATTCTAGATTTGAAATAGCGTCAAATTCTACTTTGATAAATGATCAAGTTTCAATGTGAAATTAAATTTATTATGTTCATATTTTGTTAAGGTCGAAAGATTTTCATTGCTCATGAAAAAGCTTAATTTATAGTCTTAATATATTATTCTTTATTGAACTTATAAAATATATTCATATTTTGTTAGAAATATAAGAATTTTATTAATTTATAAAAAAAAATATTTTTCATAATTTGGTTCCCTGAAATTTTAATCCTAGTTTCGCGTCAGCGTGTGTTTTGAAATTAATGTTGCTTTCAAGCATTAACCAAGTTGGCCTTAAAATATTTTTGTTATTAGAAACACTTGCATCCATATTTTGTAAAATTGTCAATAATTTTTTAATTTTATATCTATTGCTGAGGGAGTGCTATTTTTTGGTTATTTTGACAATGGGGGCGTTGTCTTGATAGTTCAGATGTCGTAATCTATTGATAGTTGGAATATTGTCACAAATAAAGATTTGAACCCTTGATTTTGATTGAGATTAGAGTTCTAGCTAACTCACTAATCCCAATTGATTCCAAATTATGAATTTTCAACGGGTTACTTTTCTATAAAAGTGAAACTAAACAAGGTTTAGGTGCATAACTGGTCCAATCTTATGGAAAACGCTAAGGTGCCATTTAGTAAAAACTTTTTTAGTGGCTTTTTGGAATTAAGACTTTTTTAGTTTGGGATTAAATATTTGGAAAGAAATTTTTGGTTATTTTTGAATTTTGTGAGAGAAAAAATACAATGATCATAATTTGGATGTGACATTTTGTTTAATTGACTTATTTAACATATTTTGTCTTATGTGATTTTTTAGTCCCAACTGGAATAACCAAAAGAAGCCTAAAAAAAGCATCAACTACCCCCCTCCCTTTTTTTTTTGTGATCTTGAGATAATATTGACATATTTCTTGCATCATAAATTACACATAAATAGAAAAGGATACAAAACTATTATATATATATATATATATATAACAAGGAAGTGTTCACAATGTTATGATTATAGCAATGCATTCAGTATGAAGGCCACACTCTATTAAAATGAATACAATATTTTTATATTAATATAATTGAGAGGGTATTTGTATAGCTAAATTGGGCCGAGCTAGAAAGCATTGTTTCTGAGTATTAGGTAGCGTTGTGGGCCAAGTTATGAGCTCAGGATAGCTCGGTGTGAGAACAATGGTTGATAGGTCGGTCGGTGAGCTCCAGTTGCAGTCAGTGGGCAAGCCGAAGTGCTATGTCGGCTATATATAGGAAGACGAGCTAGAGGTAGCATGGCGAGAGGATTCAAAGCAATTGGTGATCGTGCGGCCCGGTCAGGGTATTTGCGCCAAGTAGCTCGGCTAGGCGTAGCGAGCCAAGCAAGGTGATGACCATCTCACTTGGTTGGCAGTGAGTAGAGTGTTATCAGAATATGCATTATCCTTGGAAATATAATTCCTATGAGGACTCTGCTAAGGAGAGTAGAGTCTTACTAGGATTGTGCAAACCATCTCACTTAGTTTGTAGTGAGTAGAGTGTTATTAGGATAGACACTCTTCACTGAGAGTGTGATTCCTAGGAGGACTCTTATAAGAAGAGTTAAAATCCTACTAGGATTGTGTCAGGCATAATCTATTAAAGCTCATAGCAGGAGCTATGTACAGGTATCACAATTTTTACTCTCAAATTCATAGAGCTTTTATGTCTATTGTCTATTGACTGATTTAGGCATCGGAGGGGTTTCCGGCATACACCTACCAGCTAGCTCACGTTTGTGTTTTTAAGTAGTAAAGTGACAATGTTTGGAGGAGTGCAAACTTGATCAACAGGATTATACAAGAAGATTATTTCATACTCGTAAAATTGGCGCCGTCTGTGGGAAGAACACAGAACAAAACCTTTTGAATCAAGTTTTCCTCTCTAGTAAAAATCAATGGCGCACGATGAGGATTTGCCACAATCTGCTATTGATGGGTAAACCCCTGAGGGAGGCGGAAGGTGAGAAGGTTTACCTTTTGTCTCGCCCATGGCAGAGTTAGACCCCTAGCGGCAAAATCCCCGAAGGGACACGCGGGAGAGACGGGGCTCAAATCCTTGTCGCTCTTAAAGTCCTGAGAGACAGAGGCGGAGGTTGGACCCCCAGGTTCTGGAGGATCGCGTGAGGGAGCAAGACGAAGTAATAAAAAGAATGGCGACTGATATGGAAACCATGAAGCTCTAGATAAAGGGCAAAGGAGTAACAACGAAATCAGGGCGCAAAGGCAATACGTCCCTTTACCACTTAGAAGATCATGGCAGATAAGCCACACTATCTCAAGCTGAAAGTAAAAGCCTAAGGATAGGCGATACACAATCACGAACCTCAAGGACTCATTACTCCAGGTCTGAGAGAACGAGAACTAAGAGGTCGTATATGGAGGGAAGCAGTTATCGACCCTCACATACGCACCAAACGACCTCTAGGCACACGGAGTTGCCTAAGTTAGCAGACCTGCAAATAGTGCTAGAGGAGAGGGCCCGATGGAAGGAGGACACCAGGGCTCATGACTCTTGTAGGGTTTTAGCCCTACAATGATTGGCCCTTAGGACACATGGGAGTGTCGAGGTAAAGATGTCAATGCTGCATATTGCTTACGAACCAGCTGACAAAGTGTTAGCAAGGTTACAGAGCTCGCCGTTTGTTCTAGCAATCGAGAGCGCACCACTACCCTCAGGCTTCCACCAACCCAAATTCACCACTTATGAGGGGAAGTCGGACCCCTACATGCACTTTCGCTACTTTCGCCAAGTTATGGTCGTGTATCAGTGAAATGAGGCTCTAATGTGTATCATGTTTCCTTCCAACCTTGGAGACCTGAGTTTAACGTTGTTTGAAAGGTTGCCAGAAAGTAGCATAGCTTTATGGGCGCAACTAGCAGAGACATTTGTGATTAGATTCAGAACAAACACCAAGACGCCAGTGGAGATTGACCAGCTTCTCTCCATAGACATGGGTGAGAAAAAAACATTGAGGTCTTACAATAACCGGTATTGGGAGACTTTTAATCAGATTGGAGATTGCCCCCACAAACCTAACTATTGCATAATACAAACGAGGTTTGTCGACTGGCAATAAGTTGAGGGATTCAATGACAATGACGCCACCCCTTACTATGGAAGCCCGGATGGAGAGAGTGCACCAACACATCCGGGTAGAGGAAGATGGGGCGCACACCAAGGCAGAGTCCAACACAACAGCGATACCGGACAAAAAGCTTTTGGCGAGAGTTAACAAGGTTGACAAGTAGGACAGACCGCGCAAAAGTCTTTGCCCAACTGGGAGCAAAGTGGGTTGACAAGTTTGACCAACTCTTTCTAAAAAATCTTTGCTCGACTAGGGGGCAATTAAGAAGGTTGGCAGGCTTGATCAACACTTTTTTCTTCCTTAAGCTGAGATAAGGATCTAGGCTCAGGAAGGTTGGCAGGTTTGACCAACACTTTTCATTCTTCAGCCGAGATAAGGATCTAAGATCAAGAAGGTTGGCAGGTTTGACCAACACTTTTTTCTTCCTTTAGCCGAGATAAGGATCTAGGCTCAGGAAGATTGGTAGGTTTGACCAACACTTTTTATTCTTCAGCCAAGATAAGGATCTAGGCTCAAGAAGGTTGGCAGGTTTGACCAACAGTTTTTTCTTCCTAAAGTCAAGATAAGGATCACAGCTCAGGAAGGATGACAGGTTTGACCAACATTTAGTTCATTCTTCCGTCGAGATGAGAATCTAGGCTTAAGAAGGTTGGCAAGTTTGACCAACAAAATTTTTGCACCCTTTAGCCGAGATAAAGATCTAGGCTAAAAGAGGTTGGCAGGTTTTACTAACAAAACTTTTTGCACTCTTTGACCGGGATGATAGTTACCTCGGCCAAAGTAGGTTGGCAAGTTTGACTAACAAAATTTTTTGCACTCTTTGGCAGGGATGATAGTTACCTCGGCCAAAGTTGGTTGGCAGGTTTGACCAACAAATTTTTGAACTCTTGGATCGAGATGGTTATCTCTGCCAAGGAAGGTTGGCAGGGTTAGTAAACTGAGTTAGTTTGCTCGGCGAGGCATAAAAAGAACGACTCGCCGTACGATTGCGAACTCGAAGGTGATATACATTGAAGGCAACAATGGAGGGCTATTCAAATTTTTGGGAGGTACATGACGATTGTAACAGGAGAACGAGGCTAATAGGGGCACACCACATGTCCTAAGAATGACATCGTATCAAATATGCTAGATTAGTAGAAGGACGTGCTGAGAACTGACAAGACTTGTTGGGACTAAATGAGTTGTGAGACCGAACAACTTCTCTAGTTCGACAGAGTTGAGCGTTTTTACCTCGGCTAGAGGAAAGTAATCCCAATCATGTTTTGCAGATGGAATTAAGGGGCAATTGAGAGTGTAATTTGTATAGCCAAATTGGGCCGAGCTAGGAAGCATTGTTTTTGAGTATTGGGTCACGTTGTGGGCTAAGTTACAAGCTCAGGATAGCTCGGTGTGGGAACAATGGTTGATAGGCCGGTCGGTGAGCTCTGGTTACAGTCAGTAGGCGAGCCGAAGTGCTATGTCGGCCACATATAGAAAGCCGAGCTAGAGGTAGCCTGACGAGAGGATTCAAAGCAATTAGTGATCGTGCAGCCCAGTCAGGGTATTTGCGCCAAGTAGCTCGGCTAGGCGTAGCGAGCCGAGCAAGGTGATGACCATTTCACTTGGTTGGCAGTGAGTAGGGTGTTATCAGAATATGCATTATCCTTGGGAATATAATTCCTATGAGGACTCTGCTAAGGAGAGTAGAGTCCTACTAGGATTTTGCAAATCATTTCACTTGGTTGGTAGTGAGTAGAGTATTATCAGGATAGACACTCTTCACTGGGAGTGTGATTCCTAAGAGGACTCTTATAAGGAGAGTTGGAATCCTACTAGTATTATGCCAGGCAGAATCTATAAAAGCTCATAGCAGAACCTATATACAAGTATCACAATTTTTACTCTCAAATTCAGAGAGCTTTTGTGTTTATTGTCTATTGGCTGACTTAGGTATCGGAGGGGTTTCCGGCACGCACCCGCCGGCTAGCTCACGTTTGTGTTTTTAGATAGTAAAGCGACGATGTTTGGAGGAGTGCAAACTTGATCAACAGGATTATACGAGAAGATTATTTCGTGCTCGTACAATAATTTTTATAATTTTTTCATTCTAATTTTGTAGTATGTATTGCCCATCAATACATAGGCACAATAATTTTCAACGACAATATATCTTGCTGTGTGAGTGATTTTCTGACCACACTGCCTTCCTTAGTAATTCAGCTGTAGAACATAGGCAGAATAGATGGCACCTTGCTGTCCTGCACAGAAAGAAAAGGCTCCGGCGGTGGTTCTTCCACCCGGGGGCACTCCGACGATCAAGTTAGTATATCTCTCAAAGATAATCAAGTATTGAACTCACAAGCTTGAGTATTAAAAACATACCTTAGACCCATGGGGGTGCCTCTCTTTTATAGCCAATACAATCCTAGCCCCAATAGGAGCCTAACTCCAATGGACTCAGGATTATTGCTAGTCTGGAACTCCCAGTGAAATTAGGATAAACTCTCTAAGAGTTTTATCTTTACCCAAACTGAAGTCTTCTCCCAATTTAGGACTCCTGTCCTTTATCCGTTTATCCTGGATTCCGATATCTTCGGAGATAACCTCGGCAACTCCGAGATTACCTCGGCATAACTACCACGACACGTGGCACCTCGGCTAACATGTCGGCGTCACCATGCCACGTGTTGGTACTCAGAAAATATATCCCCACAACTGCCCCCTAGGTTCTATTTCCTAGGCATTCTGAGGTGATGGAACCTACATTGTTCCTCTTTCCAGTACTTCGACACAAGATCTCTTCAGCCGAGGTCATTTATCTCAGGCCGACATATCTTCTTTTAGGAACAAGAATTCCAAGGAACTCTCCTACGCGCATGAGCTGTCATGCATCACTTCCCAACCGTTTTTCTTACGCGTTTTCTATTAGCTCGTGCCTATGACGCGATTGCAAGCCGTCTTTCATCTGTTTGCGCCGCCTGACGTCTGCGTTACTTTAGGCGCATTAAATGCCCTGTTTTGCTGCCGTTTCAGGTTTTTTAACAAAACTTTATTTTTCCCTCTTTCTTTCTTTACTTTTGCATTCGATTCACTTGTTTTTCTCTCTCTAAAGTTCTTTCTTCTTTGAATCTGCCATTGCTCTAAGCTTCAAACTCTGCAATTGTCTTTGTTCTGCCATTCCTGCGAAGCTTTCGCTACTGCTTCAACCGTCGCTTGTCCTTGGCGAATTTCATTCCGGCCTCACTTTATCCGGTAAGCAACTGGCCCTTCTTTTCTCAATTCTTGATCGTCTCTGGAATTTCTTGTTATTACTGCTCTGCCCAAGCATTTAATTTGTGAATCATTCATCTGAATGCGTCTTATTTCATGAATTTGCACATGTCATGAACACTTGCACTGTTTTACCACTGTTCTTGGCCTTCAACCTTTTGTAATCTCCGTGTTTCTAAGAGCCCATTTTTTGTTCTTGAATCTGAAACTTCATCTTTGTTTTCTGCCTGTTGTATTTTTTCTAGATCTGTGCCCTTGATCTTCGTTTTCCTAGTTTTAGGTTTGGGATTTGTCTATAGAACCTTTGATTCTTAGGAAAAACTGAAACAAGCCTTACCTGCAATTACCCAGATTTGTAGTCGAGGTTTTTGCAACCCTTCCGAATTAACTCTCTTCTGAAGCCTAGCCCTTTATATTTAGATTGACGCCATGGGCATGTGGAGACATAGGGTAAACACCCCAACCAAACTTGAATTCTTTAGGCAAGAGTTCTCCATCCCAAATGATGTCCACCTGAGACTAGCTAGGGAGGATGACTCTATTATGCCCACGGATGATACAATGCCTTTTCCTATTGTTGCCTTTGTTGAATGTGGACTTCGGCTCCCACTAAATCCCTTTTTTCGTGAAGTCCTTCACTACTACACCTTGAACCCTATGCAACTCACCATCAATTCCTATAGAGTGCTTAATGGTATCATAGCCTTAGCTCGGCAGGAGAATGTTAGGATCACTCTCGCCGATATCCAATACTGTTATACTATGTGCGCCCTTAACCTGAAAGAAAAAGGTTACGTGTATTACCTTAAGCCGAGGTCCACTGAATTCAAAATTGTAGCCGACCTCCCAAACTCCAACAAAGGGGCTGGAGATGACTATCTTATTACTTTTGGAAATTGGGAGTTTGGCTCAGACGAAGATGTTCATCTTTACCCTCTTCCTCGAATAGTTAAAGAGGGCAAGGGTAAGAGCCCAATGTCAATTACTTAGTTGTTGTTTTTTTATTTACTTGTAATTTTATCTGTTTCTGATGTCATGTTTTCCTTTGCAGACGTTCGTAAGCCACCAAAGGATTTTCGTCGGTCCTATTTTATAGGCAAAGATTTGAAAAAGCTCCTAGATCTGCCAATCCACAAACGCAAGGCTCCACTCTTGCTGAATTTTATTCCAACATATAAATCAACTTTGCCCGACGTCCCAAGGAGGAAGAAGAAGAGCCTATCTCCTCCCTCTGCTACCACTCTACAAACCGCATTAATATCTCAGGCTGACCAAGGGTCAACCTCTGATCCAGCCGATCAATCATCCACTTCAGCCCCTTACCTGATTCTAATACCCAAACGAAAACGCCGGCGCAGACTAGTAAAAACTGTCGAAATGGTTCGCCTGAAGACTGTCGCCCAAGACCTCCTAGCCGATCTCCCAGCCGACGTCGATGCTGTTCCAACCCAATCCATGCCCTCTCCAAAGCCTAAAAGAACCAAGAAGGCCCAGTCTGCAATTAAGGCTACTGAGGTTGAGGCTGAAGATGCCCTGCCTATCTCACAGTTGGCTGGGAATGGGGAGACTTCCTCTGCTCCCGCCAAAAGATCTGCTGAATCCTAGCCATCTGAGTATACTCAATCGAAGAGGCCGAGGTCATCGTTTACGACGACCTTGGGGTCCAGAGTACCAAAAGTCCTTTGGAGGCCTGAAATTACCTTGGAAGATAAACCTGTTTTCGCCAATGATAGCACTGCCGACATAAATATCGGCATAGCCCTTAGTACAGCTTTACTCCTTCCAGGCGATTTAAAGAAAAACGCCGGGATGAACGAATATGAAAATTACGCTCTGATGCTTCAACATTGTGTTCAAGTAAGTTTCTTTACCTAGTAACCTGTCTTTCTTTATCTTTTCATACTTGTAGATTTTGCACTAACTTTTGTTTCACGTTCTTTCAGGCTGTTCAACATGCCTATTCCTTCTCCATGTAATCCTTCCAGAACAAGAAGAAGTTGACTGAGATGAGGAAGGAATTTTCTTCTCTTCAGAAGATCAATAGGAGTCTTCAAGCAAAGATGAAAAAATTGAAGGATCAAGCTGAGGCAGCCACCAAGGCCCAATCCCTAGTTGAAGAAAAGGCCGAAGCTGCTAAGGCCATTAAGAAAGTTGCTGAATCCCAACTGAAGGAGGCCGAGGAAAAATCAGCCCAGGCCGAAAAGGAGCTTGAAGATGCTCTGGCCACAAAAACGGCCGAAATCAAAGAAGTCGATGAAAAGGCTTATGCCCAGGGCATAGCCGATGTTACTGAAGATTACAAACTACAAGTCAGGCAGGCATGCAACAGGGGATTCTCCCTTGGTTGGATGTCCTTGATAAAAAAACTTGATCTCCCTGCTAACTCACCATTCCGTAATGCTGACGCTATCCCTCTTCCATTCCCTCCTCCTTCACCTCCAAGTGAAGCCGAAGATGAGTTGGAGTCTGAATCTGAGGATGAAGGTAATAATGATAAAGAGGCCTAGGTGAGAAAGTCCAAGGATGCTGCTGAGGTCAAGTCTCCTCCTCAGGTTGAGCAAGTCCTGGACTTAACCCAAGATGAGGAGATTGAGAAGGTGGCCAAGGAAGTTGATTCAGTTCAATTGTCATCCGACCTTCTTCTAGCTAAGAGAAGTCTTAATAAAACACTTGCCGAGATCAATGCCGAGCTGGCTGCAGAAAAGTTTGCCGAGGTAGCTCTGCAAGAATCTGTCGAGGTAGTTCATCAAGAATCTGCCGAGGTAGTTCTTCAAGAATCTGCCGAGGTCCAGACCCAAATCGTTCCTGAGGCTGAAGAATCATAGCTTTTTTGTTTCTTCTTTTCTTCTTTTTTGTACCTTTTTGGTTTACTGAACAATGTAAGTTTCCTCTTATGGCCGATGTGCCTTTCTTTGTTACTTGTGAACAATTTACTTCTGTTAGGCCATAATGCCTTCTTTGTATGCAACTACAACTGTTTTTCTGAATGCTTTAGTCTTTAATTTCTCTTCATTCCTTCTGTATGGTTTTATACTTATAATATTTTGCATGATTTATATACTTCTTCCTTTGCACAATCTTCTCGGGGTTACATACCTCGGGTATAATAACTGCAAGTTTTACTTCGGCAAGATGTTGACCAGAAATCTCTTCATAAATTTATCAAGTGTAAACATATACTATTTAATGTAAACTTTGCAAACTTTTCTCAAGTTGCAACAAATGTGTAGACAGTGATTTCACTCTAACCTACTTGTAAATTGCTACAAATTTCAACAAGGACTATATACAGTAAACTTTTCTCAAGTTATAACAAGTGTTAAACTGTGAACTACTTGTAAATTGCTACAAATTTCAACAAGGGTTTAAACAATATACTTAGCTTTTACCTCAACCTGTAAATTGCTGCAAATCTCAACAGATGATCATATGTCGGTTTAACTTCAACTTGTAAATTGCCACAAATTTCAACAAGTGTTAAGTATCTTTTTTGGTTTAGCCAACCAGTAGATTGCCATTAGTCTGTAAGTAATAACATCGGCTTCACTTCGACTTGTAAATTGTTACAAATTTTAACAAGCGAAGGGAAACAGTAACCTCGGCTTAACTCCCACTTGTAAATTGCTACAAATTTCAACAAGTGGTAAACTTTGTATCGGTTTGACCAACTTGTAAATTGTTACAAATTTCAACAAGTGGTAAACTTTGTATCGGTTTGACCGACTTGTAAATTGTAACAAATTTCAACAAGTGGTAAACTTTGTATCGGTTTGACCGACTTGTAAATTGCTACAAATTTCAACAAGTGGTAAACTTTGTATTGGTTTGACCGACTTGTAAATTGCTACAAATTTCAATAAGTGGTAAACTTTGTATCTTTGCCTTCTCTCTGTCCCCAATGTGAACCTGAGTTTCACTTGGGTTTTCATTACTTAGAGACAACATATGAAATTCGTAAGTCTTGAGGAATTTTGTAAAGATTTTATTGATGATGTTGGCAAAATACAATGAATATCTTAATGATAGAAAAATTTCAAATTACAAGTGTTCCAGGGTCTTGGCAGTGCTTTGCCTTTATTGTCTTCAAGCCGATAAGCTCCATTGCCTAACACCGAGGTAATTCTGTAAGGTCCTTCCCAGTCTGGGCCAAGCTTGCCCTCTCTGGGATCCTTCTTGTTGCCGACGACCTTTCTCAAGACTAAGTCGCCGACTTGAAAGTCTCTTGGGTTGATCTTCTTGTTGTAAGCTCTAGCATCTTTATATCTTTGGTATCTTCTCTACGTTCTTCCAAAAGATCCAGATCCCGGGCTAAGAGTATGTCATTGGTCCCATTCTCAACTCCCTGGGTTCGAATCCCTAGGATGCCGGTTTCTAGTGGAATGACTGCTTCTGTGCCATAAGCCATGGCAAAGGGGGATTCCCCTGTTGATCTTGTTGGCGTAGTCCGATATGCCCAAAGTACGTTGGGCAATTCGTCTACCCACTTTCCTTTTGCTGCCTGCAGCCTCTTCTTTATTCCATCCAAAATTACTTTGTTGGATGCTTCTGCTTGCCCATTACTTTGGGGGAAACTCGGTGTTGAAAAGTAATTCTTGATCTTGAATTTCGCACAAAAGTTCTTGATAAGTTTGCTGTCAAACTGCGTTCTGTTGTCGGTAACGATGGCCCTTAGAATGCCAAATCTGGTGATAATGTTTTTCCATATGAAATTCTTCACGTCCACATCTCGGATTTTGGCAAGAGGTTCTACCTTTATCTACTTTGTGAAGTAATCTGTTGCTACCAGTAAGTATTTTCTCTGCCCAGTTGCTTGGGGAAGTTGTCCAACCAGATCCATGCCCCATTAGGCAAACAGCCAAGGGCTGGATACTGGATTCAAGTCAGCAGCAGGCTGATGAATCAAAGGTGCAAACCTTTGGCATTGTTCGCACTTCTTTACGTATGCTTCTGCATCTTTTTGCATGTAGGGCTACCAATACCCTTGGGTAATGGCCCTATGGGCTAATGATCTGCCCCCAGTGTGGCTTCCACAAATTTCTTCATGAATTTCATATAAAAAATCTTCAACTTGTAAAAGGTGTACGCACCTTAAAAGGGGTCCAGTGAAGGACCTTCTGTAGAGATGTCCGTCCGCAGTCAGGCTGAATCTTGCCGACTTCAACCTGACTTTGTGTGCCTCTTTGCTATCTTCTGGCAGCTTTCCTTCTTTCAGGAATTCAACAATTGCGTCCATCCAGCTTGGTCCCATGTCCACGCACATTGCTTCTTGCTTTGCGTTTTGTGGTTCTATGCTCAGGCCCAACATATAGTCAATCATAATTGTTCTTGTTTTTCCAGTCTGTATTGAACTTGCCAGGTTAGCCAACGCGTCGGCGTGGCTGTTATCATCTCGACTTACTTGGAGAAGTCGGCAGTTCTGAAACAGGGCTGCCAATCTGATGACCTCTTTTGCATACGCCGACATCCTCTCGTCTCTAGTTGCGAATTCTCCTGTTGACTAGTTAACAATTAACTGTGAATCACAAAAAACTATTACCTCATCTGCTTCTGCTGCTGCTGCTGCCAGTTTTAGTCCTGGAATTAATGCTTCATATTCTGCTTCATTGTTTGAGGCCTTGAACCCCAAACGGATGGATTGTTCTATTATTTCTCCATCTGGGGATATCAGCAGCACTCCTGCCCCCGCTCCTTGTCGGTTTGAACTTCCATCGACAAACAGTCTGAATGAGTCGCCGATGTAGATGCTGCAGGGTCTGAGCTTTTCCTTCCTTTGTTCCTTGGCCTTTGGCTGGGATTTTCCCTGCTTGTTGGGACCTCGTTCATCGTGGCTCAACGAAGCCCGATGTTCGATGGATTCAGGCGTGAATTCTGCCACGAAGTCGGCCAAAACCTGGCCCTTAATCGCTGTTCTGGGCCTGAACTCCAGGTCATACTGACCCAAGGCCACTGCCCACCTTGCAACTCTTCCTGTTAAGTCTCCTTGTTGCAACAAGGACTTCAGTGGGTGCTCTGTTAGCACTACAATCTTGTGTGAATGGAAGTAGTGGTTCAACTTTTTTGAGGCCATTACTAAGGCCAGCAGTAACTTTTCTAGCGGTAGATATCTTGTTTCTGCGTCGGCCAAGGTTTTACTTACATAATAGACAGCCTTCTATTCTCCATGTTCTTCTCGGATTAGCACTGCAATTACTGCGTGTTCTGACACGGCTAAGTACAGAAATAACTCCTCCCCAGTTTCAGGTGTTGAGAGGACTGGGGCCGTGGTCAGATACTTTTTTAGGTCGGCCAAAGCGGTCTCACATTCTTCAGTCCATAGGAAATCTGAGGTCTTTTTTACCAAGTTGAAGAAGGGTTTACACTTGTCTGAACTTCGGCTTATGAACCTGTTTAGGGCTGCGGCCCTGCCAGTGAGCATTTGAACCTGTTTTGCCGATGTTGGGCTTTGTAGATCTAGGATGGCCTTTATCTGATCTGGGCTGGCCTCTATTCCCCTTCTTGTTACCAGGTACCCTAGAAACTTACCAGATCCAACTCCAAACGCACATTTAGATGCGTTGAGTCGGAGCCGATATGTCTTGAGTATTTCGAATACCTCTTTCAGGTCGGCAAGATGACTCTTAGGCTCCTTGGTCTTCACGACCATGTTATCGATGTAGATTTTTACTGTTTGGCCTATCAGGTGCTTGAACATTTTGGTTACCAACCTTTGGTAGGTTGCTCCTGCGTTTTTCAGCCCAAAAGGCATCATCTTATAACAGTACAGGCCTTTTGGGGTGATGAATGCTGTCTTCTCCTCGTCTGGGGGGTACATGGCTATCTGGTGGTACCCTCTGTAAGCGTCCAGGAAGCTCATCCTTCCATGTCCAGATGTGGTGTCTACCAGTTGATCGATTTTGGGCAAAGGGAAGCTGTCTTTGGGACAGGCTTTATTCAGGCTTGTAAAATCTACGCAGACCCTCCATTTACCGTTTTTCTTTTTTACCACCACAGTGTTTGATAGCCATGTTGGATAATTGACTTCTCTGATGGTCTTGGCTTCCAGGAGTCTGTCTACTTCTTCCTCCACTGCTTCGACGTGCATCAACGTCGGTCTTCTAGCTCGCTGTATTATAGGTTTAGCCGACCTGTCAAGGTTCAGTCTGTGACATGTGACCTCGGGGTCAATGCCAGGCATTTCATAAGGTGTCCAGGCGAACACCTCTATGTTTGTTCTTAAAAAAGCTTCCAGTTCTTTCTCTTCTTCTTCGGCTAAGCCTGAGCCGAGAAGAAAGAAGCGCTCTTCGTCGCCCTCCTGGACGAGGATTTTCTTCAGTGTTTCCTCGCTCTTTTCGGCCGACTCCTTGCCGACATCGTCTAGGACTTCTACGTCCTCATCTTCAATTTCTACCTTCCCTGGTTCTTGTATGTTGCAGGTTGCTTTCATTGCTGCCATGGAGCAATTTTTAGCCTGTAGTTGGTCTCCTCTGACTTCTTCAATCCCATGTTCTGTTGGGAACCGCAATAGTTGATACAGCGTTGAGGGAACTGCCCCCATTGCATGCAACCATGGCCTTCTCAATATGATGTTATAAGGAGAAGGCGTATCAATCACGATGAATTCTGTCCTGATCTTTTTAGTGCCGGCCTGTACTTCCAAGTTTGTGGCGCCCAGTGGCCACGTCGGCGTTCCATTGAAGCCGACCATCGGGCCATTCGATTGCTTTATATCGTCTGGGTGAAGGCCTAGCTCCTTGTAATATCTAATGTACATGATGTCACAAGAGCTGCCTTGATCTATTAGGATGCGTTTTACTTGGTACTTCCCAACCTGGAGGGATACTACCAAGGCATCATTATGTGGGTGCTGTACCATCTCTAAATCGGCTTCGGTGAAGGCTATCACTGGTCCTTGGCACTCTGCTGGCCAATGTCTCTTTTTCCCGACTTGGTAGACATGCTGCAGATGCCTTACTCTCTTAGTCTCTCCTCTGACTTCGTTCTCGTTAACTTTTGAATGAATCACATTAACTATCCGAGGTCCTTCCACCCGAGGTTGCGGAGGTGGTGGGGCTGCTGGAGCCTGAGGCAGTCTTGCCTGTTCTTCTCTTGTTCTGGTTTCATCAACAAGGTCTCTCAGGTGGCCTTGCCTTACCAGATCTTCCAAGTGTGCTTTTAGGGCTCTGCAGCCCTGTGTTGTATGTCCGTCTTCATTGTGATAAGCACAATGTCTGTCCATGTTTCTTCCCATAAATTCTCCTGGTTCCCTTGCTGGCGTTCTAAAATAGGGCTGGTTCCGAATTTTTCCTAGGACTTTTTGAATTGGAATTCGGAACACGGTTGTCACTGCCTGTTTGGCCCTTAACTCTACCTCTGTTTTGTTGAATCCGTTGTTACTTTGGCCTCGCTTCGGCGAGCCGTTCCCTTTTTCTGGTTTGACTTCCTTGTGGGCTGATGTATCCTCCTCGGCTCTGGCATACTTATCGATTCTTGCCATGAGCTCTTCCATGCTCTTTGGCAATGTTTTTGCCAAATATTTCCGCAGTGAACAATCGTCTTTCAGGCCATTCTTGAAAGACATGACTGCTACTTCTTGGTTGCATTCAGGTATTCGATTGAACACCTCGTAGTATCTTTTTGCATAAGCCCTAAGGCCTTCATCCTTGCTGATCTTCAGGGCCATTAGTGCGTCCACCCTTAATGGCTGTAGTTTATTTGTCATGAACTTGGCCACAAACATCTCGGCCAGGCCTTCCCAGGTCTTTACGCTTCCCTTTGGCAATTTGTGGAACCAATCTGATGCAATCTCCCCAAAGGACGAGGGGAACACTTTGCAGAGCAATGGCTCATTCCCACTGTACAACGCCATTGAGTTCAGAAATAGTCCAACGTGGAAGTTAGGGTTTGACTTACCATCGTATATTTGAAACCTCGGCATGTCGAATCTCTTTGGTGCCTCAAATTTGTCCAGCTCTACTGAGAATGGTGTCCTCGGTTTGACCGGCGAAGTAACCTCAGCTTCGGCATTCTGTTTCTTTCTCTTGAGGTAATTTCTTAAGTCTTCTTTACTCCTTCCCTGAGCTCGGCTATCTTTTGACTTCAGCCTCTTTGGCATACTACTCTCGGCCTCATGGTATGCCCGTTTTGATCTTTCTTCATGGGTTGTGTCAAAGCAGAGCGCCTGCCTTTGGACATGTCGATGTTCTTTGGGCTCTGGGTCCTTCATGTGATATGTCTTCTGGGATTTCTCTTGTCTCAGCTCTTCTTGTTCGACTTTTCCGGACGGTGGGTGGGAGTGCCTTGCGCTCCTGCTGTGTTGAGGTGCTTCGAGAATTATTTTCCTTCCTCCCTTCTGAATATTAATTGCTAGAATTGGCGTGTCCTGCAGCGGGTATGGTGGCTGCATGACGTTGTTTTGCATCATAAAGTTGACAACCGACTGCAGGTCTGCCAACTTGTCTGCTAATTCTTTTACTTCTTCGTCCCTTTGTAGGCACATGTCCCTCCATACCTGGAGGTTATCTTCGTTGTAGTATCTGTCCTGATCTGTCTTTTTTGAAGTGTCGCCCTCCTAGCCGACGTTTTTTCCTCCGTGACCCTGGTCACGGGTTTCTTCGTTGTGGTTGTCTCCTTCCATGTCAAGGTCGATAGGCCTGTCACTCCCTGCGGGAGCGTCGTCCCCCACCTTTTCTTGATGCGTGTTACTGGCCATCTATTCGTCTTTCTTTTCCACAGACGGTGCCAAATTGTGTGAGTGATTTTCTGACCACACTGCCTTCCTTAGTAATTCAGCTATAGAACACAGGCAGAATAGATGGCACCTTACTGTCCTGCACAGAAAGAAAAGGCTCCGGCGGTGGTTCTTCCACCCGGGGGCACTCCGACGATCAAGTCAGTATATCTCTCAAAGATAATCAAGTATTGAACTCACAAGCTTGAGTATTAAAAATATACCTTAGACCCATGGGGGTGCCTCTCTTTTATAGCCAATACAATCCTAACCCCAATAGGAGCCTAACTCCAATGGACTAAAGATTATTGATAGTTTGGAACTCCCAGTGAAATTAAGATAAACTCTCTAAGAGTTTCATCTTTACCTAAACTGAAATCTTCTCCCAATCTAGGACTCTTGTCCTTTATCCGTTTATCCCGGATTTCGATATTTTCGGGGATAATATCGGCAACTCCGAGATTACCTCGGCATAACTACCACGACACGTAGCACCTCGGCTAACACGTCGGCGTCACCATGCCACGTGTTGGTACTCAGAAAATATATCCCCACACTTGCAATAAAAAATGATGCATCTCTCTAATTTAGGAGCTCTAAAAGAATACTAATAATGGAAATAATAATAAAAAAAAATTCCAAATCAAAATATCTCATCACATAAATCTCACATACCAATTAAAATTATTAGAGTTCTTAATTTAGAACTTTTTTTTTTTTTTTTTCATCCTGTAATATATATGCAAAGACCCAATCAACGTACAGCCAATGCAAAAAGTAGGCAGTACATAGCTCATAGTTTTACCTGTTTTTCTCCCCTTTAAAATTGTATTTAAATAAAAAAAATTAATTGATTGCAGTACTGTCATAAGGTGCAAATTAAAAGTGACAGCTTCTTTTTTTTTATTTTTTATGTCACAACTTTTATTGATATTGGACACGGCTAACTTGTATCGTATTAGTCCTATATAATTTTTTTTTTTAGGACTACCAATTTAGGTGGTAGAAGAAACATGGATATATTGTCGGTGTATAAACAAAAAGTTAATTACTACCAATTTAGGTGGTAGAAGAAACATGGATATATTGTCGGTGTATAAACAAAAAGTTAATTACACCAAAGATTTCCTTAAGAAACTTTTGAATAAAAATAATAATAATAGTATGATTAACCTAAAAAAACATATATTATTAAAATAGACAAAAAAAAATTAATTTATGTTTCGTTTGAGAAGTGGATGGACTTTTTGGCTATTAACTTGGGTTAAAAAGTCTCGTTAATGTTAGACTTTTTGATTTTTTTTGGACAGTTGTGAGAGAAAAAATAAAATGATTATGATTTGAATATGACATTTTATTTTATCAATTTTTTAATCTATTTTATTTTTTATAACTATTTTAGCCTAATAATATCATGCCCAATGAGGACATAAGCTAGATTTTTATTTTTATTTTTGACTTTTTTTATTCTTTTATATGTAAAAAATATGAGAAATAATTTGATTCAAAATATATTAAAAGTTAAAATCTAACTTTTAATATATGTTTGGAATAACCTAAATAAGTGCACTTTTTATCTTTTTATAAAAAAATATGCAGAAAAATAGAGAGATAATGTGATAAAAAAAAGATAAAAAAATAAAAAATGTGTACTTATTTAAGTTAGCCAAACTTGGCCTTAGTTAGCTTCCAAATTACTCCTTAATTTGCTTAAGACAAAACAAAAAAAGTCCATAAAACAGTATATGTAATTTCTACGCGTATACGAAAAAAGGTAAGTAGCCAAAAATATTGACTTTGACCATCACTGTCGAGTCATCCAAAAAATGCATTCATCTCTCTGGTTTTCAATGTTTGACTTTGGTCCATTGTGTGCTTTTTAGGTGAATAGTCCATTGTGTGCTTGATGTTGGCTTCCTCTTGGGTTAAATCTGTTCTCACGGAAGGTCATTTTTCACGTTTAAAAAAAGTAAAATAAAATAAATATTTCTTTGATTTAATAAGATTAAACATCCTTAAATCCGACACAACATGTCCTTCACAATTCATTCCTATAATTTAACTATTTTTTTTTATTATAATTTGTTGAAGATATATCATATATTACAAATTTTATGAAAATTATATCAAAATGAACATTAAACATAAACTAGTCCTGTTAGTTCTTTCAGTTAAAATTAGGAAGCCTTATTTCATCCCACTTTTTGCTTAAAATTCCATAATGAGTTGTTCATTTGTATGAAGTATGAACCATTAATTAAAACATGGCCCCGTTTGTCAAGTGGGTTGGGGCTAAAATAGTCACAAAAGAAAAAATAGGCTATTTTAGTCCCAAAAAAACAAAACATCACATCCAACCCATAATCATTACACTCTTCTCTCACAAAAAAACTCAAAAAAGCCAAAAAGCCAAAAAGTCCTTCCCAAACCAAGCTTTTAAGCCTCAGTAATAATAAAAAACCAACAAGCCACCCCACTTCCCAAACCCACCCATAATTTGTCAAAATTCATCGCTTTACTACAAGTCTATAACCTAAGACAATTTTTTAGTAGATTTTTTTTTTGTTTAATTCTTTAATTTTGTAATTTTACACCTTAAGAATTTTTTTGTTTGTTTTTAATTATTTTTCCAAATGATTTTACTGGTGAAAAATCCAAGTGAGAATTGAACCTTTTTTAATTGCTTAAGGTTAGGCCTTAAAGGTTATATATGACAAAATCTAAGTTTGAGTAGCATGATGCCCAAGAAAGAGGGTCTTTGCTCAAAACCCCAAATTAATGGTAGATTACTTACTCATCTTACTCTTCTTGGTTTTTTTCATTGTTCACTGTCAAATATTAGCAGCCAATTCAATCATCAAATCCACTAAGCACCAGCATTTGTTTTTCCTTGCTGGGTGAAAACAACACAAAAGAAAGTAACAATTAGTTTCAACTATGTCAAATATTTCAGCAACTATTATGTCAACATTAGCAACAAATACCCATGTTATTAGAAGTAACCATTAATTTCATTGGCCTGGTGGTATTAGGGTTTTTTTTTTAAAATTTATTTATCAAGAATCTATGCTAAAATATTTATTTTAGCTGTTAGAGCATCTCCAACGGTGCATCAAACTTTTCACCAAATCTGAGTAAAAAAATCACTCTTTCTCTAATTTGATACCACTCGCTCCAACGGTGAGCATCAAAATGGGAAGGGGCGACCGGTTGGTCGACCTATAGGCCATTATTTTTTTTTTCTGTTCTTTTCTGTGACAGAGGAGGAAGAAGATAGGGTTCTTTTCTATCATTTTCCCACTGTCTCACAGCAACCATGGGACAAATAACGAGGGTACCTTTAATTTCAGGCGATCCAGGGATGAAGAGGGTGAAGGTGATTGTCCAATGGGAAAATGCTCCAAATTGAGACAGATGCTTCAAATGCTTCAAATGCTTCAAATTGAGTGTCCAATGGGGTGAAGGTGAGTGTCCAAGGAGGGTACCTTTAATTGCTTCAAAGCCCATGCCAACCATTCCTTCTGCTGCCTGGTTTATCTGAATGTTCATTTCTTTTCTTTGGTGGTCAACCGGGTAGGCAAAAAATAATTTTTTTTTTTTTTTTGGAACTGTTTGAACTGTTTGAACCCATGAATTTCACAGAGAACCGGGTGACCGGTTGGTCAACCGGCCGGGCAACCACCCGGTTGCCCGGTGTACCACTTTCAATGTCAAGAATAAAGGATTTCACCAAATCTGGGTCTGCTTCTCAGTTTGATGAATTTTTTGGTGAAAACTCATTCTGATATCAATCTGATGAAACCGTTGGAGCATGAAAAGGGACATTTTTCATCAAAATTTAAATTTGGTGTTGGATTAGCTGAACCGTTGGAGATGGTCTTATGAGTTAAAAATGATATCATGTATAAATTTAAAACACTATACATTAGAAGCAAGAGACAGATATATTTTAGCTACAACTTTTTAACTATTAGGTTTCAACTTGTAAGAAATTGTACAAAATTAGACTTTTATTTACCTATAATTAGTTTAGCTACACCGACACCCAATATGAGAGAAAAAAAATTACAATTCTTGTAATTTTTCTATTGTGTCAATTTGACTCATATAGTTTCAATTATATCAATTTTGCCACATAAAATTTTACGTTGGGTTAATTTAATTCAATTAATAATATCCATTAAGAAATTAAATAAAAAATAAAGGCAAATGGTTCATTTCGGCCATTTAAAAGGAAATGGATTATTTGAGATTAGATGCTAACACTCAATCACTTTGAGTAGAGATAATGAATTATTTTGCTGGTTGTTTTAATTTAATTTTTAAAAAGATATTATCAATTAATCAAAATTAATATAATCTAAAAATTTAAGAGTAAAAATTAATGCAATTAAAACTATAGTTAGTAAATTAACACAATTGAAAACCTACAATAAAAGAAATAAATAAAATAAAATAAATTATGGACAAAAGTCCCACATCATTGTAACGAAGGTGTATACAACCAGGCAGCCAAGTGGCATTAAAATTATCTATATTTTATGGACAAATTACATATACCCCTCGAGGTTTAGTAAAATTACAGATACTCTCCTGAGGTTTGAGAAATTATAGATATCCCCTGAAGGTTATATTTGCATAACAAATTAGGGGGCAAATTATTATGAAAATATAAATCTTAGGAGTAACTTGTTATGAAAATATAAATCTCAGGGGGTATATATAATTTCCAAAACTTCAAAAATATTTGTAACTTAACTAAATTTCGTAGAAGGTATATGTAATTTGCCCATATTTTATTCATGAAAGTCACTTGGATTTGACTATTAAAGGCAACTCTCATATGATAACTCAAAAATTATTTGGTTTAGTTTTTAAAATGAGATTAGAGTTTTAAATTATATTTTGAAAGATAAATTTTTAAAATGAGATTTGAAGAGAGAAAATTTATTTGTTTATGAGTTTTGAATTTTATTTTAAATTTTTTTTGGATTAATTTTTTTAATATTTAAAAATTTTCTTTTTTTATTTTTTAGGATAAATATTTTTTATTGCAAATATTTTTTTTAATATGCGCTCTATTTATTTCATTTGTTTGTTGTATTTTTTTAATATTTTTTAAAAATATTTAAATATGTTAAAAAAATTATTTTAAATTAAATTAATTTTTTTTAAATAGTTTTTAATTTTTATTTTAAATATTTTTTTTAAATTCAAAAAAAATTTGGATACCTATATATATATATCTAAATCCTAACAAATTATTTGATCAATACTTAAAAAATATATATATATATATATTTTAAAATAAAAAAATAAAAATACTTTTCTTCAAAATAAAAAAATATTTTTTGAAAAAAATAAAAAATAAAAAAATTAAGAAAAAAATAAATTGAATTTTTTTAAAAAAAATAAAATTTTGAAAAGAGGTTAATTAAATATTTTAAAAAGAATTTTTAAATTAAATTTTAAGAATTTTGCTTGATTATAAATTAAAAAAAAAGAAGTTATAATTATTTTATCCAAATCATAATTTGAAAATCAAATCAAACATCACCTAGGATAGGTTGCAGTGTAAGCAAATCTATGGCCCACGAATCATTTCATTTTTTATTTGCTTGTGGTTGAACATTGAAGCATGCATCTTTCTTTGACCCTCCCAAGTTAAAACCCTCGAAATATTAAAAGTCAACAAATGTGAACTCTCCAATTCTTTCAGATTCACCTTTTATTCATTACAGATGTAAGAATTTTAGAGATTAATATATTTTTTTTAATTTTTAAATAAATAAATTTTATTATAAAAAATATTTAAGAATTAATTTTAGTATTCACAAGAATAATTACTAAAAAGTTAAGAAAAAAAAACTTTTAAACATAAAATTTTAAAAATATCGTTAATAAATATATTTTTAGAGACAAAATAATTTCATTCTAAAAAAAATTATTTTTTGAAATATCTCTTTTGATTCCAAAAGGTTTGTAATTAATCACTAAAAGTCCAATTTTGTCAACTAAAAAAAAAAAAAAAACTTTTAGCAACAAAAATATTTTGTTGCTAATTTTTTTTTCTTCTAAAATCTTAATTTGTTGTAATAACATTCCACTAGCCAGTTAAGAGAGAGAAGGGAAAATCTTCATTTTTCTTTAGTTCAATTAATAATATCCATTAAGAAATTAGATAAAAAAAATAAAGGCAAATGGTTCATTTTGGCCATTCAAAAGAAAATGGATTATTTGACATTGGATGTGTACGGGAAAGAAATAAACCTTCTCGTATAATCCTGTTGATCAAGTCTGCGCTCCTCCGTACGTCGTCGCTTTATCACCTGAAAACACAAACGTGAGCTAGCCGGCGGGTGTGTGTCGGAAACCTCTTCGATGCCTGAGTCAGTAAACTAGACAAATAGACAAAAGCTGTGTGTATTCGGGAATCAAAATTGCGTTACCCCTCCATAGGTGATGTTTGTGAGCTTTTATAGGTTTTGTGTGGTACAATCCTAGTAGGACTTTTACTCCTCCATGCAGAGTCCTCCTAGGATTCATACTCCTGAAAGATACTGCTTATCCTTCAACACCCTCCTCACTGCTTAAACCAAGTGAGATGGTTTTACTATGGCCGAACTACCATATGACCGAAATAACATTGCCATGCCAGGATAACTAAAGTGATCGATCTAACTGTTAGTTCGGCTCTCCTTGCTTTTCTCCTACCTCGGCTTCACATGCTAAGATCGAGCTATCCATAGAAGAGTCTAGGCCGAACTAACCCAACACCAAGTCCTGAAGAGGACTCAATATACCTCGGTTCCATACGCCATGACCGAACTAAATGCGGCGACCGAACTACCCATTGTACTCTTCTGAACCGGTCTAGAACTCAATGCTTTCTAGAACTGGACTAACTTGCAAGCCTCTTATAAATCGGAGTAAGTCACGGCCTTTTTACTCAGCCCTTCGTACTGCGGCCCATAACGGCCCATTTACCCAGCTCGGCCCAATTTAGAATATAAATCACCCTCTCAGGATGCTAATACTCAATCACTTGGATGAGAGAAAATGAATTATTTTGCTTGTTGATTTTAATTTAATTTTTAAAAAGATATTATCAATTAATCAAAATTAATATAATATAAAAATTTAAGAGTAAAAATAATGCAATTAAAACTATAGTTATTAAATTAACACAATTGAAAACCTACAATAAAAGAAATAAATGAAAGGATAAATTATGTAAATAGTCCTTGTAGTTTACACGATGTGTCAATTTGGTCCTTGTAGTTTTAATTTGCTCGATTTTACCCTTTAATTTAACGGATTGTGTCATTTTAACCCAATAAATAACGATTGTTAAGTTAATTTAACGGAAAGTCAAACAATATATCAATTTGGTCCCTGTACTTTACACTATGTGTCAATTTGGTCCCTGTAATTTCAATTTTCTCAATTTTGACAGGGACTAAATTGACATATTGTGAAAAATACAAAAACCAAATTGACACATTATTTGACTCTCCGTTAAATTAACTTAATAACCGTTATTTATTGGACTAAAATAACACAATCTGTTAAATTAAAGGACAAAATCAAACAAATTAAAATTACAAAGATTAAATTGACACATCATATGAACTACGGAGATTACTTACATAATTTCTCCTAAACGAAATAAAATAAATTATGGACAAAAGTCTCACTTCATTGTAACGAAGGTGTAAACACCCAGGCTGCCAAGTGGCATTAAAATTATTTAATTATCTATATTTTACTCATTAAAAATCACTTGGATTTGACTATTAAAGGCAACTCTCGTATGATAACTCAAATTATTTGGTGTAGTTTTTAAAATGATATTTGAATTTTAAGTTGTATTTTAAAAGATAAATTTTTGAAATGAGATTTGAAAATGGAAAATTTGTTTATTTATGAGTTTGGAAAAGAGTTTTGAATTGTATTTTAAAATTATTTTAGATTTATTTTTTTTAATATTTAAAAATTTTCTTATTTTTATTTTTTAAGGTTAATATTTTTTGTTGTAAATATTTATTTTTTTAATATGCGCTGTATTTATTACATTTGTACGTTGTATTTTTTAAAAATATTTAAATATTTAAAAATTTTATTTTTTATTTTAAATATTATTTATTTATTTTATTTTTGTTTTAAATATATATTTTTTTAAATTCAAAAAAAATTTGGATCACCTATATATATTTAAATCCTAACAAATTATTTGGCCAAGATTTAAAAAAATAACAAATTTTTTAAAAAAAATATATATATTTTTCTTAAAAAATAAAAATAAAAATAAAAACATTTTTTTTGAATTTTATTTAAAAAAAAAAAATTTTGAAAAGAGTTTGACTATAAATTTTAAAAAGAATTTTTGATTTGAATTTTAAAAAATTTATTTATTTATAAATTTTGAATTTTTTTTTATAATTTTGTAATTTAAAAATCAAACCACACACCACCTCGAATAGGTTGCAGTGTAAGCAAATCTATGGCCCACCAATTCATTTCTTATTTGCTTGTGGTTGGACATTGATGCATTTTTCTTTGACCCTCCCAAGTTCAAACCCCCCAAAGTCAACAAATGTGAACTCTCCAATTCCTCCATATTCTCTTTTTATCCGATACAATATATTAAGTGTTTTAGAAGTTAAATTTTTTTATTTTTAAAAATATAAATTTTCTTATAAAAATATTTAGAGATTAATTTCAATTATCACGAGAACAATCGTTAAAAAGACATCTTAAAAAGAACTTTTAGAGATAAAATTTTAAAAATATCGCTAATAAATGTATTTTTAGAGACAAAATAGCTTCATTCCAAAAAGGTTTATTTTTTGAGATAATATTTTTTTTTATCTCAAAAGGTTAGTAATTAATCACTAAGTTTCCAATTTTGTTACCTAAAATAAAAAAAAAAAACTTTTAGCGATAAAAATATTTTATCTCTAAATTTTTTGCTCTAAAATCTTAATTTGTTGTAATAACATTCCACTAGCCAGTTAAGGGAGAGGGGGGAACATCTTCATTTAAAATCTTCATTTTTCTTTAGTATAAAGACAAGATTTAATAAATGGGTTCAAACACCATGTAGTTGACAGAATTGGCAGAATAGTATTTCATGATTCACACAAAGGCACTCCACTTGTGTTTTTTTTGTCCCTTTCTTCTTGCGAATGTGTTAATAAATGGGTACAAACACCATGTAGTTGACAGAATAGGTTCCCCCCCACCCCAAGTATGCTATATCTAGTTGAGTCTGTCCATATTGACTGAGGAAGAAGGAAAAATTCAAAATTTATATAAGTTTAAACTAATTTTGCATTTTCATGGTTTATTCTCGTGATTTGCATAACTTTTTTTTTTTTTTTTTTTTTTTTCTTTTCTTCTTAACACATTTTTTATGACCAAAAAATAAATAAACATTATTTTTGTAGATTTTTTTTCTTCAAATTTATAAATAATCTATGCCATCTTATAGAGGTAACTGGATTTATACAAATCTGGTTGATAATTTTTTAAAACTGATTGATAGGGTCAGTCTCTATAATGTGGTACCACCCCTGACAAGGCCAATTAATGAATTTGAAGTTGATAATAAGATCAAAAAGTAAATAAATTTTGTGTGATCTAATAATCTTTATAGTGATCACGCTCGTGTGTTGACAGGTTCTAATAAATAGTAGGAGTAAAAGGTTGAAATGGTATGAGCAATTGTAGCTTTTGTAGATGGGTATCTCATATGCAGCAGTCAGGGAAATTAGTCCAACCTACCCAGATCCAGATTAGTTGAATTTATCAAAATAGAAGTGTTTAAGACCCTCTCAATCACCAATCCCCATCACCTCCTCCTCCCCCCCCCCCCCCCCCCCCCCCCCCCCAAACACACGTGGGGGTTGGTGATTGAAAGAGAAGAAAAAAATAAAAATAAAAATTTTGACCAATCACAAGTCAGAGAGGGTCGTGGGAGTCACCCCTGAAAAAGGTCTGGATCATTTTTCTTATCAAAATTGCTTCTCCTTAAAAGATGGTCCAGCTTTTTTTTTTTTTTTTTGTTACAGGAAAATCCTCCCACTCTCTCGCAGGTCCAAGGCAGCGCCCCTTGAGGAGATCACCAGAGTGTCCTGTTGGCCGTTCCGAGCAAGAGACTATAACCTGTAAGCTTGTCCCGACCTCACAAGGCAAGCTCCAAGAAATTCGATCAAGACCGCGGGAGCATTGAACCCACGCAGAAAGTCTTGATATTAGAACTTGAGATCCAACCTCCTAACCAACAATACTTTCGCCCAGGAGATTGGCCCAAGGGAAGGAGAATTGAATCTGTGACCTTGGAATTTAAACCCCAAGACTTTACCACAATGCCACAACCCCTTGGGTTAAGATGGTCCAGCTTTATCATTGACAATATCAAAAAAAAGAAAAGTACTAGCTTGGAAAGCATATAGTGTAGACTCAAATTTATTGTGATGTGCGCTATAATCAGAATAACTAGGTCCAAACCTTTTTTTTCTTTTTCTTTTTTATTTTTTATTTTTTTTTGTTGTTTTTGTTGTTTTTTTTTTTGCAACAGTGATATAATTCATTGCAAATGTGACTTTTAGCAATGGCAAACCCTCGTCGCAAATAATTTTATAACATATATGGTGTAATTTGTGTCAATATTATATATGATTGTAAATTTTTTTTTATTGGTGACGGCATTAATGCTATCACAAATAATTTACAGCAAAACAATGTCATTTTGCTCTAATGGTTTCCAATATCCATCACTCCCTCCTTCCTCGTCATTTTGCTCTAATGGTTTTCAATATCCATCACTCCCTCCTTCCTCGTCATTTTGCTCTAATGGTTTTCAATATCCATCACTCCCTCCTTCCTCCATCGATTAATTTCATTTGAAAGAACAATTTTAATCTTGTCACAATTAAACTTGCAGTATATACATGTGTATCAAAAAATAGTATAATCATTCATTTACACAAAACAATATATATCTATATAATCATTCATTTTAATCTTTGTAACATTGGTTGTTTGTTTGTTTTTTATTTTTTTGTTTCTTTTTAAATGCCTATTTGTTAATATTTCAAACAATAAATACTAGTAGTTATTAAATTTAATCTATTTTTTAAAAAAATTATTAAAAAAATTAAATATAAAATTACAAACACATTGGTGTTGTTTGGTAATACTTACGTTTTCAGTTTTCTATTTATATTTACAAAAATTTTAGAAATTCAAATAAAAATTTGTTTGGTAAAATTTTTGATTTATAAATCAGTAGTCTCAGTTTATAAATTTGGCCAAAAAATATAAACTCAAAAAATTTATTTCCGTTTTGAGTTTTGAGTTTTTTTTTTTTTTTACCACCCAACGCTAGCCACTACCCGCCACCATTTTCCACCACCGTCTTCCCCCACTACCACCTACCACCCACCCCTTACCACCATCTGCCACTACCACTCACCACCCACCACCCTTCACCATTACCCACCTGCCACCCACTAGCCACCACCAGCCACCAGCCACCTGCTACCCACTAGCCACAACCACCCACTCCTCGCCACTACCACCACCACCCACCACACCACCCACCACCGCCACTACCATTCACCGCGCCACCACCTACCCGCCACCACCATTCATCGCCCACCGCCACCACCATCCACCACCCGCCACCACCACCACCGCCACCACCCACCACCACCCACCACCACCCACCATCTCACTCCACCACCTACCACCACCACCATCACTATCACCCACGCCACGCCACCACACCACCACCCACCCACCCACCACCACACCACCACCACCATCCACCACCCACCCACAACCACCCACCACCACCCACCACCACCACTCACTACCACCACACTGCCACCCACCCACCATCACCATCCACCACCTACCCGCCACAACCACCCATCCACCACCAATCACCACCACCCGCCATCCGCCACCCACCACCCACCACTTGCGCCACCACCACACGCCATCTACACCACCCACACCACCACCACCACCACCACCACCACCACCCACCATCACCCACCACCCGCCACCACCCACACCCACACCACCACCACCACCCACCACCTATTGTCACCACTTTCCACCACCACCACACCACCACTACTCCGCCACACCAACTGTCATTTCTTACTCTTTTTTATATTTTAAATTTTTTAAAAATATTTTTTCAATTACCAAACGCATTTATAGTTTATGTTTTTTTTAAAAAATAAATAAAAATTAATTTATAAATTTTTTATAAATATAAACTAAAAATATAAACATTACTAAGCAGACCCATTGCTTTCAAACTAGAGCCTAGTAATGAAATTAGAGAAGCAAGAGGGAAGGTGTGCTTGAGTTGACGGCACATGAATTCAAAGATTAAGGCCTAGTTTGGGTAGACTAAATAAGTGTATTTTTTGACTTTTTATGAAATATGAGTTGGGTTTGGGTTGGGTTTGAAGTGATGTGTTAGAGAGGTGATGCGACTTAAATAAGATAATGTGACTTAAATAAGATAGTGACTTTTTGACTTTTTATCTTTTTTTAATCATGTCAAACTTGACCTAAATATAAAATTATAAATGCATCGCTTTCGAAATAAAGTGGGCTCCTAATATCAAAGAGGTGAGCGAGAGGGAAGGTGTGCTTGAGCTGAGGCTATTTGGATAAGGCATATACACTAAAGGAGTAATAAATGTAAGAGATATTAGGGCTAAGTTTAGGAAGTAGGAAAAAAGTTAAAAAGTCAAAAAGTTACTCAAAAAGTTAAAAAGTTATCATTATTTATCAAAAGTTAACATTTACGGCTGCACAACTCTCAATTCTAATTTTCTCTTACAAACTAATTTTTACAATTTTTTATTACACATTTTTTCATAAAAAGTCAAAAAGTTAACCCAAATATTTATATTTTCAACCTCAACTTTTTAGTTTAAAAAGACAAAAAGTGTACTTATTTAAGACACTCCAAACAACCCTAGGAGTTACATAAAAAGAATAATATTATATATATTAATTGATAATGTGTATAATTTAAATTTCTTTTAATATTTATAATTTATATAACAAGTAAGGTCAATAATAATATTACAATTAATATTAATATATTAATTAGTACATGTAATATTACTTATCTAAAAATATCATTTGAATTTTCTTAGGGAAGCCTATTACACAAACAAGTCGTAAGCGTCATTTGATTAAGGGCATTTGTTATTTATATATGTTTTTAATTTATTATGACGACTATGATTATAATACGAGATATATCCATGCACGCACGCATGTATTCTTTTTTCGGCTAGTCTTTCCTCGTGCGCTTTTACCAAGTCACTAAATGGACAACTCTGGTCAACTTTCTCCTTTACTTTATTCAAGAAATTATATAAAAATTTTGTTTGACTATCACTTATCATTCATAAAAGGATGAGATTTTGGTTTACTGTAAGTTGAAGAGGTATAATTTGGGTGCGTGCTGGGTCTCATTATGTAATTTGAGTAATTTATTTTATAATTTTGTGTATGAATTATACATTAATGTTGTGTTTAGTTGAGAAATTTGAGGAAGAATTTAGAAAGAGAAAGAGAAAATATGTGTGAAACTAGGTGAAATGTAGATATATTTTATTCATATTTCACCTAACTTTTTTCTTTCCCTTTCTAAATCCTTCATCAAATCCTCTAACCAAACACAGCGTAAAAAAAACAAATTAATTTTATAAAAACTGATCATTTTTTTTAAATGTAATAAAAATATGTCATTATAATTATCAAATTAATTTAATTTTTATAAATAATTTGCACATGAAAATAACAAAATAAATAATTTAGACTATAAAAATGGACTCCTAGGCCTAAATTAGACCCTCCCATCGATAATCTTACCCATTCAGAAAACAAATAGAAAAGAGTGTTTAAAATTTAAAATTAAATTTATTTTGATGTGACTCAGGTATACATTCAAAGAACAATTTATATATATATATATATATATATATGTATTTTTTGAGTAGATAACATTTGTAAAAAATTAACTAACAAACAAATGTGGACTTTGTCACACATGGACATTGAATTAGGAACGTCATAATTTTTTTTTATTTTAGATAGTATGAACGTCATAATTAATTAAGGTGCCATTATCTTTCAAAAGCCAATTCCTTTCCAAAGTGGTGTTGGACTATTTCTCATTACTTAGGTTATGTTTGGAAAGCCTCAAATAGTCCATCTTTTTATTTTTTTATTTTTTTTTCATCAGATTACTTCTTTATTTTTTTATACTTCTTTTTTTTTTTTATACATCTTTTTATAAAAAGACAAAAAGTACACTTATTTAGATCATCCCAAACAACTCCATAGTTCATGCCAATTTTGTTTTTATTTTCATTTTTATTTTAAAAAAACCTTGTATTTGATTTTATTCATTAATTAATGCTTAATTAACTTGTTGGACAATTTTTAAGTGTATAAGTTGTGGGGATATAACTTTTGAATAACAACACATGACTGAGGTGTCACCGAAGTGTTAGCCGAGGTGTCACGTGTCCTGGACATGATGCCGAGGTAATCTCGACTAGGCCGAGGTTATCTGCAAGAATACCGGAATCCGAGATAAGCAGATAAGGGACAAAAGTCCTAGATTGGGAGAGGATTTCAGTTTGGGTAAAGATAATACTGTTAGAGAGTTTATCCCAATCTTACTGGGAATCCAAGATTTACAGTAATTCTAAATTCATTGAAGTTAGGTTTCTATTGGGATTAGGTTTGTGTTAATTATAAAAGAGAGGCACCTCTATAGGTCTAAGGTACGCTTTTTGTATCCGAAATAGTGAGTTAAGCACTTTTGCTATCTTTGAGAGATAACTGACTTGATCGTCGGAGTGCCCTCGGGTGGACGAACCACCGCCAGAATCTTTTCTTTTTGTGACAGGTCATTCGGGCTTAATCTATTTTGTTAGGGTTTCTCCAGCTGAGTTCCAGTTTAGCAGTGTGGTCAGAAATTGACTCACACAATTTGACGCCATCTGTAGGAAAGAAAAGAGAATAAATGGCCAACGACGGACAGAAAGAGAAGGTTGGGGACGACACTCTTGTCGGGAGTGGGAAACATATTGACCTTGACGTCGAAGAAGACAACTGAAACAAAGAGACTTATGATAAGAATCACGGAGAAAAGGACATCAGCCAGGAGGGCGACGTACCAAAGAAAACGGACCGAAGTGGGCATTATAACGAGGATGACCTCCAGGTATGGAAAGAAAGATACCTGCAGAGGGACGATGAGGTGAAGGCCATGGAGAATAAATTGGCGGACTTACAAACAGTGGTCAATTTCATGATGCAGAACAACGTCATGCAGCCACCGTTTCCGTTACAAGATACGCCGATTCCAATAGCAAAAAAAGATGTTTAGAAAGGAGGGCAGAAAGCGGTTCCTACAGTCCCTCAGCAAGACGGGACCAAGGGACATTCTCACCGGCCTTCGCGGGAGGTCGAGCATAGAGAATCAAGGAAAGGGGAATCCCAAAAGACGCGACGAACCAGGGAAGACCGTACCAAAGAACATCGGGATGTTCAAGGGAAGGAACTCTGTTTCGACACGACCTATGGAGGGAAGTTCAAAAGGACTCACAATGACACAAGCAGTAGTGCACTGAAAAGGCAGAAATCCGGAGATAGCCGAGCTCCTGGGCAGTCCAAAGAGGACTTGAGGGATTACCTCCAGAAGAAGCAACAAAATGCCGAGGTAGCCTCCCCGGTTAAGCCGAGAATACCATTCTCGGTAGAGTTGGACAAATTTGAGGCTCCGAAAAGGTTCAGTATGCCGAGGTTCCAGATATACAACGGTAAGTCGAACCCTAACTTTCACGTCGGTTTGTACCTGAACTCAATGGCATTGTACACTGGGAATGAGCTGTTGTTTTGTAAGGTGTTCCCCTCATCCTTTGGAGAAATTACATCGGACTGGTTTCACAAGTTGTCGAAAGGAACTGTGAAAACTTGAGAAGGCTTGGCCAAGATGTTTGTGGCCAGGTTTGTGACAAACAAACTATAGCCATTGAGGGTAGACGCCCTGATGGCTCTAAAAATTGGCGAAGACGAAAGCCTGAGGGCCTATGCCAAAAGGTATTATGAGGTATTCAACCGAATACCAAAATGCAACCAAGAGGTGGCCGTCGTATCGTTTAAGAATGACCTGAAAGATGATTGCCTACTCCGAAAATCACTGGTAAAGACATTGCCAAAAAGCATGGAGAAACTTATGGCCAGGATAGAAAAGTATGATAGGGCTAAGGAGGACACGCCGGGACAAAGACGCCGAAACCAGAGAAGAAAAACGGCTCACGGAAGCGAGGCCGAGGTGATGGTAGATACAATAAGCAAGAGACAGGGTTAAGAGCTGCGTAGGTAGCCACAACCATATTTCGAATCCCAATTTACAAAGTCTTGGAGAAAATCTGAAATCAACCTTATTATAGAGCACCAGTAAGGGCTCCTGGTGAATTCATGGAAAGAAGCCTTGGCAAGCACTCTGCTTATTACAATGAAGCTGGACATCTGACTCAAGGGTGTAGAGCCCTGAAGACACATTTGGAAGACCTGGTAAGGCAAGGCCATTTAAGGGACCTTATAGACGAGGCCAGGACCAGAGAAGAGCAAACAAGACTGCCTCAAGCACCGGCGATACCTCCTCTTGCAGCACCACAATCGTAGGCAGGTGGACCTCGGGTGATCAATGTGATTCACTCGAAGGTCAATGAGAATGAAATACGTGGGGAGACACAGAAGGTAAAACACTTACAACATGTGTACCAGGTCAGACAGAAAAGACCTAGGGCAGACGATTGCCAGGGACCAGTGATGTCCTTTATTGAAGACGACCTAGAGATGGTGCAACATCCACACAACGATGCCTTGGTAGTTTCCCTCCAGATTGGAAAATGCCAAGTGAAGCGCATCTTAATTAACCAAGGCAGCTCTTGTGACATCATGTATGTCAGATGTTACGAAGAGCTTGGCTTTCACCAAGACGATCTAGAGTAGTCCAATGGCCCAATGGTTGGGTTCAATGGAACGTCGACGTGGCCCCTGGGAGCAGCAAGTTTGGAGGTGCAGGTTGGTACCAAGAAGGTGAAAACTGAGTTCATCATAATTGACACCCCCTCTTCTTACAATGCTATCTTGGGAAGGCCATGGCTGCATGCAATGAGGGCTGTACCCTCAACGTTGCACTAGCTGTTACGGTTCCCAACAGAGCATGGAATAGAGGAGGTTAGAGGAGACCAGGTGTAGGCAAAGAATTGCTCCATGGCAGCAATGAAATCCACCTGCAATGTACGAAAAACATAATCAGCAGAGATTGAGGATGAGGACATGGAGGTCCTGGAGGACGTCGGCAAAGAGCTAGCCGAGAAGAGTGAGGAAACATTGAAGAAGATCCTTGTCCAGCAAGAGGATGAGGAGCACTTCTTCTTTCTCGGCTCGGACTTAGCCGAGGAAGAGGAAAAGGAGCTAGAGGCATTCCTGAGAGCAAACCTTGAGGTATTTGCATGAACACCATACGAGATGCCAGGCATTGACCCCGAGGTCACTTGCCACAGACTGAATGTAGATAGTAAGCTAATCAAGAGCTTCTGTGCAAAGTTCAAAATCAAGAATTATTTTTCCATCCCAAGTTTTCCTTAAAGCAATGGACAAGTAGAAGCATCCAACAAAGTTATCTTGGATGTGATTAAAAAGAGGCTGCAAGCAGTAAAGGGAAAGTGGGTGGATAAATTGCCCAGTGTACTCTGGACATATCGGACTACGCCGAGAAGATCAATTGGGGAATCCCCATTTGCCATGGCTTATGGCACAGAAGCAGTCATTCCCCTGGAGGTCGGCATCCCAGGGATCAAAACCCAGGGAGTGGAGAATGGAATGAATGATGTATTTATAGCCCGAGATCTAGATCTGCTAGAAGAAGGAAGGGAGAAAGCAGCAATTCAGCTAGGGGCATACCAGCAGCGGCTTGCCAGGGCTTATAACAAGAAGGTGAACCCGCGAAAGTTCCAAGTTGGTGACCTCGTCCTGACAAAGGTCGTCGGCAACAAGAAGGATCCTAGAGAAGGCAAGCTTGGCCCGAATTATGAGGGATCCTATAGAATTATCTCGATCTTGGGCAACGGGGCATATTGGCTTGAGGACAGTGAAGGCAAAGAGTTGCCAAGACCTTAGAATACTTGTAATATGAAGTTTTTCTATCATTAGATTTTCTTGTTTTTTCAACTCTCTTTCGTTTTGTTATTAGCCGAAGTAATAATAAAATTTTAGCTTGATTTTTTCTGTGCAATATGACTGATAAGATACTTGACGGTGTTTTTGATAAAAACATGACGAATAACTTAGACTTATTATATGGCAGAAGGTCCTACTTGCATATGATAGAGTTGAACTAAGTTGAATTAACCTGGACTTGTCATATTGGCAAAGTCAAACACAGACTGGAACTCAATATCTGTCAATCAGATTAACAGAGGGACCAAGGTTGGGAACCCCAGCCAGTCTTTGTTAACAATATTTTCACATGCTTAATGCGAACCCAAGTGAAACTTAAGTTTACATTAAGGGGCAGACAGTTGGAGAATAATGCTTGGAAGTTGGAATTTTCAAGCCCAAGATCGGTTTAACACTTATTGAGGGCATGTTTAACACTTGTTGAAATTTTAAGAAAAATTTACAAGTTGAAGTTAAACTGTCATGTTTAACAGTTGTTGAAATTTAAGAAAAATTTACAAGTTGAAGTTAAAATGAGGACATGTTTAACACTAGTTGAAATTTTAAGAAAAATTTACAAGTTGAAGTTAAACTAACACTTGTTGAAATTTAAGAAAAATTTACAAGTTGAAGTTAAACTGTCATGTTTAACACTTGTTGAAAAGAAAAATTTACAAGTTGAAGTTAAACTAAGGACATGTTTAACACTTGTTGAAATTTTAAGAAAAATTTACAAGTTGAAGTTAAACTGAGGTTATGTTTAAACACTTGTTGAAATTTTAAGAAAAATTTGCAAGTTAAAGTTAAATCGAGGTCATTTTTAAACACTTGTTGAAATTTTAAGAAAAATTTACAAGTTGAAGTTAAACCGAGGTTATGTTAAAGGAAGTTGGTTTAAAATGTTAGGCCAAAGCCAAGATGAAACGTTAGTGGGTGTAACCGAGGTGTTATACCCCGAGGAGATTGCACAGTTAAGGTGTACGTTGATACTTGCATTCAGATAAGGAAGTTCAAATACAAAAAGGAACTTCGGTCTGACATTAAAAAGTAATTGTTCAGATTGCAAAGGTGGAATGTCGGCCAAATTAAAGCTTACACTATTTTAAAAAGAAAGAAAAGAGTACAAGGTACAGAAAAAAGGAGGAAAACATCAAATTAAGACTCTTCGGCGTCTCTGGCTAGTTGGGTTTGGAGTTCAGAAGACAGCTGAGAAGACATCTCGGCGGCCCTCTCAGCCGTGAGCTTGGTATCGATTTCTTGAAGAGTTTGGTCGGGGCTCTTGTCGGCAATAGGCGTGTCCGATGTTGCCTTCTCAAGAGTAACGTCTTTGGAGACCTCGCCATCCTCATCCTGAGACAAGTCCACGACTTGCTCATTCAGAGTAGGGGACTGGGCCCCAACAACTTCCTTCTTCTTTATCACCAGAGCTTCCTCCTCAAACTCAGAATCGTCTTCGGATTGGCTTGAAGTAGGGGGGAATGGCAGGGGGAGGTTGTCAGCATTCTTAAGGAGGGAGTCCTCAGGGACATCAAGCTTTTTTAGGGCAGCCATCCAACCAAGGGTGAAACCCATGTTGTATGCCTGCTTCACTTGCTTTTTGTAGTCTTCCTTGACGTTGGTCGCTCCCTTAACATATGCCTTCTCATCAGTGGGCATGTTGAAGGTCTTTTTGGGCCTCAGCCATCTTGGCCTCGGCCTTTCTTTTCAGCTGTAAGGACCTTGGCAATGGCCTCTGCAGCGTCAGCCTTTTCATCGGCCTCGTCCTGAGCCTTCTTGGCCGTGTCGGCTTGATCTGACAAGGTCTTCATTTTTGTCTCGGCCTTTTTGATGGTCTTCTGTAAACCATCAACCTCCCTGATCTTGTCGGCCAACTCCTTCCTCATTTCAAAAGCTTGCATTGAGAATGAGTGGGCGTGCTGGATTGCTTGAAAAAAAATGGACAGAACAAAAGTTGGTAGAAATTCTCTAAGTATGAAAAAATAGAGAAAGAAAAATACCAAGTGTAAGGAACTTACTTGAACGGAATGCTGCAGCATCAAAGCGAAGTTTTCATACTCGTTCATCTCGGCATTATGATTGAGATCGTTGGAAAGGAGCAACGCTGTAGAGAGGGCAACGCCGACTTTAAGATCAGTCGCATTGTTGCCGACTTTGACCAGCTTGTCCTCAATTGTAATGGGGAGAGCCTAGGGGGCAGTGGACTTCATAGAGCCCGAAGTTGTTGTCAATTCAGACCTCGGCCTTTTCAACCGAGTTGATTGGGATGGTTCGGCCTTGGCGGGCCTCTTCTCGGCAGTAGAGGGGGTCTTCTCACTCTCAGCCAATTTTGAAATAGGCAAGGTGTCCTCAGTGTCAATCTGAGTCACCGTTGCCTTGGGCTGAGCCTTCTTCAGTCTTTTGGCCTTTGGCTTTGGTTGAGGTTGGGATTGTGCTGGTTGAGCGTTAACGATGTCGGGGATGTCGGCTAGAAGATCTTTTGCGACTGTTTTCTTGCGACTTATCTCGGCGGCAATTGTAGTTCGGCGTCGGCGTCGGCGTCGGCGTTGAGATGGTGGGATCAGTTGTGGAGCTGAGGTAGATGGCTGCTCTGTTGGATCAAAGATTGACCCCTGACCTGGCCGAGATGATGAAGTTGTTGGTGGAGTTGTGGCGGAAGGAGAAGACTTGCTCTTCTTCTTTGGGACGTCAAGCAGAACGAAATTTGTAGGTTAGGATGAAGTTAAGCAGTAAAAGAGCTCTCCGTTGCTGAACTGGTAGATCCAACAGCTTCTTCAAGTTCGCTGGAGAAGGACTTACGAAAGTCTTTTGGCGACTGTGGAAGAGCTGCAAGAAAAACAGACGTTAGAACATACAGAAGGAACAAAGTATTAAAGACTTGAAAAATAAGTAAGTGTAACACTTGGTTCTTACCATTACCCTCTACGAATACTGTTCGGCTGAGAGGGTAGAGGTAAAGGTCGTCATCTGGAGCAAACTCCCAATTGCCCGAGACAATGAAGTAATCGTCCCTAGCTCCCTTGTTGGAGTTTGGGAGGTCGACAACTAGTTTGTATTCTGTGGACCTCGGTTTGAGGTAGTAGATGTAGCCTTTTTCTAACTTAAGGCCACACATGGTATAGCAGTACTGGATGTCGGAAAGGGTAACCCTAGCGTTCTCTTTTTTGGCTAAGACTATTATGCCATTGATTACTTGGTAAGAGTTGATAGCGAGTTGCATTGGGTTCAATTTGTAATAATAGAGGACTTCTCGGAAAAGGATATCTAGTGGAAACCTAAGTCCACATTATGTAAAGACAACGACATGGAAGGGCATGAGGTTTCCATCGGGCATAATGGAGTCATCATCGCTAGCCAACCTCAGGTAAACGTCGGCAAGGATGGAAAACTCTTGCCTAGAGTATTCTAACTTAGTTGGGGTGTCTACCCTATGCCTCCACATACCCATGATGTCGGCTTGGAGAAAGGTACTGGATCTCAGAAGGATGTGTTTTGTAAAGGTTGGGGGGACCTCGGCAAAACTTAAACGAATGTTGGGGGAAAGATTTTTTGGATCTAAAGTAAAGTTTGTTTCAGTTTTTTCCTAAAGTTTGTGTGTTTTACGACAAATCTCAAGCCTAGGTCTATGTAAACAAAGGGTTGAAGGCAATAATCTGGAAAGAACACAGAAAATAGAAACAAGAATGTGATTCAGAATTAAGAAAAGTGATGAACTATCAAGAGCACTGTGGCAGAGTGTGTGCAAGGGTACGAAGCCAAGAACAGTGGCAAAGTGAGCAAGGTGTGTGAATATGTGTATACCCATAAACAGGTGAAACAGAGCTTGTTTTAGGCATACAAAAGGAGAAATTCGAAACACAGACAAGAATGAGAGCATATGAATATGTTTAAACATGACCAATAAGCAGAGGCAATAAAATGTGAAACAAGAAATTGAAACAAAGGAAGGAACAGTGACTTACCGAAGAAAATGAGGCCGGTGTGAAATATGCCGGTGTCGAACGGTGAAAATAAGCAAAGAAGTGCAGCAAAAGCCCCGCCGGAAGAGGAAATTGAAGGTGGTTGCAAAAAGCTTTACAAGAGCAACAATGGCGGATTTGAGAGGGTAGAGAAAGAGAGTTAGCACAAGGTTGAGGATGCAAAAGTGAAAAGACAGAGAGAGAGAGAAGTGGTTTTGATCAAAACCACGAAATGGCGGCAAAATTACCATCAATGTGCCTAGGACGACGTACTTGTCAGATGGTGCACGCAGACGCAAGGCGACCTAAAGGCGCATGTCAAGTACGAACCAGTGAGGGAAAGACGCGTGACAAAAACGGTTGAAATACTGTGCGTGACAGCTTATACGCATGATAAAACTCTTAGAGTTCTTGGTTTAATGAAGCAAAGACCTCAGTTGAGGAGGCGATCTCGGCTTAATGAACTTGAACGAACTTGGTTGTTGGCTTCAAAGCATTGATGAAAGCAGACTATAGGTCTTGGTCATATTGAGTCGACGAGTTATGACTTCGGCATGAAGGATAAATCGAGCTTAGCTGATGTGCTAAATGGAAGAAATGGTATAGGTTCCATCACCTCAGGATGCCGAGGTAATATAACCTAGGGGGCAGTTGTGGGGACATAATTTTTGAATGACAACACATGGCCGAGGTGTCACCGAAGTGTCAGCCGAGGTGCTGCGTATCCTTAACATGATGCCGAGGTAATCTCGGCTAGGCCGAGGTTATCTGCGAGAATACCAGAATCCGGGATAAGCGGATAAGGGACAAGAGTCCTAAATTGGGAGAGGACTTCAGTTTGGGCAAAGATAAGACTCTTAGAGAGTTTATCTTAATCCTACTAGGAATCTAAGATTTGTAGTCCATTTAATTTAGGCTTCTACAGGGATTAGGTTTGTGTTGACTATAAAAGAGAGGCACCCTCATGGGTCTAAGGTACGCTTTTTGTATCCTAAATAGTGAGTTAAGCACTTTTTCTATTTTTGAGAAATAGCTGACTTGATTGTCGGAGTGCCTCCGGGTGGACGAACTACTACCGGAATCTCTTCTTTTTGTGACAGGTCGTTCGGGCTTAATCTATTCTGCTAGTGTTTCTCCAGCTAAGTTTCAGTTTGGCAGTGTGGTCAGAAATCAACTCACACAAAAGTATATACCATATACATTTGCACAAGTTCTCATAAATATAAGTAAGTTCTCACAAATATATGTAAGTTACCTCACAAAATCGCGTAAATTTTCACAAATATACGTAAGTTTAACTCATAAAAATTTGAGAGATCACAACTTATATATATTTGTGAGAATTTAAAAAATCTTGTAAAATAACTTATATATATATTTATGAGAACTCCCGTAAATACACATAGTATACATCTTGCATACTCAAAACACTTCCCTAATTTGCTTCCTTATTACGGGAGTGATTTTTATGTGTAGTACCCAAAACTCACATTTTTGTTCCTTGAAAATTACAAAGATCTCCAATTTCCAAGTTTATGCTGATAATCCAGTTTCTCAAATTAAATTTTGCATCATGTACATATATGGAAAGCACACGACTCGCTTATATGAACTTTTGACACATTATTTTAATTCCAAAAAAATCATAACATTATATTTTTTTTTCCAAATATTTGTGTTTACTCTACACTTATTATAAATCAACCGGTCCACTACTACATGCTCTCGCCCTCTCCACTCTTATTTACCAATGATCTCCCTATTCATTAATAAAATAAAATAAATAAATCATGGTTTGAGTCTGTAGAATTCATCATAGTTTCGTTTTGATCATCCAAATTCTTTATTTTGTTAGGTATTTTATGTATTTTATCCACATTAAAAATTAAGTCGATTCAATAATCATAATTTATTCAATTTATTGTGTTTGTCACAAAAAAATGGATGAAAATTCTACTTTCTTATTTTACTTGTTTTCAGGTATTTCATGTATTTTGCCAGGTATTTCATGTATTTTGCTTGTTTTCATTTTTCAAAAAACACTTTTCAGAAAATTCTACTTTCTTATTTTTTGTATTTTTTTGTTTTTACTAAATTTTTAAAAATATTTTAAGCAATTTTTTTTACTTTTTAGACACACCTAACACAAATACACCTAAAAAGTAAAAAAATTGTAAAATTTTTTTTTTTAAAAATTCACTAAATACCAAAAATACAAAAAAAAAAAAATACAAGAATTCAGTACATTTTTTATATTTTTATGTATTTATTAATTTTTTAAAATATTTTTTCACAAATTTTTTACTTTTTGGATACATCTAAGTAAGGTGCATCTAAAAAAGTAAAAAAAATGTTTAAACTTTAAAAAATATTCACTAAAAATAAAAAAACACGAAAACAAAAAAAATCAATTTTCAAAAAACTTAATCCAGAAAACTCAAACCAAACACACTGAATTGTGTTTTTTTAAAATAAAGATCCATTTTTTTTGTATAACAAACGTGATAAATTGATTATATTACAATTATTGGATCGACTTAATTATTATATAAATAAAATACACAAAGTGTTCAAAAAAAAAAAATGAAATTATCGAAACGGAATTCGTGGTGGACCTTACGGTCCTAAACAACACCATCCAATAGGGGGTGTTCAAAATAACTAGAGAATCGAAGAACCGAACCAAATTGATCTCTTTGGTTTCGGGGTCTTCAAATTGGTCTGGTTTGATTTTTTAGTTGGTTTGGTTCTGAGTCTTCAAATTGTCAAATCGATAGGATTGGATTGATTTTTGGTTTAGGCCTTATCTAAACAGAACTAACCTGAGAATCGAACCTATATTTTAATTTTTTTTTTATTATATGAACATGTTTTTATATTACCAGTCTTATATGTTACTTCAAATTCCTATTTTCATGAAGTCTGTGCAATTGAACAAATTTTGAATGATTGATCCAAGAGTAATAAAGGTAAATAATTTAGCTTATTGACAAGGTAAATGATTTAGTGTGGCGAATAAAAGAATTTATGAACCGTATATATGTGTATTATGAAATGTTAAACCCTACTTCAAGTTCTTCTTTAAATAGGATGAGTCAAAATTCAAATAAAATGGAAGTTGATAAGCCCATGATAATAGTTGTGGGATATTGTGAAATCTCTTAAATCTGAATTTTTAAAGCACTTGGAAGAAGAAGAAAATATTGATGCAAAATTAGAGGTAAACAAATTAAAAGAAAATATTAATTCAATTATTTTTAATATAATGAAACTATGGTTCTAAACTGAATCAACCCGACCTACATTGGGTTGGTTTGGATTAGTTCTAATGCAAGATTGGTTTGATTCTAGATTAAAAAATTTGGAATTAATTATGATTAAATTGATTCCAAAATTAATATCAAATTGAACCAAACCGACTCACGAACAACCCTACCATCCAGCCCACTTTGTAAACCGGAAAGGAGCTGCCTATAAAAAAAATGGAGATAAAATTACCAACTATTGCAAACATCATTAATAATTTCAATTGCACAACTAGTATATATGCTCAGTCTTAAAGAAAAATATATAAATATAGGAGTTAAAGAGATCCTCTTTCCAGGAAATTGCAAGCTAGGCAATTTTGAATAACAAGTACTGCCCTTGTACTATTCTGCAACTCTTTTGACTTAGCAGCACATCTTCAGTATAAATAGGCCCCCCACCCTTACCCTTCTTGTGGTATCTCAATTCAAAACAAACAAAACAAAGGAGAGAGAGAGAGAGAGAGAGAGAGAGAGAGAGAGAGAGAGAGAGAGATCAGCAGAGTGAGTCCCAGAAAGAACAAACTAGGATGGGGAGAGCTCCTTGTTGTGAGAAGATGGGACTGAAGAAAGGGCCATGGACAGCTGAAGAAGATCAACTTTTGATCGCTTTCATACGACAACACGGCCATGGAAACTGGCGTGCTCTTCCTAAGCAAGCTGGTAATTAACTACCTTATATATATATCCCATCTAGATATATATACGGCAAAGAAATACATTAATTTGTATTTCTTAAAACAATTCAAACTTCTTATTTTTTAAAGAAACTTGAAAAAGTTCTTCTTCAAACTGTTGAACCTACAAGGGAAAAAAAAAATGATACGAAAATTTACCAGTGTTTTCAAACTTTTCGTTATTTTTGTTTCAGAAAACTTGAAAAACGAAAGCGAAGAGAATAAAACACAACCAGACATGCCAAATTTTTGTTTCTTTTGCAAATCCCACCTATTTCTTTTGCAAAATAAAATAAAATAAATAATGCATCAGTTTCAGTTTCAGTTTTTTTTTTTTTTTTTTTGAACTGGCTTCAGTTTCAGTTTGCTACTTATTTTTTTATCTTTGCATTTAACTAACAAGATATATATACATAATTATATAAAGTCAAGTTGATTATACAAATTTCAATCACTTCTTATTATAAGTTTCTCTTGAAATAAAGTGACTAAATTGTATTTTTTTTACTTGATTTTGTTTAGGCCTATTGAGATGTGGAAAAAGTTGCAGACTGAGGTGGACCAACTACTTGAGACCAGACATTAAGAGAGGGAATTTCAGTAAAGAAGAAGAGGATACAATCATCAACTTACACGAAATGCTTGGGAATAGGTGTGTGTTTTTCCCTGCACTTCTCTCATTAATTCAATTTTGTTGGAAACCATGTAATTCTCTTGGCCATGAATCAAACACCACCACATGCTGATGATATATGGGTCCTCATGTTCAATCACATTGATTTCGAGAAATGTACCTATGAAAAATAATATTAATAATAATAAAATCTGATCAGCAACATACATATGAAAAATTATTAGGTGTTTGAAGCAACGCTCCATTTTATTTATTGATTGATATTTTATTATATTATTTTTCAAAATACTAACATAAAAGTAATAAATTTTATTGTTTAAATCAACAATTATCAATTTGTCATTTTCCTATATAATATATAGTTATAGACATCTTAGTCTTATTTTGATTACACTGAAAGTGTTAACAATGTCGACATTGATTGTTACGGCCGCCGCAGTTGAATTTGATGATACCACACAGTAACTGCTTTCTTAATCAAATACCTAATGATCAATATGCTGTTTAATCCATATGTTGTGTATGTTGAAATTCAAAATTTTTATTAATAAAATTTTGAATATTGGATAAATTGAACCAGTGGTCGCTATAGTTTTCGTGAGATTTTATTTTGTTTAATATCACTCTTTACCATTTCAATTTCATTAATTTTAACTCTACAATTTCATTTCCATTCTATTGTAGTCGTTCCAAAATCATTATTGGTTAGTATTTCAGACCCAAAAAAATAAATAAAAATATTAACAGCTCAAAATATTGGTTAGTGTTAACTTTTCTTCCTTTGACAAGAAATGTTAAAATGTCCACGTGGGTTGCACATGACCTCTCTCCGTTCAAAATATTAACAGTTCTTGAACAAACGCAATTAGAAATGTGAAATTTAAATTAATAAAACTATAACTATCAGAACCAAAATAAAATCTCAATAAAACAAAAGGGACTAAAGGTATAATTCATCAAGAATATTACACAAGTAGGGCTGAAAAGATTCTCTATCATGTCCATTAGAAAATTAGGCCAAATGACATTAATACTAATATCTATGCATAGACCATATCTTATTAGGCTTTTGTGCACTCTTAATAGTCATAATTATATAAACTAAGATATAATTTAATCAGAAGCTTTCATGCATGTTACCCACTAGGGCCACTATAAATTAAACAAATAATTAGCTAAACTTAATGACAAACTACTGTAATTTTCGTATATAAACATATTTTTGTCCATTTTCAGATGGTCTGCAATCGCAGCAAGATTACCAGGTCGGACCGACAATGAGATTAAAAATGTTTGGCACACCCACTTGAAGAAAAGGCTAAAAAATTATCAAAGCACCTCCAACACCAAAGGACAAACAGTGACAGAGCCCAAATGTGATTCCAATGCCTCAAGTGAATCCAACACCATGAATTCGGGTTTTGAGAGTTCTGAGTATGCATCAGTTTCCCCACAAGATTCTTCTAGTGAACTCTCATCGGTCACAGACTTAACTGGCTTACCAAACAACGTAGTCATTAAGGATGAATCAATGGACACATCTGAGACATTTCCTCAAATTGATGAAAGTTTTTGGTCCGAAGAATTATCAACCGGCAATGCCACCATGCAATCGGACTTTGCTGGTTTCGCCGAGGAGTTACAATTTCAATTTCCATTATCTCCATCAATGACTGCTTCTTTTGGTACAATGGAACATGTCAATGAGTACAACTTCAATATTGATGATGACATGGAGTTTTGGTATAACCTTCTCATTAAAGCTGGTGATTTACCAGAATTATCAGAAATCTGAGCAGTATTTTTCTTTGTATTAAATGTAGCAAATATTAGAAAATTCGAATATTCTTGATACATTTGACCATTAAAGAGGAGTTGAGATCCTCTCCTTGTCCTTGAGCTCCCTCCTTGCATCCCTACTTACAACGGTGAAGATGCACTTTAAGTTGATCTAATGATTCATATTTGACTATTTAAAAATAAAAAAATAATAAAACAAATTCAAATTTGCTTTTCCCGCTCAAATCTAGACCATTAGATCAACTCAAAATGTATTTCCACCATTACAAGTAAGGAGGCAAGGAGAGAGCACAAGGAGAGGATCTCAACTCGAGGATCTCAACTCGTTAAAGCGGGGGGCAGCAGAGTCCAAACCCTGTTGTCCAAGTCCAAAAGCTATAGTGTCATTTTGTCAATAAAACAAAAAGCAAGTCCTTGGTGGTGAATCTTGTTTTTATAAAGCAAGTGTACCTGAGTGGTGAGTCGAAGGGCCAAAGGGAAAATAAAAAAGTTATTGACTTGCAAAATTTTTTGTATACAGATGTATTTGAGGCTTTAGTGGGGTAAATAGGGTGTAGAGATAAAAAATTTGTAGGTTAGAAGAGCCCTATGAGCCCTCTTTGGGTTGTATAACGATTATGATGATGATGATAATGAAAAAAACAAATTTGCTTCCCTTTTCATTTGTGCCTATGGATTAAATATTAATTTAAAATTTTATTGTATTTTATTATCAGAACTTAATAAAGATTATTTGTCCATGTATGATTTCTTGTGAAGTATTTACTACGAAGTGACTTTACAAGAAGTCATCATAGTAGAACAATTTTTTTATTCTACACATAAATGAATCAAGTCGAGTCGAGTCAAGTTGACTAGGGAATGTTCGAACTTGGTTTGAAAAAATAAAAATATATTTTTAAACTTGATTTGTTAACTCATCTATAACAAACTTTAATTGAGTTGAGTAACTCCGATTTTTTTTGTTTTATTTTTTAATTTATATAGTTGTGTAATGTGTATATATTTATCATGGAGTCGTAAGTTTAAAAAAATAATCACTATGTTGGTTCTATTTTTTTGAATTTTTTTTTTCAAAAAGTAATTTGAAAACTCCGTTTTGAAAAAGAATCTTTTTTTGGTTTTTAAAAATATATCATTGCAATTTCAAATTTCTCTCCAATTTAAGGAGAGAGATAATTTAAGAAAAAAATTGTCACATCAAAAAATATTCTCATTTTAGTTATATATATATATATATATATATGTACATACTATATATGTATGAAAATATAATTTGATATGTACCTATTTATGAATACATATCTTACCATTAACTGTGTGACTTTATTTACAAATTGACATTAAAAAAAATTATAAATTTATGTTTAAATTTACGATTTATAAAATTTTCTGCATAATATTTATGAAAATTTAATTCTGAGAAATTTTTTTTTTAATGCCAATTTGAAAATTTTTTTTTACGTTTTCTGTGGTTGAAATGAGTGAAAATTTTATGATAAAGTCACACATTTAATGGTAGGATATGTACTCATAAATAGTTACATACCAAATTATATTTTCATACATATATAGTATATATACATATATATATATATATAAGATGAGAGTACTTTTTTATATGATATTTTTTTTTAAAAATTATCTTTCTCTTTAAATTAAAGGAAAACTTCAATTTAAAAAGTCCTCAAAATATCATTTTCAAAATTGTCTCTCCCCTCAAAACCATCCACATATCACTTTGAAAAGTGAACTGAGTTTTTGAAATAATCAAACGAATACTCTAAAATTTTCAAAAAAAACGAGGTTGAAAAACCACAACCAAACATTACTTTTCAAACATTTTTAAGTTCAATTTTAATTGGTAGCTCGAATTTCCCTTCCCCGAATCCCCCTAATTTCCATTTTAAGTAAACTGTTTTTTTTTTTTTTTTTTCACTTGCCTTACATTTTTTTTTTTTACCCAAAAAGGCATTTTCGGAGAATTCGGGCTCATTGGATTCGAGCCCCCCCGTTTTTCCCTTTTAAGTTTGACTTGCTTTTATAACAAATCAATCTCAAAACATGACTCAAGCTCCAGTGCTGTTGATTTGATTGTGATTTGCATCATATTGATGGAAAAAATAAGATTGCATTCGGTAGAGTTTTCGAATTATAATTTGATAATAAAATTATATTTTAAATTTGTAAGTTTTGAAATTATGATTTAAAAAAAAAAAATTTGTTTGGTTATAAGTTTTGAAAAAAAATTTTGAATTAAGTTTTAAAATTTTGATGTGACATATGAAATGAAAAAATTTGTTTGGTTATGAGTTTTAAAAATTCTTTTAAAATTCAATTTAAAAAACTAATTTGTCATTTTGGTTTAAAAAAAAATTTCTCTATTCAAAAAATATCAAAAATAAATATAAATTTTTTTTTTTTCAAATAACAGGTGGCAATTGGTAATTGTAAAAAAAAAAAAACGTACTGTTTCGGTCAACAAGGTGAATGACCAGCCGAACATCCAAGACGATGTCCGGGGCAGACGACCGAGTAGATCAAAAATTCAAAAAAACTCTGCTTTACCAAACACGTTTTCAAAATGTGTCTTAAAATTGATTTGGAATCATGATTTGAAAACTTTTACCAAACATAGCATTAGAATATAAAGGTGGAATTAGTTTTAGAAAGTCTTACCAAACACAGCCCAACTTTTTCTTTATCTTAATGAAAAATTTCCCAATTTTGAAAAATCAACATTTTCTTAATATGTTGGTGGAAAAATTCAAATTTTCTTAGTATGTGAAGGAAGTAGTTAAAGCGTAAGTTATCAAAATGATAATAGTCAAGCTGGACCAGCATACAAATGTGACATTTAATACTTGCAATTATAGGAATGGACCTCTGGGGCCTTTATATCCATTAACTGACTTGGTGACTTTCTTTTGCAGACTACCACTTTATCAACCTTATTCTTTGCAAAGAAAAGTTTAGGTAGAAATTCACTGGATCTGGATGTGGTACTTAAAACTCTCTCTTTTCCTATGAAGGCCACACTGGATTTTATTGGTCCTTTTTTGTTTTCTTTACAGGCCCGGTCCTGAGATTTTGGGGGCCCAAAGTCAATAATCAACTACTAAATTTTTGGGGCCCTTTACATTTTTTTTTTATTGAATGGAAAAAAAAAAATTAAGGTAAAGGACAAAAGATTTGCATTAAAATCATAAAAAATATTTAACATTACATTATAACAACTAATATGTATCACTTGATCCTCGCTCTTCTTGCATTTTTAGAAGCAAATAAATCAATCATACTTGCATAATCTAGTTTTTTTGCAAAATCATTTTCAATGGATAACAATGCTAATCCATTCAATCTTTCTTGTGACATGGTTGATCGAAGGTAATTTTTGATGATTTTTAACTTTGATGTGAACTATTAAACTATTAAACTTAAATGAATTCTTTTTGATGATGTAAATACCAATACTATAATAGCAATTAATTGGGCAAAAGACAAGACAAATATTTAATTAATTGAATAGAAAAAAATATTTACTTGTGCTTACTGTGTTGAGATCAAAATATTTTTTTAAATCAAAATTCAAAACAAAAGCACCACCACTTAACAAAATACAAAACTTTTAAATTATATGATGTGAACTATTATACTTAAATAAATTTTTCTTGATGATGTAAACACTAATATTATAATAATAATTAATTGTGCAAAAGACAAGATAAATATTTAATTAATTAAATAAAAAAAAAAAGAAAGAAAATTACCTGTCTTTGCTCATTTGGTGTGGTGTGGCTGTCAAAGGGAACTTGCTGGTGTGGTGTGGCTATAGAGGGAAGATTGATAGGGTTATGAATTAAAAAAAAAAAAATGGGCCTTTTAAGTTGGTTTGGGCCGTGTGGTGTGGCTATCAAAGGAAAGGTTGATAGGGTTATGAATTAAAAAAAAAAATGGGCCTTTTAAGTTGATTTGGGCCTTAAACTTTTGGCTTTTTAAATGGTCAAAAAAATTAAATTGATTTGGGCTTTTTTTATTTTTTTTTGGACTCAAAACACAACTAACATATTATACTAACTTATAATAGAAGGGGGCCCCCATTTTGGACCTATTTTGAGGGGCCCTAAGCCATGGCCTTGTGGGCCTATGGCCAGGGCCGGGCCTGTTTCTTTATTTCTTTATTTCTTTATTTTTTTAATCAACAATACAGATATATATCTGGCTTATTCCTAAGGGCTGGGACAAGGAGAGCCCGCTAAGTGGCACAACAAATAGCCAGATGAAACCAATGGCAAGGTGCAATAAAAAATATAGTCTTTTTAAATCGTTTTAATGTATCTTAAGAACACACATTAAAAAAAATCTTTAATTAATAGGTACTAAATTTTTTTATCAAAATTTTCAATTTGCTCTCATTCCATTGTCCACTATCTTTTTTCACTCTTATTTTCATATACGAAGTACTCAATAATCTTATTCATCTACCTCTATTAGTAGTGGAAAGTTCTTCCTGAGAAGCCCACAAGAACTACGGCCCAAGCCGAACCCAAAATCTTAAGCCCGCCCAGGCTTATATACCAGCAAGGCCATGTTATTATATAGGGATTTTTGGTCAAAACCCCCTTTTGGGCCTTTTTATTAGAATAAAAGATAATCTAATTAATTTTCTTTTAAAAAGTCCCTGAGTAAGAAATGCCTACCTTAATAAGGACATTTTATAATTTTTATTTTTTTTAATGACAATATTGCCCTTATATATATATATATATATATAGTGTCATACGTTTGAAAAATTTGAAATCAAAGCTAAAGATGTCGCAGCCGATGAAGAGGATGAAGCCGATCTGCAAATCGATCATACTTCAGAAAATCGATGAAGACGACCTCCAGATCTGAAGATCTCGCAGCCGAATATCTCTCAATTGTTCAACAATAGACGATCTCGCAGCCGAACAACTGTCATTTGGTGGCCGATGATCAACGCTCTCAAATTAAACGAGAGTTTCATTCAATTTTGTGATTGTTGATCGAGTACAGGTTTTTCTTCTCAATTACTCGAGTTGTACAGATCTGTTAATTAATTTTTTTTGTTTTTGTTTTTGTTCGTTTTTTTTTGTTTGATTTATTTTTATTTTGATCGAGTTCGTTTGTTTTTGTTGATTTGTTAATCTAACAATGGACAGAATTTTGTTTTTAACAAAAGACACAGAGTAAAATTGACTTGTTAATCTAACAATAGACAGCAATAGAACCAGAGTAAAATTTTACTCTAGTTCTGTTGCTCTGTTTACAATTAGAGTAAAATTTTGATTATTGAGAAGATAGGGGAGATATGTTCTTTTAGCTTATGCATTTTAGTTATCAATTTTTAACTAGCAAAAAAGTTGCACCAAACAAGTTAATTGGCTGCAAAAATTTTAGTTGTTTTTCAGAGTAAAATTTTACTCTAATGCAGAGTAAAATTTTACTTTTAGATTCCTTTTGTAACATTTTACTCCTATATCGAGTAAAATTTTACTTTAGTCTTGATAAAGTTTTACTTTTAGATTCATGTTTCAATTCAAACTAAACCAAAATTGTAGTACGATAAAATTTTACTCTAATGCAGAGTAAAATTTTACTTTTAGATTCCTTTTGTAACATTTTACTCCTATATCAGAGTAAAATTTTACTTTGGTGCAGAGTAAAGTTTTACTTTTAGATTCATGTTTCAATTCAAACTAAACCAAAATTGTAGTGACAGTAAAATTTTACTTTGATAATGACAGTAAAATTTTACTGTTAATTGTTTGCAGATTTGTAAAATGGTTCCACCTCTTATGTTGTTATGCAAGTATGGTGATCGTACCATTGTCTTCACAGTTGTGTCAAACTGCACGTTGAAGGATTTAACTGATTTCTTAAGTTGTAAATTGAAGAAGTTTGACAATAGTGGTTGCATACTATTATCGTACTGTTTGCCTGGACATTCGCAATGCATGATTGATGATGATTCTGATTTTCAGAATATGTTGTCGCTTGTTTATCCCCTTGGTGTTGACCGGGTTGATGTGACTATTACTGAAATGGGCATTTCAAATGAAAAACATGGAGTTGGAGAATCAGGGGACGCTACTGGATCCAACATTACGGATGATGAAATGGATTTACTCCCTATGTTTTGTCAACATGAAGAAAGGACTTTGTTGTCTAGTGGATGGGTGAATGGAATTACTCATGTAGGTCAAAGATTTATTGGAGGTGCAAAGGATTTCCGGACTGCATTATGTAAATATGCTATTGAGATAGGATTTGAGTTTGTGTATGTGAAGAATGAGAAGTGTCGGGTCACTGCTGTGTGTTCAATGCGGGAATCGAAAGCTTGTTTATGGCGAGTACATGCATCTCTAGAAAGTGCTAATAATTTTTTCTACATTAGGACTCTACATGATGAGCATACTTGTGGAGCTGCAGTTCATACTTCTAAAAACTCAAGGATGAGTTCAAATTTGGTTGCAAGTTTGATTGTTAATGAAGTTCGTGGGAATCCTCAAACTCGTCCAATTGATGATGTGCGTCAATTTCTGAGATCAATCTGGGCTCACCATTACGTACAATCACGCTTGGTTGGGAGTTGAAAGCTAGGACTACTAGTTTTGGAGATTTCTCTATGTCCTATGATGAGATTCGATGGTATATGGATATTGTGATGAGCACAAATCCTGGTAGCTATTTGCGTCTTGACTATAACCATCAAAGTGGACGGTTCAAGAGGTTTTTTGTTGCATTTAATGCTTCCATTCAAGGGTTTAGGCATTGCCGTCCTCTATTGTTTATCGATGGAACTTTTTGAAGGAAATATAAGGGCACCTTGTTATGACTCTGACGAAGGATGGGGATCAAGGTAGATATTACTATAGTTTATTCAAAAGTAACAATGTACTTATTCTGAGCTCAGATTTGTCCTTTTTGTTTAATATACTTACTAATTGTAAAATGTTATTTTTTGAGTTTTTCCCTCTTGCAATGGCAATTGTCGTCTGAGACTATAGGCGATTGGGAATGGTTTTTATGCATTTGTCGAATATATTGTTGGATGAAAGACCAATTACCTTGATATCTGATCGAACTTTGGACTTTTGGAGGCTTTACCCAAGGTTTTACCTCGCTTACCACTATTTTTGTCTCCAACACTTGAAGGCCAATTTGAGGATAGGTTCTCTGGTCTAAGTTTGACAATACTTTCGTGAGTAGAATAGTTTTTTGTTTTCTTCGTGTGCTTACGCTCAAGCGATTGGGATGTTTTAATCGATTTGAAACAATTACAAGATGAGGGAAAAGGGATCGTTTGTGGGTTTCTATCCAATTTGCCCTATGACAAGTGGACTAATGCATATTTTAAAGGACAAAAATACGGTGAAATGCACTCAAATGTGGCAGAGTCTTTCAATTCATGGATCCGTCAAGCTCGCCATTTGCCCACTACAAAGATGATTGATTCAATTAGGTTGAAGATCATGGATTTGATGTCGAGAAGGAGAGAACAAGCTAAGAAATGGAATACTTTTCTTTGTCAGGAGATGGATTCAACATTAGTAAATGCTCTTAAAAGCTGGAAGAACTTGGTTGGTTAGTCGTTCAAGTGATCATGTTTTTGAGGTTCAATCCGACCATCGGTTAGCGTTGACCTCTTGAATAGAACTTGCTCATGTTACCAATGGCAATTGAATGGATTTCTTTGTGCTCACTTGCATCGCTATCCAAAAAGCGGAGGTGATTTGTATGCACATGTGGAACCATTTTATTACACTAGCAAGTTCAAAGATTGCTATCTTTGAGTCGTTTATCTAATACCCTTTGTTGAGAAACCTCTTGTAGCTATGGATGATGTTGTTGTCCTTCCTCCAATTTGTAAGAAGCCACCGGTAGGCCAAGGAAGAATAGGATCCCATCTAGGGGTGAGAAGATAAGACGTGCAGTCACGGTAGATGTGAAATCACGGTCATAATAGGAAGACTTGCAAGGAGGCATTGCCGTGAAAGACATTATTGATTTTGTAATAGAAGTATGAAAATAATGCAGTTTTTCTGCAATAAGTAGTCCATAGCAATAATAGTATAGTCTTTTAGAGTAGATTTGTAAGGAAACATTACAATAAAATACATTTTTACTACGTCCTTGAATGGTTGTCTGTTCTAGTTTCTGATATGTTTTGTGGTTGAATGGTTGTGTATGGGTGTGATGAGCCTGTGGTTTGACAATAAAATTTTACTATGTCAAGAGAAATTTTTCTTTTAAGATTAAATTTTTACTTTATTTCAGAGTAAAATTTTGCTTTAATGGAGGGTAAAATTTTACTTTAGTGCAGAGTAACATTTTACTTTTAGATTTAGAGTCCGGCCCTCAGAGTAAAATTTTACTTTCATACAGAGTAAAATTTTACTTTTGTTCAGAGTAAAATTTTACTTTTATACAGAGTAAAATTTTACTTTTGTTCAGAGTAAAATTTTACTTTTATACAGAGTAAAATTTTACTTATTCAGGCTATAACATTTTATTCTTATTTCAGAGTTGAATTTTACTTTTATGCAGAGTAAAATTTTACTTTCATGCAGAGTAAAATTTCACTTTTAGATTTCGATTGTAACAATTTACTCATCTTTCAGAATATAAAGTAAAATTTTACTTCAGTTCAGAGTAAAATTTTACTTTCAAGCAGAGTAAAATTTTACTTTTAGATTTAGAGTGCAACAATTTACTCATCTTTCAGAATATAAAGTAAAATTTTACTTGATTCGAGTAAAATTTTACTTTCAAGCGGTAAAATTTTACTTTCATGCAGTAAAATTTTACTTTTAGATTTCGAGTGCAACAATTTACTCATCTTTCGAATATAAAGTAAAATTTTACTTGATTCGAGTAAAATTTTACTTTCAAGCAGAGTAAAATTTTACTTTTAGATTTAGAGTGCAACAATTTACTCATCTTTCAGAATATAAAGTAAAATTTTACTTCAGTTCAGAGTAAAATTTTACTTTCAAGCAGAGTAAAATTTTACTTTCATGCAGAGTAAAATTTTACTTTTAGATTTCGAGTGCAACAATTTACTCATCTTTCAGAATATAAAGTAAAATTTTACTTGATTCGAGTAAAATTTTACTTTCAAGCAGAGTAAAATTTTACTTTTAGATTTAGAGTGCAACAATTTACTCATCTTTCAGAATATAAAGTAAAATTTTACTTCAGTTCAGAGTAAAATTTTACTTCAGTTCAGAAAATATGTTAGTCCCCTTAGAAAAACATTTCCAACCTGCACCAAAGTTTACCACAACACACAAACTCCCCTGATGATCATCATGCAATCTTTGTGCAAAAAAAATCTAACAACACAACTCAATATATCATCAACATTCATTCCCAGTCAAAACAACATTCATAGCAACATTCATTCTAACATTCATAGCAACGTTCAGTCAAAAAAAATTTAAGCCTCTATCTAATACTCTCTTAGTATTCTTTCACTTACAATCACTTTTTCACTGTTCTTTCATTTACAAAAACAAAAATTACATATATCATTCACAGTACTTCCCCAAAACTTGTCCACATTGTCATCCTTGAGGTTTTAGGTCTAGCGAATTTTTCTTTTGAGGTTGAACTGTTCCTCAGTCCATGCTTTTGGATAATCATTCAAAAATTGATGCACCATTGACGCTCGGAAATTGTTAATTTCATCATCTTCCATAGAATTTGCAATAGGCTCATCTCTTATGATTTGACGCATGATATAACATACAATAATTCCACAATCAACACTAAACCACACTAAACCACAGTAAAAATTTATCAATTCAAACTAAATACAAATTGATGGCTTATCCAGCAAAGGCTAGAGAAAAAGAATGATTTATTCTTTTCTGGCTTCTTGACTTGTTGCTCAATCTCAAGCATTTCTATGAAGCTGTCAATCACCTACAAAACAAAAATCAATTAAATATATATATTAATAAAGTGAACTATTTTTAGTTATTGAAGTGAACACTAGTCATTGAAACTTGTATTGCCACTTACATTATTTGCAGTATCACCATCTCTTAGAATTGCATCCACATCATGCAATGTAACATATACTCCATGTCTTGTGCCGGACCATATGATTGCACTAGTCATAAGGTAAAAAAAATGTTGATTAACATGCTGCAGTTGGATAATAGTAAAAATCTGTTGTTTGATAAAATTAACATGGTCTTACTCTGTGGTTTCCAAATTGTAAATCTTGTTCAGTAGATACTTGTCATCCTCATCAAGCAATTTGGATATTGCAGCCTTATCTGGAAACAAAACCCTTTCAACTGGCTTTTCTTGGCTTAGAGGCAAGTTTTCAACACAAATGACTTCTTTTGACATCACTTCAATTTCTTGTTTTCTGGTTTTTTTTTTCTTTGCTTCTCTTGGCTCACATTCAAAATCAGACATTTCTTTCTTCTTCCTCGACTTGATTTTGATTTTCCTCACCATGGATGTTTGCAATGGCTCTACGACTATGGGTATTTCTTCCAATGTACTTTGATTCCCAATGTTTTCCTCTTGTTCTACTCCTTTAGCATGTGGCATTTCTTTGGAAGATAAACCTTGGGTAGCCGCATGAACTGCATTTTCTTCAATCTGTTCAAGCAACTGGTTATTTTTCATTCAAGTACTTCAATCTCCTTTCTCATTTTCTCCATTTCTTTCTCTCAGGTCTTCATCTTTTCCATCGTTTCTTTTGTTTTTGCCTTTTGCTCCTCTTTCATTTTTTGCATTGTTTCCCTCAGTTTCTTCAGTTCTTCAACCAACGCCAGATTCTCACTTTTCAGCCTCTTGTTTTCCTTTTGAAGATCAATGAAGTTCTTCAAAGGTTGATCATCTCCTAAAATTTCAGCTACATCATCATCATCTTCTTTAGTCTCTAACTTTTCCTCTGTGTCCAATGAATCTTCTTCAGTCTGCAACTTTTCCTCCATGTCCAAAGCATCTTCTTCATCATCATTGCAAATGAGTTCCATTTCTTCTTTGGAAACGGGCTTCAGTTCATTGTGATTTACCTACAATTGAAAAATAGAAAAAGGAAAAAGCCGACAATTAAGCAAACTTTAACCACTAGAGTTAAATTTTACTCTGATTTAAAGTAAAAGTTTACTCTGATTTGAAGTAAACTTTTACTGCGTTCAAGAGTAAGTAAAATTTTACTCTGACTGTAAGTAAAATTTTACTCTGACTCAGAGTAAAATTTTACTCTGATTTAGAGTAAAATTTTACTCTGATTTGAAGTAAACTTTTACTGCGTTCAAGAGTAAGTAAAATTTTACTCTGACTGTAAGTAAAATTTTACTCTGATTTAAAGTAAACTTTTACTCTGTACAAGAGCAAGTAAAATTTTACTCTGACTCAGAGTAAAATTTTACTCTGATTTAAAGTAAAAGTTTACTCTGATTTGAAGTAAACTTTTACTCTGTTCAAGAGTAAGTAAAATTTTACTCTGACTGTAAGTAAAATTTTACTCTCATTTAAAGTAAACTTTTACTCTGATTTGAAGTAAACTTTACTCTCATTTAAAGTAAACTTTTACTTTGTTGAAGAGTAAGTAAAATTTTACTCTGACTGTAAGTAAAATTTTACTCTGATTTAAAGTAAACTTTTACTCTATTCAAGACTAAGTAAAATTTTACTCTGAATGTAAGAAAAAGTTTACTCTGATTTAAAGTAGAAGTTTACTCTGATTTCAAGTAAACTTTTACTCTTCGGGCTGAGTTTGGAAAGATGATACCTCTTCGGGCTTTAGTGTTTGCAATGACCTCTTCATTAGTTTTTTCCTCAATGTTGATAAGTCCCATCGCAGGAGCCTTGGACACAAATTTTTTCCTTCAGGTTGAATGAGGGTAGTATGCTCGCATAACCAGTACTATAAAATAAAAAATCGAAATTAGTTAAATTCTCTAAAGATAGATTGCATAATATTTCAAGTAGTTCAATTTACGTACCAACAGAAGAAGTACACATCCAGTGACATTTTCAGGACTTCCTAATGAAGAATGGATTGAAGTAGTCAACGTGGATGCAACTGCAGTCGACCATGCATACGAATTCATCATTTCTAAATCTTCTACAAGGCCAACAAAGGCCCATCCAACTGTTAGACCAGTTGTTGGTAATAGCAAAGTCGCCACAACAAATAGACACATTATGCGTGCAACATCCTCAATATCAACTCTCGTTGTGCCTTCCAACGCATCTCCTAACGCCTCGCGCAAACTCTTTACAGATATTCTTGACAAATTACGAAACCTTCTCTGCACAAAAGCTGATTCTTGTTTTTTCCCATATGACACATCTACTTTTTTCGTTCCCGATTTTATCCAAAAAATCAAGGTAACGTCACTATCCCGTATGTCACATATCTTCCCCCCAAGCTTAAATCCCTTTGCATGAAAGTCATAACATTTGATCACATCCATCACATTATCGTCAACTTTCTTGAAGTTCTTTAACTCCACATCATCTTTCTTCCAAAAACATTTAAACAACATTCCAAAAGGTGTTCTCTCAAGGGCAGTAATGTGTCTTTTAGTGAACCTTGCGTCTCGCATTACGTTTATCAATGAAACAATATTTGACCTATATTGTTTCATATAATTCTCCCTCTTCCGTACTCCATGCATAATATTCAACTTTGAAAGACTTTCTTTACTACTTTTGCTCCCTTTTTTAGGGACTTTCTTCTTTTGTAAAACAGTTGGTGGAACTTCAAAATCATCATCATCATCATCATTACCACATCTGCTTCTTGTAACAACCATTTTCAAACACAAAAAAGTTCCCCTGTATCAACAGTATAAAATTTTACTTTAAACAACGTCACAAAACAAATAAGCACTAAACAAAATGCACAAGTATTGTCATGAGACAGTAAAATTTTACTCTGTTTGGCAAAAGTAAAATTTTACTCTGATTGAAAGTAAAATTTTACTCTGAAAAATTCATGAAGCAAGTATATTTGAAAGCATTGAAATGGCAGGACAAAAACACTACAGAAATCAAAGCGTAATGAGCAAAGGCTAGAGTAAAAGTAAAATTTTACTATGTAATAAGTAAAATTTTACTCTCATTATAAGTAAAATTTTAGTCTGATTGGAAGTAAAATTTTACTTTGAGAAATTCATGAAGCAAGTGAATTTGCAAGCATTGAAATGGCAGGACGAAAACACTACAGAAATCAAAGCGTAATGAGCAAAGGCTAGAGTTAAAGTAAAATTATACTCTGATTGGAAGTAAAATTTTACTCTGTTTAGAAGTAAAATTTTACTCTGAAAAATTCATGAAGCAAGTGAATTTGAAAGCATTGAAATGACAGGACCAAAACACTACAGAAATTAAAGCGTAGTGAGAAAAAGGCTAGAGTTAAAGTAAAAGTTTACTCTCTAATAACTAAAATTTTACTCTCATTATAAGTAAAACTTTACTCTGGTTTTGGAAGTAAAATTTTACTCTGACTGGAAGTGAAATTTTACTTTAAAATTTTACTCTCATTATAAGTAAAATTTTACTCTGGTTTTGGAAGTAAAATTTTACTCTGATTGGAAGTAAAATTTTACTCTGAAAAATTCATGAAGCAAGTGTATTTTAACATTTTACTCTGAAAAATTCATGAAGCAAATTGAAATGGCAGGACAAAAATACTACAGAAATTAAAACGTACTGAACAAAAGGCTATAGTTAAAGTCAAATTTTACTCTGTAAGAAGTAGAACTCTTATTTCAGAGTAAAATTTTACTCTAGTTGGATGAAAAATTTTACTCTGAAGCAAGTGAATTTCAAAGCATTCCGAAAATACCTAAATTAGGTTTTCAAACCAATTTTTAAACCTTAACATTTTCACATGATTTAGTAATTTAAAGTATTTTTAAGATAGTGATAAAAATTTTAGAACAGATGATTAGTGCAACCAAAAATCCCCAAATTCCACTCACCCAACGTAATCTCATACACGCACTCCCAAAATGAAAACAAACCCAGTCAGACTTCATAATATCGAAAAACTGGCAGAAAGAGGAAAAAATCACCTGTAAAAGCAAGTGTGTCCAAGAGAGAGAGTAAAGCGTTGCTAGGGTTCCAATCCACGAAACTGTAACGAAGTAGCTCCACAAAGCGAGAGTAATGAGACTCAGAGAAGGGTTTAAGAGAGAGAGTAAAGCCTAATGCCGAGTTCTTTGCTAGGGTTTCAATCGAAGAAACTGTAACAAAGTAGCTACACAGAGCGAGAGTAATAAGAGAGAGAGGGGTTTCAATCGAAGAAACTATAACGAACTAGCTACAGACAGCGAGAGTAATGAGACAGATAAGGGTTTCAATCGTTCTTAGGGTTTCGAACGATCATATTCAGAAGAGAAGAGGGTTTTGAATCGATGACACAGAGGAACGGGAGAGAAACGGTGCAATTATTTCGTATTTGCACCCTTATATGGATGGGCATTTCAGTCAAATCACGATATTTTTTTAATCGAGGGACTTTTGGGGCAATTGTTTTCATCCGTGGGCTTTACACCTAATGGGCCTCATGGAAGGGGGTTTTGACCAAAAATCCCTATTATATACCTCTTTTACTACTGGAAGGTTGTTCCTGAGAAACCCACAAGGACCACGACCCAAGCCCAACCCAAAAGCTTGAGCCCGGCAAGGCTTATATACCACGCTTGGTACCTATGCAGTAAAGCCTTTTGGAAAGCAGAGTTTTTATTCAAAAAGTTAAAAAAATTATTATAAACTCTCAAATCATTCTCTCTATCTTTTTCTACATTTTTTTCATAAATAAATTTAAAAATTATTAAAAAAGCCTTTTCTGTAGTTTTTTTCATAAAAAATTTAAAAACTATTGAAAAGCCAATTTCCAAACACTCCCGAGGGATGTGGAAATATGGCTAAATCCCTATAAACAGTTTGAAAGCATGCATTATTTTATATTTCCAGTTTTTAAAAATCAAAATTAATTTTTTGATATTTTCTAAAACATGAATTATTTTTAAAAAAAAATTGTTGAAAATAATTGAAAATTTTGGATTTAAATAGGAATAATTCAAAATAATTACTCTACTTTCATGTACTTGCATATGAATCTGTCTCCGGTTCAAGTGAGAGTATTTGTCTGAAACAACTCTTATTTGCTCTGATTTGTGCTCGCACAATAATAAAAAGCACTATTTGCAGACAAATAATTTTTAAAACTTACTTAAATTATTTCTACCCAATAGAATAAAACAAAGAAGTCGATTTTATGTACTCAACAAGTTTACCATAAAAAAAAAAAATTCATGTTCTCATCACTACTGGAATTGATAGGAGTGGTCTAAGAATCCGTGACACCACATAATGTGCCGTCAAGTATTGTGTCAAAAATCATAATTGTAAATAAGAAATCTTGGACAAAAACTGCCCGTACAAATCTCATTCATTTACCAAGTAGATGAGTTTATCTCTATCCTTCCATTAAGTGTTCACATAACAATGGCATTATTCAAAACCGTAGCTGTTTCTTCCAAAAGCACACAAAAGCATGAGACCTACTACAACAACATAAAGAAGGTAGGAGCAAATTCAAGAAAGGCAAAAGTATGCCAGAGCCTTTTCCTCAGTAAGCTCTTCGCGTCAAGTCCAACTTTTTCCTTGAAAGATCATCAATTGGGAGACTGAGACATAGAAAGGGAAGCAAAACACCGGTTAAGAATCCATCTTGAAAATCGAAATTGTTGATCACCAATGTATACATTTAGCCTAAACCTACTAATTATCTCTTATTGGTATTAAAAGTCCGTAAAAATCAAGAAACCTAGTCATCATAGAATGCAAGTGCTAAACCAATTAAATCGACAAAAATATGAGACCAACCATTGGAAAATATATAGGAATATCAAGACATCATTGCAAATTTTTTTTAACAAAAAGGGGAATATAAATGCCAACAATGCAGAGGACTAGAAAAGGAACATATCAATATCACAAAGTTGGATGCCCGTATGTTCAAAATTGATTAAATTAAAAAGACACCTAAAACATAAGAAAATTGTCGATATAGTTTCGATCCCATAACTTGTCCATGTATGATACGAAGAACTACGATTAACTTTATTAGACACATTCTTACCTTGAACAATTGTCCATATTCCATTGCAACAAGTAACAGGAAAGAATAAATAAGCCCCGCTGGCACATTGTATGAGCCATCAGAGTATACACCCATAGAAACCCAAGTTCCCTGCAATGTTCCAACAGAAGAAAAGATAAGCAAAGAATGTTTTCGCTCAATACATCCCTGAACATGCAGCAATAGAAAGACAAGGAATGTGTAGGATAATTTTCGCTATAGAAATGTAGGCTAGGCAAGAACAAGAGCAACCTCTGGAGTTCTAAGGACCCAATCAGGAATGTGGTCACAAGCAGAGCTAGCAGCAGACAATGCGCTAGACAACTTTCTAGCCTTGATAATAGCAGCTCCACGCTGTTGGATGGTAGTTATAAATTCTCCATGCAACCTAAGGAAGGAAGTGCATCATAACTCTGAAGTGAAAACCATAAAATGTTGATCGATGCTTTAACAGCAAATCCAAGCTAACACAAACACATAACGGCCAAATATGTTATTTATACTGACATGGATAGGCCCACAAAGGCTACAGCCCACAGTGAACAATGCCAAGCCCATCATTTGGAGCCCATTGCATAACCCGGTTGGTAAAGTTCGGGACACCTGGAGGTCAACTGGGCGTAAAGGGCCAATGAAATTCGGATATATGGCAGGTGTAGGACATGCCACATCAGCAGACAAAGATTTGCAAAGTTATTGCCACAACACATCACCATTAATGCAGGCCATCACAACATTTATTGCGACAAAACCTCCTCATCGGAACAGCGCCCCCTTACCCTGAACAAAGTAAGCTACAGCACAGGCTTTCGACGATGTGGGCACGTCGGAAGGGACAGTGAAATGATTACCAAAGGATATAAGCAAGCATCGAAGACAAGAAGAAGGTTAAGCTTTCTATCCCGATCTCTCTCTCTCTCTACACTCCCTACTTCCTCTACTAATTTGCTCGTCGGAGGGTTCACTAGGGGACTACCTTTGTTCCCCGTTGAACTTGTTTGCAGGTCACTTGGTGGGCTCGACCATTTGGACCAGAGCTTGAAGAACTTGGATCAGTCCGACCCTATCCACAAGAACGAACCGTATTATTAATTGGCGCCGTTTGTAGGAAGTGCTTTTATCCGTGCGCCAGTTGTGCTCATTGTCGCTGGAGGCCCTGTCCTAACAACCTTTTCCTCCTACCTATCAAAGTGTATGGTCACGACTAGATCCATGGCTTCTCACCATAATGCTACCGACCATCAGACCGACCCTCCCAATCCAAACAACCCACCTCAGTATTTCATCGAGCTTACCAACAACATTAACCGTATGGCCGAGCAAAACCAGACCCTAATAAATGCTTTACTCCAAAGAAACCTTCCCATGCCTCCACCACCACCTTCAAATATCCCACCCAGCCAAGAACGAGCCCCGAGCCATACTGTCCCGCAACCCTATCCACCGAATTTGGAAGGTTTGCAACCTCCCCTCCCACATATAAATTCACCACCTCCACCCCCACACCCATTGGTCATTGGACGGCCCCGAGGGAGAAGCCCAATGGCCCAACACCGCCTCTCGGTGGCGACAACATTCCTCTCGACGCCAACTCCTGCTATGAAGCTCCAACTCCAAGGGGTTATCCAGAACATCCAGCATAAACCCTCCACCACGGCAAACTCACCATTTGTTGCCTCCATCCAAGACAAACCCCTGTCCGCCAAGTTCAAGATGCCCACTATTGATTCTTTTGACGGTACGACGGATCCAGTTGACCATCTGGAGACCTACCGAACCCTTATGATCCTCTACGCCTTCCCTGATGAGATCATGTGCCGAGCTTTCCCCGTGACACTGAAGGGGTCAGCTCGACTGTGGTTCAGCCACTTACCGGCAGACTCCGTCTCCACTTTTTAGCATCTTAGTGACTCTTTCCTAAGCCATTTTATTGGAGCCCAGTGCCAGCGACGCCCGGCTACCCAACTCCTCAACATTCGTCAGATCGACGGGGAATCACTGCGCAGCTTCGTTATTCGCTTCAACACTGAAGCCTTGCAAGTAGCGGAAAACGACGACAAGGTCATCCTCACGGCTTTTATGGCCGGTCTGTGGTCGTCCGATTTCCTTTTCTCCCTCTCTAAAAATCCTCCGACCTCCATGGCGGCCTTACTCTCCAAAGCCCAAAAATACATGAATGCAGAAGATTCATTGGCCGCTCGGCAGGATCCAATACCTAAAAACTCCACCCCTAGAGATAAGAGAAAAGAGTCAGAACCCAAGAACGCCCAGTATAATAGCCAAACACCCCACTATAACGACCGACCTCCTCGAGCTGACCGGTCGGCACCCGCCCAATCGCCCGGTCGGTTCGAGCGGTACACACCCCTCAATTCTCCCATGGAATACGTCTTTAATCAGATCCAACGGGACTACCCCCTCAAATGGCCCTTGCTTTCACGGACCCCTTCCACTCGGAAAGACCAATCCAAATATTGTCGTTTCCACCAGGACCATGGCCATAACACTGATCACTGCATCAACCTCAAGGATCAGGTGGAGACCCTAATACGTCAGGAGCGCCTCAGCCGGTTCACGGACACCCGCCCCCAGTAGAGGCAAAGGACCGAGCCCCACAGAGAACACTGCTGGCGCACCCTGCCCCGACAGCTGGCCTAACCTAATCAAGGCCATGACCGACCTCCACAACAACCTCGACCACAAGGTAATCCACCCCCGCCTGTTGGTGAAATTAGAGTTATTTCAGGTGGACTTGCTTGCGGGGGACCATCCCGCTCGGCTCAGAGGGCAGAACTCAGAAAAATAAGGCAGGGCTCAGACAAGGCAGTCGCCACGGCAGACAAGTCAGTCGCCACGGTAGGCCGGCCCTCCAAACAGCCCAAGCAATGAACAGAGCCCATCACCTTTACGGACGCTGACAGTACAGGCATCCGTTATCCTCATGATGACCCCCTCGTCATTTCTGCCATCCTCTCCAACTACAAGCTCAGACGAGTTCTCATCGACAATGGAAGTTCTTTAGACATCATATTCCTCAACTGCTTCTGCCAACTCAAGATTGGGGAGGAAAGTCTGTCTCCCCTCCAAACTCCTTTGGTTGGTTTCACTGGCGACCGGGTGACCTCCATCGGCTCCATCGATCTCCCTATCACCCTCGGCGAATACCCACGGCAGACCATGAAGTTGCTCACCTTCCTTATTGTTGACTGCCCCTCTGCTTACAACATCATCCTTGGTCGCACTGCCCTCAACGCTTTCCAAGCTATCACCTCCACCTACCACCTGGCCATTAAGTTTCCTACCGATCTCGGGGTTGGAATAGTGAGGGGAGAACAGACCGTGGCCAGAGAATGCTATGTCGCCTCACTCAAGGAAGTCAAGCTGAAGGAGACCATGATCATTGAGGGACTTGACGTCCGAGATGAGGATGACTTGGTCAGAGGAGAACCTGTTGAGGAGCTCGTTGAGGTTTCCATCGACCCCACCAACCCAATGAAAATGGCCAAGATCGGCAGTCAACTCTCCTCCTAAGCAAAGACCGACCTTACTGCTCTCATAACCGAGCACAATGATGTGTTCGCCTGGACCCACTCCGACATGCCGGGCATTGACCCCTCCTTCATAACTCATCGTCTCAGCATTGAACCCCTTTTCCGACAGTACCGCCAGATGCAGTGCATCTTTCATCCGAAGCGCAATACTCTTAAAGCCGCAGAGGTCGACAAGCTCCTTGAGGCCCAATTCATCAAAAATGTAGACTATCCTAAATGGTTGTCAAACGTGGTCCTAGTTCGCAAGAATAATGACAAATGGCGACTGTGCGTCGACTACTCTGACCTAAATCAAGCTTGCCCCAAAGACAGCTATCCTCTCCCCCTCATAGATCTGCTGGTCGACACAACAGCCGGTTATCAAATGCTCGGCTTCATGGATGCTTTCTCTGGGTACAACCAAATCCTAATGCACCCGTCCGATCGGGAACACACATCCTTCATTACCAATCGAGGCACCTACCACTACTATGTGATGCCATTCGGACTAAAGAACGCTGGGGCCACCTACCAACGATTGGTCAATGCTGTTTTCCATCAACAGATAGGTCGGAATATGGAAGTATATGTCGACGACATGCTGGTCAAGAGCAAACTCTCCATTGATCATCTGACCGACCTACAAGAGACCTTCGCCACCCTTCGCAAGTATCAGATGAAGCTGAACCTAGAGAAGTGCGCCTTCGGCGTGGGATCTGGAAAGTTTTTGGGTTTTATGGTCAGCCAGCGTGGCATTAAAGCTAACCCCGAGAAGATCAAGGCCTTGGTTGAGATGCAGTCACCTAGAACGGTCAAGGAAGTTCAAAGACTCACCGGCCGAGTGACGGCCCTCAACTGCTTCATTTCTCGCGCAACAGATAAGTGCCTACCATTCTTCAAAGTTCTTCGGCAGACTTTTGAATGGACAACTGAATCCGAAGAGGCTTTTCAGCAGCTAAAGCAATGCATGGCCAATCCTCCCCGCCTTTCACAAGCAGTTACCGGCGAGCCTCTCTTCCTCTATTTAGCAGTGTCGAGCACCGCAGCAAATCTTATCAGGAAGACTCACCCAACGGCCGGTCTACTACATCAGTCGAGCTCTCAGGGGAGCGGAGCAGAATTACCCATTGCTAGAAAAATTGTCCCTGGCCTTGGTCACTGCCTCCAGACGGCTCCGTCCTTACTTCCAAGCCCACTCCATAGTAGTCCTCACCGACCAATCCCTGAAGAAGGTCATGCAGCAACCAGAACTCTTCGGTAGGCTTATGTAGTGGTCAGTAGAACTCAGCCAGTTTGACATCTCCTACCGCCCTCAAATAGCAATCAAAGGACAGGTCGTAGCCGACTTCATCCTGGAGTTCACCAATCCTACCCCAACTACTGCCTCTCCACCCCCACCAACTCCTGTCGAGCCAAAAGACCCCCATTCTTGGACTCTCAACGTTGACGGGTCATCCCGCAGGGAAGGTAGTGGAGCTGGCCTCATCCTCACTTCCCCTGAGGGTGGCTATTTCAAATGTGCTCTCCGTTTCTTGTCTGATTCCAACAACAACGAGGCCAAATATGAGGCATTGATAGCAGGACTCCGCCTTGCCAAAGACATTGGTGTCAGCCACATTCGGGTTTTCAGTGACTCCCAGCTCATCATCGGCCAAATTACGGGGGAATTCGACGCCAAGGAGGACACAATGCGGGCTTACAGGGATATGGCACTCCCCCTTGTTCGCCTCTTCAATACCTTCTACATCAAGCACATACCTCAGGTGGAAAACTCCAAGGCAAATGAGATGGCTCAGTTGGCTTCTGCAGACCAGTCCGACCTCAGCCATGGAGTCCGCCTCGAATACCTAGCCCACCCGGCCATCTCACCCAACCTACAAGAAGTGCAGTTCCTCGAAAATGAACCTATCCCTTGGGCCTCCGACATCTTCCTATTCTTGACAATAGGAGAACTCCCAGATGACCAACAGCAGGCTGCCAAGGTCAGGGCTCGGTCGTCTAACTACGTTCTGGTCAGTGGCGTCTTGTACAAACGTGGTTTTTCACGACCATATCTGCGATGCCTCAACTCGGCTCAAGCAACCTATGTAATGTAAGAAATCCATGTGGGAATTTGTGGTAATCATTCGGGCAGCAGGTCTTTAGCCCACAAAATACTCCGTACTGGTTACTTCTGGCCGACTCTTAATCAAGATGCCATTGATTTCGTGCTCAAATGCGATAAGTGTCAGCGCTTTGCCAACATCCCCCATGCTCCTCCTACTGAATTGATCACACTCTGCAGCCCCTACCCGTTCGCTAAATAGGGAATCGACCTAATTGGTCCACTTCCCACTAGCCGAGGCCAGACCAAGTTCGCGATTGTCGCCATTGATTACTTCACCAAGTGGGTAGAGGCAGAACCTCTTGCAGCCATCACTGAGCGAAATACAACCAAGTTCATCTGGCAGTCGATCGTTTGCAGATTCGGCGTCCCTCAGGCCATTGTCTCCGACAATGGCAAACAATTCGACAACGCCAAGTACAGGAAGTTCTGTGCCGACTTCCAGATTCAACCATGTTTCTCTTCCCCCGGTCATCCCTAAGCCAATGGCTAAGTTGAGGTCACCAACCGCTCCCTCCTGAAGATCATCAAGACTAAGCTTGAAGCTGCTAAGGGACTGTGGGCTGAGGAATTACCGAATGTGTTATGGGCTTACCGCACCACCGCTCGGACTCCCACTGGGGAAACCCCTTTTCGCCTAACATATGGCGCTGAGGCGGTTATTTCGGTGGAAATCGGTCTGCCTACCTCCAGGGTTTTACATCCAGATCCAACACTCACCGAAAAACTCCGTCGGGCAAACCTGGACCTAATTGAAGAACTCAGGGAGACAACTGCTGTCAGATTGGCCTCATACCAACAGAAAATGAGAACACACTACAACCGCAAAGTCCGACCAAGGGAGTTCGCTGTTGGGGACCTTGTCTTGAGAGAAGCCACTCTTGCCACCAAAAATCTGACTGAGGGTAAATTGGCAGCCAAATGAGAGGGACCTTACATTGTGAAAGCCCGACCGCGTCCAGGCACTTACCGACTTCAGGATTTGGAAGGTCGAGACCTCCCACACCCTTGGAACGCCGAACACCTGAAACGTTGCTTTCAATAAACCGCTACTTTTGACAAATTCACACGCTTGAACATTCTTGTTATCCTCTCATGCAATGAAACTTTTTGATATCTCAGTTATCTACATGGTGTCTCAATGACGTTTTGATTGCAGCACTAACAAAAAGCCTCAACCAGACTGAGCATCCAAAAGCCTCAGCCAGACTGAGCATCCAAAGGCTTCGTCCAGACCGAGCAACAAAAAGCCTTAGCGAGATTGAGCATCCAAAAGCCTCAGCCAGACTGAGCATCCAAAAGCCTCAGCCAGACTGAGCATCCAAAGGCCTCGTCCAGACCGAGCAAGAAAAAGCCTCAGCCAGACTGAGCATCCAAAGGCCTCGTCCAGACTGAGTAACAAAAAGCCTCAGCCAGACCGAGTATCCAAAAGCCTCAGCCAGACTGAGCATCCAAAGGCCTCGTCTAGACCGAGCAACAAAAAGCCTCAGCTAGATTGAGCATCCAAAAGCCTCAGCCAGACTGAGCATCCATAGGCCTCGTCCAGACCGAGCACTAAAAGCCTCAGCCAGACTGAGCATCCAAAAGCCTCAGCTAGACTGAGCACTAAAAGCCTCAGCCAGACTGAGCATTCAAAAGCCTTAGCCAGACTGAGCATCCAAAGGCCTCGTTCAGACCGAGCAACAAAAAGCCTCAGCCAGACTAAGCATCCAAAAGCCTCAGCCAGACTGAGCACCAAAAGCTTCAGCCAGAATGAGCACTCAAAGCCTCAGCCAGACTGAGCACCAAAAAGCCTCAGCCAGACTGAGCACTAAAAGCCTCAGCCAAACTGAGCATCAAAAAGCTTTAGCCAGACTGAGCACCCAAAGCCTCAGCCAGATTGAGCATTGAAAGTCTCAGCCAAACTGAGCTTGATCCACTCGGCCAGACCAATCCTCACCCAGACCAAGCGTCACAAGTCTCAACCAGACTGAGTACCGCCATTCCAGGTCCAGACTGATTTACTTACAACATCATTTCCAAGTCCAAGACTGAGTCACTTGTAGCATTAGTGAAACTTCATAATTATGGCCTTAGTAAAACACTCAGTCACAGTTCCAGGTCGAGGTTTTTACCCCACTGTTTACTTAGTGAAATTCCAAAGACGTTCTTACATTTTTCCTTCACTAATCAGATTATCTCCTCCTCTATCCTGCATGACTAAAATAAACCACTCTCATCCATTTCAGTAATGTGGCAAGCACAGATACATAATTTTATCACATTTTAAATTTCACTATGTATTAAGGAGTTCTTTACTTTACTCTGCATTGAATTTTTATACAAGTCCAATTTCACTTTGCATTAAGGAGTTCCTGAATTTAGTTCACACTGATTTATACACAAGCAAAAGCAATCGACTGAAAACACAACTGAAATTTTATTCATTCACAAATGTGTACACAACTTCATTACATCAATTCCAAAAAAAAAAGAAAAAAAAGGCTCTTCTTCTTCTTCCCCAGTCACTCATCTTCACTGGATACAAGATCTTCTTCTTCAATTCCTTCATCCAGGGGGGTCTGGGCCACATCGTCTTCGTCAATTGTTACACTACTAAGGTCTAAGCCTGGGAACAGCTCTTCAGCTCTACGTTTGAACATCTTCCAGCCGCTGTCCCAGTACTCAGCCATTTTATGTTTATAAAAATTTGACTGCTGGAAGCTTTTAATAACTTCAGACTCAGTCCTTCCTCCAGCAGTCATCCTTGATGGGCCCGCCCCCTAGTTTCCTCCCTCGCCAAGCTGCGGGCAATCGCGGCATCTACTGCCATCTAAAATTTAGGCGATCCTTTGAACTGATCAACTGCTGCGACGTACAAATCGGGATAGGTCGCCCTCTCAGAGGCCGCCTTCGCCCTTTCTTCGTCCAGCTCTTTCTGCAGGATCGCCTTCTCAGAGGCTGCCTTCGCTCTCTCCGCCTCCAACTCTTTCTGCACTGCCTCCATTTCAGCAGCTGCCCTTGCTTTCTCTGCCTCCAACTCCTTCTGCAGAGTGTCCCTTTCAACAGTCGCCCTATCTTTCTCAGCCTCCAACTCCTTACGAAGGCTCTCCCTCTCCTTTACTGCCTTGACACGCTCACCTTTCAGCTCCTTTTGCAGAATGCCAACCTTAGCGTCTGCCTCATCCTTTTGTCTCACCAGCTCCTAATTATTGGTCATTACCTCTTCGTGTCGTTCGACGGCGACCGCACAGGTTGCTTGGGCCTCTTCCAACTTCTTTCGCTCGCTGGCCAGTTGGAACTCGAGCGACACAACCTGGCGGCGTGTGTTTTCCAGCTCCGACTTGGCCGCTTGTAGGTCAGCGTGGGCACTCTCCCAACTTGCGCTCTTATTCTTCAACTTCGCAACCTGGGCTTTGGTCTCATTTGCCTTCACTTTTGCAGCCCCCGCTTTTCTCAGTAGGGGCCCTGCCAAGGTAGTTACCTCCATCTGAGCAGAGTATAACCCCTCAAAGTCACCTCATTGAATCTGAAGTCGAGCTGAAGCGCCGCCTCCTCCACGATCACCAAACGATCTTTGCTCTTCTTTGGGCCTTCTTTTCCTCCAAATACCACCGCCCGAGCGGTAGACCATGGTAGTAAGACCGACCTCATTGGGGCACAGACCCCTTTGGGGTCTGCTCTCACCACTTGCTCACGCGCTTGTCGGGCGATCTCCACAACCTCCAGTGTTGGGATGACCCCCACCGTTTCTGGGGTGCCCTCTGGGACGACCTTCGCCTTCTTTGGCCCAGGCTCAATTGCAGCTCCCTCAGGGGCACTTCTCTTCTTCTTCTTCAAAGCCTCCCCCTCATTATTTGCCTGTTCCTTCACAGGATCCTTCAGGGGTAGTCGAGGCTCAAAACTGACTAAGTCTTTGTCCCCCAGTGGCTTTGGGCGAGGTTGGATCCGCTTTCTCACGACCAGTTTCGGAGCAAGCCCCAGTTGAGACTCCTTATACTTGTCCGCTCGCGCGAATAACCTCTTCTCCTCCTCCTCCTCCTCCTCCGCATTCCTCTGCACTTCCAACTCCTCCCTTTCTGGACCCACTTCCAGCGGCTGCGGTCCTAAGTTCTAGGCAAACAGCACCGACGGCAGGACAAGTTCGTCCCACCTTAGTCTTTTCTCTTCTCTCCAATCCCTCACCCTCTTCACTCGGTCCTCAGTCGTCTTGTCCAGCTTGGGTTTAACCGATTTGGTGGGCACCTTCCAGGTTGTACGAACTCCTGCCTCGCCGTTCTCCGCCACAAAGAACCATCTTGGCCTCCAACCTTTAACCGAAGATGGTAGACCCGCCACAAGACCTCGTCTAGCCACCGCCTGCAGCGTAACCCAAGTGTCCTGCTGGCCTGAGGCTTTGTAACACGAGAAAAACTCCTCCACCGTCAGGGCCAACCCTACGGTCGCTTGCGGCCAGGAACTCGCGCACGCCATCAGTATCTTCCAGGCATTTGGCATCAATTGGCCTAGTGCCACATCCAGTTTATTCAACACGTCCACCACCACTTGAGGAAGGGGCAGCCTCACACCACCCCGCAACGCCTCATCGTATAAGCTGAATTCGCTCGGGCGTACATCTGACGCCCTCTCAGTAGATGTCGGCAGCCTCAACCCCACTTCCAGGGGAATTTGGTATCTCCTCCTTATCCCTTTCAACTTCGCCGCAGTAAGAAGGGATCTATCCGCCCTTGTGTGCCAGTGATCTGGCTCTACCTGGCTTATTGGCCTTGGAACCGCTATCATGGTGGACACCTGAGATCGTACCACCGGTTCTCCCACCGTCACCATTCGCGTCTCCATCCTATATCGTGCCGCTAACTCCTCTGCATCGTCCTCACCAAGTGGATCCACCCTCACATTCACAGCTTCTTCTTGGGCCATTTCTATGGTGTGTCTGCATATTGCTTCTGATGCAGGTACAAGAAAGTTAAAAAGTGTTGCAGAGGTGTATCGTGAGCAACGAAAGAACTAATACTTGGGATGTTTTGAGTTTTTGTAAACAAGTAAGTGAATCGAATGATACCAAAAGCCCACGGTTTGCCCGTATTCCAAGGATCCCAATTAATTTTCGCCAGTTTGAAAACTTTTCAAATCATCCGCCAAAACTGCTTTTTCAACACCCATAATGACCTATTGTTTCATTTTTGCTTCAACGCATAACTTTCCCCCCAAGATGTTGCCACGTGCACGACCACAATGCACTGTCCCCTCCCCTTACCCTGTCTTTTCCACTTCAAATCATCACATGACATGCCGCCTCTCGAGCCCCGCACCCACCCGCTTGGCCTCCCCCGCGGTCGGCATACCTCACGGTCGGCCCTTCAACTCGGTTTCCCTCATGGTTGGCACACCTCACGGTCGGCCATCCTCATGGCCGTTCCCACTCGTTCGGCCTCCCCCGCGGTCGGCACTCCTCACGGTCGGCCCTTCCACTCGGCTCTCCTCGCGGTTGGCACACCTCATGGTCGACCCTTCTACTCGGCCTCCCCCGCAGTCGACACACCTCACGGTCGACCCTTCCACTCGGTTCCCCTCGCAGTCGGCCCTCTTCATGGCCGCCCCCACTCACTCGGCCTCCTCCGCGGTCGGCACTCTTCACGATCGGCCCTTCCACTCGGCTCCTCTCGCGGTTGGCACTCCTCATGCTCGGTCCACCAACTCGACCTCCCCTGATGGTCGGACTCAACTTCCTCATTACTAATCCCTTCGTTGGACTGAAGCTGCACTCGAGAATGGGGGACTACTGACATGGATAGGCCTACAAAGGCTACAGCCCACAATGAACAACCCCAAGCCCATCATTTGGAGCCCATTGCATAACCCGGTTGGTAAAGTCCGGGACAGTTGGAGTCCAACTGAGCGTAAAGGGCGAATGACATTCGGACATATGGCAGGTGTAGGACAGGCCACATTAGCAGACAAAGATCGGCAAAGTTATTGCCACAACACATCACCATTAATGCAGCCCATCACAGCATTTATTGCGACAACACCTCCCCATCGGAATAGCGCCCTCTTACCCTGAACAAGGTAAGCTACAGCACAGGCTTTCGGCAATGTGGGCACGTCGGAAGGGACAGTGAAATGATTACCAAAGAATATAAGAAAGCATCGAAGACAAGAAGAAGGTTAAGCTTTCTATCCCCATCTCTCTCTCTCTCTACACTCCCTACTTCCTCTACTAATTTGCTCATCGGAGGGTTCACTGGGGGACTACACCCGTTCCCCGTTGAACTTGTTTGCAGGTCACTTGGTGGGCTCGACCATTTGGACCTGAGCTTGAAGAACTTGGATCAGTCCGACCCCATCCACAAGAACGAACCGTATTATCATATACTTTCTTCATACCATTCATCATTAGCAACAAGCTCACGAACGGGCTTCTCTCCAGCTGGTGTCTTGATAGTTGCATGGTTGACATCAGGATACTCAGTTGAGGAATGATTAACATTTTTCACATTAGATACTGGGACATTCAATCTCTCTGAAACTTGACCAAGGGCCCTCTCATGGTCCAACCTTATCAAACAAGTAATGTTTTTCTCAGAAATTGATGGTGCAAATTCCTTTGGAAACAACGCATTGGTGTTGGCAGGGTTAGCAACAACCAAAACCTGGAAGAAACAAGAAACAAAAGTTTATCTTCAATAGAAAAAGATATTACTTAGCGTAATTAGAAACTTCTAACTACACTATTGTAGAAAAATTAAAATCAATCAATCATCTAAAAATTCTAAACCTTACATACACAACTAAACAAAATAATTAAAATCAATCAATCATCTAAAAACCCTAAACCTTACATACACAACTAATCAAAATAATTAAAATCGATCAATTATCTACATGCAAATATGAAATCAATTCAACATCAAATAAATAAAAATAAATAAATAAAAACAATGAATTAAATATAAATCAAGAAAAGTGGGTTTTGTATTCACAATATTTTTTTAAAAATCAAAAAATTATTTGAAGAACTAATGAAACCACTAAAACAAAACCCTAACCCTTTTTCACCTTCTTCCGCCGTCCCTCTTAATTCCTCAACTCCACTCTTTGATCTTGATCTCACACACACACACACACACACACACACTCACTCACTCACTCTCTCTCTCTCTCAGAGTACTCTCTTACGGCTGCCCTTTTTTCTTTTTTTTTTTGGTTTCCTTATGAACTTCTAAACCTAGTTGAATACTTATATTATATTATATATATAATAACCTAATTTCTTATTATATTATATTATACAAATAAATCACATATATAAATATAATTATCTTATATAAAATTTATATCAATAATTTTTTTAATATATATATAAATATGTAAATATAAATATTCAGATTAATTATATACAATTAACTAAGGAAAATTTACTGATAAATCCTAATTTCAGAAATCTTGCTCCAATTAGTCCTTAATGTTTTCTTATGAACCGTCCAGTCCTATTTGATTGTTTGGAATTTTTGTATTTGATTTGGTATGTTTGGATTTTACATTTGTATCCTTCTGATGTTGGATTCCATAGTTGTTGGGTTGCTGATGTGCGCCACGTTTTTGGGGGAACGTATATGTACATTACGTTATTCCCGTGTTTAGTTGGAGTGATTTACGAAGAGTTTGTTCCATTTTTCGTTGATGTTTTTGCATAGGGTTTTTTGGTGTTTTTTTGTAAGTTTGTTCATTCACACCTATATTGGAAGTGTACATTGCCGGGGACTGTAACTCTCAATTTCTAATTGAGGTTTTCTTAGGCAGGGATGGAGGGTGCTGTCTTGATGTTATGTTCTTACGGATGGACGAACGCTGTCATTCGTCTTCATCAAGCGTTGACATTCGCAGATTTGATCAGTGGGATATGCGGGAAGGTTGAAGGGTTGGACTCCGAGATGGTCGTATTATTCATTGAAGTTCCTGGATATAATAAGTTTTGTGTCTTGTGCGATGAGGATGTTCGGAATATGTTTTCTCTTGCGAAGTCTTTTGGTCTCGATCATGTAGATGTAATTATTCAATTACGAAATGAGGGGGACGGGGGCAATCCTGGGGACGGAGTGTGTATGGCTAACTCCGGCAGCAAGGCCCCGGGTTATGGGATGTTCGGGTTGGATGACCAAACGGATCTGTTACAATCGTATTGTCAGCATAGGTCCAAGACATACCTATCGTTTGGCTGGGCAAGTGGTGTTACAAATGTGGGTCAGTGTTTTACTGGTGGTGCTGATGAATTTCGGACCGTTCTTTCCAAATACGCTGTCGAGTGTGGGTTTCACTTTAAATACGTGAAGAATGATTCAGTGCATGTTACAGCTGTTTGTAAGTTTGCAGGGTCAACGGGCTGTTCTTGGTTGGCACATGCCAGGGTGTTCGCATCCACAGGTGTTTTTTGTTTGAAGAGGTTTAGGAGTGTACATACATGTGGTGCTGCCGTTCGTATGTCCAGAAACCCACGTACCGAGTCTGATTTGGTGGCCGATGTTGTTGCGGATCGTGTGCGTGCTCAGCCATTGACACGGCCCACTGACGTTGTTTTTGGTTTGAAAAATGATTATGGCCTGGATATTAGTTACCATGTTGCTTGGCTTGGTGTTGAGAAAGCGAAGAGTGAAGTATATGGTGACCATGCTGTGTCCTTCGATCAGCTTAGATCGTACAGTGATGCTGTGACGGAAAATAACCCAAACAGCTATATTAACCTCGAATTTCAGCAGCAAACCGGAAGATTTGTTCGGTATTTCATATCATTTCGCGTTTGCATAAATGGATTCAAGCATTGTCGCCCATTGTTATTTCTTGACGGTACTTTTCTCAAGGGCCGGTTCAAGGGGAATTTACTTGCAGCTACTGCGAAGGATGGGAACCAAGGTAATGTGTTTCTCGGCTTCAACTTTGTTACATTCAATCGCACTGCTGTCTTTAAATATTATTTCAAATAAGGGTAATGTGTGTTGGGGGTGATGACAGATGGGTTGTGTATAACACATATATACATATACATTTGATGTCCAATTTTTCATGATGTTTGTTCATGATGTTTACCATATTGCGTCATAATGTCACACAATCTGCCGTGGTTTCATCAAGTTTACTAGTGGGGTTTTTTCTTTTTCAATTTCGATCTATCCGTTGGGGTGTTAATGGCTGCTGGGTTGTGGGGAAACTGTATATATATAACATCATGACCAAACATCGTTACTACTTCTGGAATGGTAATGTGTTTCGTCAATTCGGATTTGGGTACAATCAATTGCACTGCTGTCTTTAAATTTTTGTTCAAATAAGGGTAATGTGTTTTGGGGGTGATGACAGATTGGTTCTGTATAATGCATATATACATATACAAATTGCTATATAATGTCAGAATCTATGCTGACATTTTAACAAATTACTAGTGGGTTTTTTTCTTTTTAAATTTCGGTCTTACCCTTGGGGGTTTAACTGCAGCTGGGTTGTGGGAAAACTATATACATTGTTTATTTTTTTAATATCACACAATCTGTACTCTTCCATTTCTTTTTTGTTGTTGTTTTTCCTATGGTTTGGTGGGCTAAATTTTATTGGGGTTTGTGTCGATGTGGTGTTGTTTTTTATTGCCATACCAATCGTAAACAGATTTGTTCCCAGTTGCGTTTGCCATTGTTGATTCTGAGAACGCAGCAAACTAGGAGTGGTTTCTTCGGCAATTGTCGGAGGTTGTTGATCATGGTCGGAATTTGACATTTGTTTCTGATCGTCACATTGGGCTGTTACAATCCATGTCAAAAGTTTTTCCATTGGTAGATCATGCATTTTGCCTCGTACATCTTCAAATGAATTTGAAAGACCGAATGAAATACGTCAATGCCGAGCAGAAATTAGGACTCATGTACAAGTTACGCGAATGTGCGTATGCACCCACCGTCACTTCCTTCAACCAGAAGATTGAGGTCTTGAAATTGTGTAGTCCGGCTGTTGTTGGGGAGTTTCTGAAACATTTGGATCCAAAACATTGGGCCAATGCGCACTTCGGGTACGTACATGTTTTTAATTATTCGGTTGTTACATTTTTTTTCAACACCTACACAATGTTTGTAGTTGATTGTGTTGTGGGCAGTGGTAGGTGTTACGGGGAGATGTCGTCAAACGCTGCCTAGTCGTTCAATAACTGGATTCGCGAAGCGCGCCACCTTCCTATTATGCAGTTGGTTGATGCTATTAGGGCCAAACTATGGAGCAAATGTCAAAGCGCCGGGTGAAAGGTAACAAATGGGTTGGCCAACTATGTCCAAAGATGGAGAAGAAGTTGGAGGCCGAATACAAAACCAGCAGGCCATGGATTGTAAGCCAAGTTGACGATAATGTGTATGAGGTGCACTCGCATCCGTCAGTTTTGGTGGACGTCAACAGACGTACTTGTTCATGTTGTCAGTGGCAGGTGAATGGGTTTCCGTGTTCACACGCAGTGGTCTCATTTCGGAATAGCGGGAGAAATATATATGATTCCATTGAACCTTATTACCATGTTTCCGAGTTCAACGCATCATATTCCGAGTCCATTTACCCTATTCCAACAGTTGAAAAACCCATCGCCACGCACACTGATTACCTCATAGCACCGCCCGTTGTTAAGCTTCCACCTGGGAGGCCGAAGCGGAGGAGGATTCCATCTAGGGGGGAGGTGGTGCAACGTATTCGGTGTGGATGATGTGGGAAGATGGACAACCACAACAAGAAGACATGCAATGAACCGATTTAGATACGGGAGTACATATACGGAACCGATCTACATCCCAAGTCATTCTATCATTGCACTAGCTATTGAACCATTTTCATAAATCGTCCTTATAATTTGTAGCGAACTTTTTTAATGTTTTTGGGGTACATTTAGTAAACATGTTGGCGATACATTAGGGATTCGGAAAATTATTTGCACCCACATTTACTATCTTCATATTTTCAGACTTGCTTTTACGTTTTTCCCATTTCCTGATAAGTAATTATGTTTGTTTACTATTCCTACTTTTTTACATTATTAATTGACTTGTGGTTGTTGGTGCTGACATGGATTTCACAGCTTGCTGTTAGATTTGGAAATTGTACGTATGCCTACGTTACGTATGCAAGAGACGTAGATATTTTGAATTTGTGTTAGTAGTCGGGAGGTGGTGTTATTGAGATTGGATGTGTAGGTAGTGTTGGTTAATGGGTTTCAAAATTGGTGTTTTTAGAAGAATGTATAATGGGATAGAAGCCCCGTATTTGGAGGCAGACATTTTTACATCCCCTGCTTTTCACATCATATAATTACCTTTTCTGGTTTAGGCCAACATCAATTTCCTATAAGAGGGCACTAATTATACGTCAATATCAATTTGTTTTAGTAGTCATTCGGTGGTGTTATTGGGATTGGTTGTGTACATAGTGTTTGTTAATGGATTTCAAAATTGGTGTGTTTAGAAGAATGTATAATGGGACAGCAGTGTTGTATTTGGGGGCAGACATCCCATGTGTTTTACATCCCCTGTTTTTGACATCAGGAAATAACATTTGCTGGTTCAGGCCAACATCAATTTTCCATAACAGTGCACTATTTATGCGTCACGATGATGGTTCCGCGTGTACGTTATACCTTTACATATTCGAATATTGGTTGAAAGGGCCTCGTATGTTAACACCTCACTTGTGATTGACAACGTGTTGTGTTTCATTATCACACAAAGAAATGGCCATGAATTAAATTACCATGCCTGCATTACACTAGTATGAGTGTATTTTGGTGTTGCTGCGTCATTACGTTACGCATTCCCCTTGTTACATTCCTTCCTGTGTTATTACTGTGTGGGTACTGCAAGCAGGTCACAACTGCCTAATACCACCAAGGCACCACAAATGTCATTTACACATGTACCACAAATGTCACAACTGCCTAATACCACCAATTGCCTAATTGCCACAATTGTCTAACAATACCCAGGCACCACAAATGTCTAACAATACCACCAATTGCCTAATTGCCACAATTGTCTAACAATACCAAGGCACCACAATTGTCAGTACTGAAATCAAGTGCGTAGCACAAATGTGTTATACCATCACACGCTTATTCGTTACTAAAATCCATAACATACAACAAATTGTCTAATACGATCACCACAAATGTTTGGGCACTGATTTTAACATTGCACGAACATTCCCTAATACCATCTCACAGTTATTCATCATTCCAATCTATACAATACGTATGCAAACACAATATTTAAGTGCATACCATTTCAACACACAGAATGGAAAATAGAATCCCAAACATGTTTCAGGGATTTGCAGGAATTAAACACTATGTTTGTACAACAATGTCCCACAAAACATAATATGTACATCCCCAAAACTTATAACCAACTTAAATAGCTACTATTTTGTTTAGCAAAAATAGTAACTACTAATAACTTAAACCAGGAATCTGCATTTTGTTCAAAATGATTTACTCATCAACTCCAAAATAGTAAACTGTCAGTATTGAACTCATCATTTGAACGTGCGTCATATGGCCCTGTAGCGTAGCCCTCTGACTGGATCATTGACAAACGTATTCACCATTAATGCACGGTAAGCAGTAGTCGTCACGCCATCCATAGTGGTATTAATATCTATTTTCTGCACATATTGTCTCATAAGGAAGCACACTATCATCACACAGTCAACCCTATAACACAATACAAATCACATCGTTTTGTCAGAAATTACAAATTCTACCCTCTTAATAAATATGTTTGTCATAAATATTCGTAGAACTTACGTGTCAACCGCTTGCTGAGGGCAATCCATTACAGATTCCAACGTCCCGTCGATGTATGGGGGTGCCACACTTGTTGTCCTTGCACCAACGCCCACAATGCGGTTATGATATTTCACCACCCACTGTTTCTGTCAAAGTTAAAATAGAAAATTCAATTTACTCTTACATGTACACCAATATAATGAATGCAAAACACCAAATTGATGCGGACACTTTAAGCTTAAAAAATTTGACATTCATCAACCACATTCATAATATTTCCAATTCATGTAACCACATACATTTGCATCCTAATTTGTAGACATTTGCAACATACCACAAACGATACTTACACATGTCAGTTTTTGCAATACAGATGTGTACGTACCACTTTAAGTGCCTCGGTGAAATGAGTGTCACGTAGCCCACTTCTCTGCCTAAGTGAATTATAGTGTTTCCAATTCCCACTTTTGTTATCGTACACCATCAGCGTCTAGTGGTTGTCATGGTAAATTGGGTAATGAATGTACCGGTGTCCTTTTGCGGATTTCATGTTCACCTCTAGGAACTTATCTCTGGACGTCTCACTCGGATTTCACATCATGTCCTGCCATTTAAATTTGAAATTTGTTAGTATCATCCAACACACAAGACCATACCATCTACAAGAGGTTGTCAATTTATACCGCACAAATACTGCTAAAAAAATAACAGCTGTCCACATTGTTGTCTTTATCAGCACAATTCCATTGCAAAACTGTTAGGATTGCTGCGTACGCATCAATTACCTGCCAACAAAAATTTGAACACTGTCAAAATGCATACTAACATCCAATATACGTTACATAATACAATACACAAATTCCACCCCACCCAACCCAGGGTTATCACATCGCTTACCTTCCCGCTCACACATGATTGTTGGACCAATGCCTGAATATCAGAAAAGTATACACGCATCCCATTGTCTCCACCGTCCCAGATAACAGCCCTGCATTTTTAAATCCACAAACAGTTAGTACACTTTATATTAAATCGAAAACACGTTGCCACCACTTTGATTACCAACAATTGCATTACCCATCTCCGTGAAAAGTGTATATGTCTTTCAATTGTCACTGATCATCTTCAGACAGCATTGTCCATACGATGTCCCTGTTAGTCATACCAAATCCGTTCCATGTCTTCCGTTCGTGCTCCACTTCGTCAATGTCAATAACAAATCGTTGCCCCAACACAGGGACGTTACAAATTTTATTAACTTTTCTGTCACGCCAAACCATTTTTGGGTATTCGTAATCAGGCAAACGTAGCTTACGCCTCGGATTGTTCTTCATACGGCGAACCAAAGACGACACTGCAACAACATTACTATTCAGACCCTCGGGTGCCCCTACAAAATCAGACAAATTTGCATTTTCATTCCCACCCACGCCCATTGCACAATCTGCGAATGGGTCTACGACTGCTACAGCTGGACATCCTTGCGGGCCATTGACGCGATGAATTTCTGAGGGTGTTTTTTTCAACGGAGATTCAACCTCGACTGCGTCTCCTACCTCAATACACACTGCCCCCATTGGTATTGTGGACGTGCTTCTCAGTTTTTTGTCCACACTGTTGCGTTCAGTCTGACTAATGTGGCTGTCATTACAGCTGCCATACATTTTCACTTGGTCTTTATTTCGTTGCCTTTTGCTGGATTCAATATGTCTAACTGATTGTGTCACTGCATGCGTTTCATGGTCATCGACTTGGTCTTCTAAGATTGCCACCTTCCCATCCAACTGTGTCACCAAGGCTCTCAATCATTCTATCTCTGCATCTTTTGCAGTAATAACGTTCTCAAACCCAATGAACAAGTTAAAGGCTTTCTTTCCAATTATACGTTCCATAACGTCCACCCGTGCTTCCAGTTCGTTAATCTGAAGTGATTTCCTTCTGTTAACGTCTTCTAACTCCTTATTTTTGAGCCACGCGTTTGTCAGATCTGCTTCTGAACGTTCGCTACACCCATCACCATCTGCTGCTGCTGTGCTTGACAATTCAAGTAGGTTAGGAAACAGGTTCGGCATACAATCCTCCAGTGCAATCCCCCTGTCACTTCGTTTTTTTTTTTGCTGCACCACGTTGCTAACTCCTTCCAACACCCGATGTGGGGGCTCACTGTCAACATGACCACCGTATGGCGAGTCTAGCTTCCAACAATCAAATCTTGCCTCTGTATTTTCCAATTCTACATCAACATTGCCTGCTTCGTTCATTTGTTCCTCCATCTGCATCACAAACTCAGCGTTTTCATTTCGTACTGGAACTTGGTCATCATTTCGTACACTCAGAGTGTATCGCTCAAGTATAGTCCCGCACAACTTGTCATAGTTCACCTGCAATGCCCAACTCAATGTATTATATGATGCAAATCAAACAAACACTCTTTCAAATTTTGTGGACAAGATAATAACAATTTCAAATCTTACCTGCAACGATTCTGCTGATGTCAAGTCCAGTCCTTTCATCTTACATATCAGCGATCCCACGTTCCACTTACAAAATCTTGGGAAGACAGCTTCGCGCTCTGGTTCTATGAGATTTGTGTGTTCACAAATCATAAACTACAACACAAAATAATATGCAAGATTAGTTGCATTATGAAAGACAATCATTGATTGGACAACTGTGCCAGCACAGGGTCAATATGAACTTGGGATGTGTAATTAACATACCAAAAGCGCAACAACACAACCGGTGACCTTCTCAGGCCTGATGTGGAAATCGTTGAGGGAATTAATGAGAGTGTTGCGTACGGTTGCTATCCAGTCATAGTTCCGCAACGTATCCAGCCTGTCAATCACACGGACGAGAGACCAACCAATTGATTCTCCGGTAGCTACAAAAAACAGCTTACCACAAATGTAGAGACATAGAAGCTTCGCTACGTCTTCCTCGTCGCGTTCAGTTCTTCCCTTCAATGCGTCAAACAGCAAATCCTTTACGAGCTTGCACGATATTCGTTCGACGGTGGGGCACTTCATTTGCATGAAATCTGATGTAGGTTTCGGGGATGACGATACATCCAACTTGTCCTTGCCACATTGGATCCCAAAAATCAGCCGGATGTCGCTGTTTCGGAGCACCAACCCATGCCCTCCAACGTAAAATTTTTCGTCTCTTGGATTATATGTTTGGATGATCCGGCATACGGTTTCATCACACTTCTTGAATGTATTTGCTTCCAAATTGTGTGTCCGGATAGATTCAATCACCAGCCAAAATGGTGTTCTTTTTAGCTGCCGGATGTGTCTCTCATCCAAGTTCACCTCAAGAATTGTCTTGATTACACCAACAATGTTTGAACGGTACATAAGCTTTGTTGTGTCGATATGTGTCTTGCCTCTCACATTTGATTGTGCTTTCGTACACTTGAATGACAGCTTCAGTTGTTTTCTAACTGCAAGTCGTGTTGACGTCCACTCTTTCAGTGGGGAACCTCCAGTGCATATACCACTTGCCTTACGAGGTGTACGTTGTTGAGCATTCACTGCAACAATCACTCAAAACTGTGTGTTACAGTCGTGTGCCAACATGTCATCACAAAACATTAATGCAGAAAACAAATTGGCTATTGCAATTAACATAACTGAAACAAGATGACACTATAACTCTATCTGTGTACCAAATGTTACACACATATCATAGTTGAACAAATGTTACACACATATCAAAGTTTAATTGTGTGATATACACATATCTGTTTAATCCAATGCTACACACAAACCAGAATCATATGAACGTTAAAATATGATCCAAAAAATGCGTTACCATTTCAGGCAATGTCTAAAAAATAACTAACAAGGTTAACTAAAAAAACTGTAACCTTGACAGTAAACATCATAACATCATGAACAAATCCTCGTGAAAACATACACACCAGATTCATGTAAACGTAAACACAAAAAAACAGGAACATCATGAACCAACAGCGTGAAAAAATTCACATCTGACTCATTTTAACATAAACACCACAACATCATATTCATTTAAACATCAGATTTCAAACATCAGATTCATTAATCCAATTTAACACCAACCCAAAATGCAAAACATCAGATTCAATACTTAATGGGATGCATTTAAATGTCTCAAACATCAGATACATCTACACATCAGATTTCAAACATCATATTTGAAATCAAAAATCAAGATTTCAGATTACATATTAACATAAGGAATTTCCCACAATTTCATAACCATTTCGGCAAATGTCTGGCCAAAAACAAACTATGAACTCATTACGTAACATCAACAGTACTGGTGTTCATCATACCATCAACGACTACCATTTTCCATTACATCATTACCCTTCCCTGTTACATGTACAAATCAAAATATTTGACTACCCAGACCACCAACACACAGTTTCGAAGTTCAAACATGCACACTACTATGTAATATGTTATCATAACATGTGTGAGACATATGCCCTAATCCAAAAAATTAGGATTACATCAGTCAAACATGATATATTCAACAATTAACACACATTCACACATTTGGGAACCCATAATCGTACGTGAACTTCGAAATCACTAAATGAAAAATGAAAACACACCTTCGCCCTGTATTGTCATCGTCAGTGGATCCGACAGCGCTCGGAATTGTAGTGATGTAACACGTTCCTCCTTCCCTATAATCAAATCTGCGACCTACCTTCCTTTAACATTGCATTGCCACTGTGGATGACGCAACAACCTTTATAACACTACCCTCCTAATGTTTTCGTTTAGGGTTTTGGCATCAACACAATGTTATAACGTCGCGATCATATTTGGATAGACTCGAATCCCTAATTTCAGTTTCAAATATTAGGAATGGCAATGTTTCAGGTTTGGGAATGTCAAACGTCGATGTTTCCTTACACAGACTAGAACATTCAATGGAAAACGAGGGGAAAAGGTAAAAACGCCTATAGTGCGCTCCATGTCTAAATCGGTAATTTACCCAATACTAAATACCCATTTTCGCCCCAATTACAACTTTCAAACACAATTTATTGAGGATAATGTTGACATTACCCAAACATTAGGACCTATCGGTTAAACAGAAAAAATCTAGGACTAATCAGTGTATAAGTTAATAATCTAGGATTTATTGGTGCTTCTCCCATTAACTAATACATTAAATTAATTTAATACCACGCTAAATTCTCATATAACCACATAATTAATAAAGCCAAAAATAATAATAATAATAATAATAATAATAATAATAAATAAATAAATAAATAAATAAAGGCTTACAAAAAAAATTAGGGTCGCTACACATGGGTTAAAAAGTCTCGTTTATGTTAGAATTTTTTATTTTTTCTGATAATTGTGAGAGAAAAAATGAAATGATTATGATTTGGATGTGATATTTTATTTTATCAACTTTTTAATATATTTTATTTCTTATAACTATTTTAGCCTAATAACACCATGCCAAATGAGGACTTAAGCTAGATTTTTGACTTTTTTTTATCTTTTTATATGTAAAAAATATGAGAAATAATTTGATTCAAAATAGATTAAAAAGTTAAAATCTAACTTTTAGTTAGCTGCCAAATCACTCCTTAATTTGCTTAAGCCAAAAAAAAAAGAAGTCCATAAAACAGTATGTGAAACTTCTACTTGTATACGAAAAAAAGGTAGGTAGCAAAAAATATTGACTTTGACCATCACTGTCGACTCATCCAAAAAATGCACTCATCTCTCTGGTTTTCAATGTTTGACTTTGGTCCATTTTGTGCTTTTTGGGTGAATGTTGGCTTCCTCTTGGGTTAAATCTGTTTACCAATTAATTGTTCCGGAGTCTGATTCGCTTATGCTATAATGTTCTCACGGAAGGTCCTTTTTCACGTTAAAAAATAAATAAATAAATAAATATTTCTTTGATTCAATAAGATTAAACATTCGTAAATTCAGCACAACATATTCTTCACAATTCATTCATATAATTTAACTATTTTTTTTAATAATTTGTTGAAGATATATCAGATATTACAAATTTTATGAAAATTATATCAAAATGAACATTAAACATAAACTAGTCCTGTTAGTTCTTTCAGTTAAAATTAGGAAGCCTTAAAATTCCATTTTTTGCTTAAAATTCCATAATGAGTTGTTCATTTGTATGAAGTATGAACCAGTAATTAAAACATAATTTGTCAAAATTCATTGCTTTGCTATAAGTCTATGGCCTGTTTGGTACAGCTTAATTTCAGCTTATTTCAGCTTTCAGCTTAATTTAAGTTATTTTGATGTATTTGGTTTAACTTAACAATATAACTTATAGCTTTTTGTAAATCAGAAATCAACTTATTCTTTGAGTGGGGCAGGAGAAACTTAATTTATAAGTTAGAAATCAGCTTATATTCATAGTTATAAGCTATAAGCTGTTAAGGTATAAACTATAAACACTTTCTCACAGTTCTACCAAACAGGGCCTATAACCTAAGACAATATTTTAGTAGATTTGTGTGTGTGTGTGTGTGTTTAATTCTCTAATTTTGTAATTTTACATCTTAAGAATATTTTTGTTTGTTTTTAATTATTTTTCCAAATGATTTTACTGGTGAAAAAACCAAGTGAGAATTGAACCTTTTTTAATTGCTTAAGGTTAGGCCTTAAAGGTTATATATGACAAAAACTAAGTTTGAGTAGCATGATGGCCAAGAAAGAGGGTCTTTGCCCAAAACCCCAAATTAATGGTAGATTACTTACTCATCTTACAATTCTTATTCTCAGCCTTACATTCCACTCTTCTTGGTTTTTTTCATTGTTCATTGTCAAATATTAGCAGCCAATTCAATCATCAAATCCACCAAGCACCAGCATTTGTTTTTCCTTGCTGGGTGAAAACAATACAAAAGAAAGTAACAATTAGTTTCAACTATGTCAAATATTTCAGCAACTATTATATGTCAAAATTAGCAACAAATACCCATGTTATTAGAAGTAACCATTAATTTCATTGGCCTAGTGGCATTAGCGTTTTTAAAAAAAAAAATTTATTTATCAAGAATCTATGCGAAAATATTTATTTTAGCTGTAATGAGTTAAAAATGATATCATGTATATAAATTTAAAACACTATACATTAGAAGCATGACACATATATTTTAGCTACAACTTTTTAACTATTAGGTTTCAACTTGTAAGAAATTGTACAAAGTTAGACCATTATTTACCTACAATTAGTTTAGCTACATCCACACCCTATATGAGAGAAAAAAATCACAATTCTTCTAATTTTTCTATTGTGTCAATTTGATTTATATACTTTCAATTATATCAATTTTGCCACATAAAATTTTACGTTGGATCAATTTAGTCCAATTAATAATATCCATTAAGAAATTAAATAAAAAATAAAGGCAAATGGTTCATTTCGGCCATTTAAAAGGAAATGGATTATTTGAGATTAGATGCTCAATCACTTTGAGTAAAGAAAATAAATTATTTTGCTCGTTGTCTTAATTTAATTTTTAAAAAGATATTATCAATTAATCAAAATTAATATAATATAAAAATTTAAGTCTAAAATTAATGCAATTAAAACTATAGTTAGTAAATTAACACAATTGAAAACCTACAATAAAAGAAATAAATAAAATAAAATAAAATAAATTATGGACAAAAGTTCCACATCATTGTAACGAAGGTGTATACAACCAGGCAGCCAAGTGGCATTAAAATTATCTATATTTTATGAGCTCTGTTACAGAGCTCGAAAGGGTTTCGAGCCAATTTTGGCTTGAATTTGAGAAGGAAGAAGGCGGAAGAAGAAGAAGAAGAAGAAGAAGAAGAGAAGGAGAAGCAGAGCTGGAGGGGGCCCTAAAAATGGGACTGGAGGCGGAGGCGGAGGCGGGCGGAGGCAGAGGCGACGATCGGGCGATGAGCGACGAGCTGGAACGACGAGCTCTCGCCTCTCCCCTCTGTTTCTCTCTCTCGCCTCTATTTCTCCTGTGTTCAAAATGAAGAAGAAAAAGAAGAAGAAAAGAAAGAAGAGGAAGAAAAAGAAAAAAAAAAAATTGAAGCCCAAAACGAACTAGATTCGAGCCTCATATTTCGGGCCCTCAAACATTTTTTATATTTTATTCATGAAAAGTCACTTGGATTTGACTATTAAAGGCAACTCTCATATGATAACTCAAAAATTATTTGATTTAGTTTTTAAAATGAGATTTGAGTTTTAAATTGTATTTTGAAGTATAAATTTTTCAAATGAGATTTGAAAAGAGAAAATTTATTTACTTATGAGTTTTGAAAATAATTTTGAATTTTATTTTAAAATTGTTTTGGATTTTTTTTAAAATTTTAAAATTTTCTTATTTTTATTTTTTAGGGTAAATATTTTTTATAATAAATATTTTTTTTAATATGGGCTGTATTTATTACATTTGTATGTTGTATTTTTTAAAAATATTTAAATATTTAAAAAAATTTATTTTTAATTTAATTTAATTTATTTTTAAATAGTTTTTAATTTTTATTTTAAATATTTTTTTTAAATTCAAAAAAAAAAATTGGATACTTGTATATATCTAAATCCTAACAAATTATTTGACCAATACTTAAAAAAATATATATATTTTTTAAAATAAAAAATAAAAAACTTTTCTTCAAAAAAAAAATTAAGAACAAAATAAATTGAATTTTTTTTAACAAAATAAAATTTTGAAAAGAGTTTAATTATGAATTTTAGAATTAAATTTTAAAAATTTCGTTTGACATTTACAAGTTGCTGGTGGTTGAATTAAAAAAGAATTATAATTATTTTAATTTGTTTGATTATTTGACCCATTTTTTTAAATTTGTTTGATTATAAATTAAAAAAGAATTATAATTATTTTATTCAAATCCTGATTTGAAAATCAAATGAAGAGACTTGATTGAGACCCACATACACGTGGGGTTGGCCAAAAAAATAAAAAAGGAGAAAAATCTGGCCAATCACAGTGGACGGGGGTCCTGAGGGTGACACCAGTGGGGTCCGAAGCTTTTTGCTCAAATGAAACACCACCTAGGATAGGTTGCAATGTAAGCAAATATACCACAATGATTCTTCTCACTAAAAATATCATTATTAATAACATTAATGTATTAAAAAAATAGAAAAAAAAATACAATTTTAAGATTAAAACATCACATCATTTCTGAAGAAACCCACTGCCACTAATGAGAACACTAATTAATGCTCCCAAGCATTTTTCGCAAATATATGGCCCACCAATCATTTCATTTCTTATTTGCTAGTGGTTGGACTTTGAAGCATGCATCTTTCTTTGGGGTACGGGGTTGGTGCTGTCACAGCACCATGCTGTGACAACAAAACGGGGTCGTTTAATTTATTAAAAAAAAAAAAAAAATTTCGATCACACTCAAGGCGCCTCCTTTGCTGTAGAACATGGAGGTTTAGATTCTGATAAAGTTTGGTAATTCAAAAATAATTTATTTTTTTATTATTTTTATTATATTATTTTTTTATTTTTTTGTATATATTTTTATAAAAAGATAAAAAATATATTTATATAGGTCATTTCAAATAATTCCTAAAAAAAGTTTAAGAAAAAATTAAATAAAATAAAAATAAAAACTCATCACTTTAATTTAGCATAAATTTAAAATTTTAGACTTAGGGTTCACTTTTTCTATCTAGCATAAAATTATAATTTTAGACTTAGGATTCACTTTAGGGAAAAAGAAAAAACTAAACATCTACGAAGAAGGTTTTTTCACCATTGTCATAGTGATTTATCATCAACCTCTATTGCCAATCCTAACTCATAATTTTTTTTCACCATATACACAAACACACATGTATATAGAATATGATATATTAATTATATATACATAGAAAAAAAAAATTAAATACTGTAGAAGCAATCTCTAATTGGATGAATAAGTTTTTTTGGTACAAAATAGAAAGATAATACAAATTGGGAGAAAAATGAGATATATATATTTTATATTGGGGGGTCATTTTATGTATAAATTAATATATATATTTTTTAAGTGTTATGACAAATAATATTTTTCATAGAAATAGAGGGCCATGACTCTCCATGGTCTTCTCTTAATTCCGTCACTGACAAAAAATTATTACTAAGTTGGTTGATGTTAACTCAGTAAATTAATAAAATTTGTCATTACGTGATACATATCGTTCATATGCATATTTTTCATAAATAAAAAAAATAACAATTATAATGAATTGAATTAACTTGGACAAAATAAAAAATATATAGTTATAGTAGCGTGCGTGTGATTCAAACTTTATTTTTTTATTTTTCTATAATTTTTTTTAAAATTTTTGCTAAAGTCAACCTAAGAGTATCTCCAATCGTTTACCAAAATTTTCACTAAATTTGAGTTAAAAAAGATCCATTTTTTCATTTTGATACAGGCTGCTCCAATGGTGAATATCAAAACAGGGGTCGACGGGTTGGTCGACTGGCCGGTCGACCGGTAAGGCATATTTTTTTTTTTTTTTTTTTTTTACCTCTTTGAACCTTTTGACCTGTTTGAACCAAAATTTTTGCAAGGGAATCGGTGGACCGGTTGGTCAACCGGCCGGTCAACCGACTGGTTGGCTGGTTGCTCTCCCCAACGGTCACGCACAGTGAAATGGTGAAAGTTGCTACATGTTCTCATTTTGATGAATTTTTTGGTGAATTCTCAATTTGAGACCGATTTGGTGCAACCGTTAAAGCACTAAAAGTGATTTTTTCACCAAAATTTAAATTTGATGTCAAGTTTAATGAATCGTTAGAAATGGTCTAAACTACATGTTCTACAGCAATGGGAGGCGTCGTGTGTGATCGAATTTTTTTTTTTTTTATAAATAAATTAAACGACCTGTTTTGCTGTCACAGCATGGTGCTGTGACAGCACCTACCCCGTTTCGCTTTCTTTGACCCTCCCAAGTTAAAACCCTCTGAATACTTGCGTCAGTTTGGTAATTTCGTTTTTAATTTTCAGTCTATATTTATAAAAATTTTAAAAATTATCATAAAAATTTATTTGATAATTTTTTTGATTTATAAATAGTTGTCTCAGTTTATAAATTTAAGAAAAAAACGTAAACTCAAAAATTAAGTTTACATTTTCAGTTTTCAATTATTTTTTTCAAATAATTTTTTTTTCAAATAATTTTTTTTTCAATTAATTATTTTTTTCAATTAATTTTTTTCGATTAATTTTTTTTTCAATTAATCTTTTTTTTCAATTAATTTTTTTTTCAAATATTTTTTTAATTAATTTTTTTCATTTTTTTTCAATTATAATGTGTGTAATCCCATTGTCATAGATAATAAAAATAAATATAAATATTTTATGCCTGAATACACATATTTTTTAGTTTATGTTTTTAAATTTTTTTAAACATTTTGTTCAAACCAAATGCATTTATAATTTATGTTTTTCTAAAAATAAACAAAAATCAGTTTATAAAATTTTTGTAAATATAAACTAAAAACGTAAACGTTACCAAACGCTACCTAACTAGTCAATAAATGTGAACTCTCCAATTCCTCCAATTCAGCTTTAAAAAATGGTTGAGAGCACTAAAAGTGATGCTCATCATTAATGATGTGGCAGTGGATCACAAATGTGAACTCTCCAATTCCTATGTCTTGTTTTTTCTTTTTTTGGCATTCCCAATACATTAGTGCTATTAGTAGTCTTTTTTTAGTGGTATGAATCATTGTTGTTCTCTTTTTACCCATTATAAGATATAAAAATTTTAGAGATTAGATTTTTATTTTTATTTTTACATATATAAATTTTATTATAAAAAATATTTAAGAATTAATTTTAGTTATCATGAGAATAATCACTAAAAAGTCATCTTAAAAAGTCACAAAAAAGAACTTTTAAAGATAAAACTTTAAAAATGTCCCTAATAAATATATTTTTAGAGACAAAATAATTTCATTCCAAAAAAAATTATTTTTTGAAATAACTCTTTTGATCCCAAAAGGTTAGTAATTAATCACTAAATGTCCAATTTTATCACCTTAAAAAAAAAAAAAACTTTTAGCAACAAAAAATATTTTGTCGCTAAATTTTTTTCTCTAAAATCTTAATTTGTTGTAATAACATTCCGCTAGCCAGTTAAGAAAAGAAGGGAAAATCTTCATTTTTCTTTAGTTCAATTAATAATATCCACTAAGAAATTAGATAAAAAATAAAGTCAAATGGTTCATTTTGGCCATTCAAAAGAAAAAGGATTATTTGAGATTGGATACTATACTCAATCACTTGGATGAGAGAAAATGAATTATTTTGCTTGTTGATTTTAATTAAATTTTTAAAAAGATATTATCAATTAATCAAAATTAATATAATATAAAAATTTAAGAGTAAAAGCAATGCAATTAAAACTATAGTTATTAATTAACACAATTGAAAACCTACAATAAAAGAAATAAATGAAATAAAATAAATTATGGACAAAAGTTCCACATCATTGTAACGAAGGTGTATACAACTAGGGAAAAATGCTTGGGAGCACTAATTAGTGCTCCCACTAATTAGGTAGCAGTGGGTCTCGCTAGTAATGATGTGATGTTTTGGTCTTGGAGTTGTATTTTTTTATTTTTATTTTTACTTTTTTAATGCATTAGTGCTATTAGTGATGGTGTTTTTAGTGGGATGAATCATTGTTGACAACTAGGCTGCCAAGTGGCATTAAAATTATTTAATTATCTATATTTTACTCATTAAATGTCACTTGGATTTGACTATTAAAGGCAACTCTTGTATGATAACTCAAAAATTATTTGCTTTAGTTTTTAAAATGATATTTGAGTTTTGAATTGTATTTTAAAAGATAAATTTTTGAAATGAGATTTAAAAAGAGAAAATTTATTTATTTATGAGTTTGGAAAAGAGTTTTAAATTGTATTTTGAAATTGTTTTGAATTTATTTTTTTAATATTTAAAAATTTTCTTATTTTTATTTTTTAGGGTAAATATTTTTTATTATAAATATGTATTTTTTAATGCGCGTTGTATTTATTACATTTGTATGTTGTATTTTTTTAAAATATTTAAATATTTAAAAAAATTATTTTTTATTTATTTTATTTTTATTTTCAATATTTTTTTTAAGTTCAAAATTTTTTTTGGATCACCTGTATATATCTAAATCCTAATAAATTATTTGGCCAAGACTTAAAAAAATAACATTTTTTTAAAATAAAAAAATAAAAAATAAAATAAAAATATTTTTTTTTTGAATTTTTTTTTTAAAAAAAATAAAATTTTGAAAAGAGTTTGGTTATAAATTTCAAAAAGAATTTTTGAATTGAATTTTGAAAATTTAATTTATTTATAAATTTTTAAAAAAAAATTGTAATTTTTTAATTTAAAAATCAAACCACACACCACCTTTGCAGTGTAAGCAAATCTATGTCCACCAATTCATTTCTTATTTGCTTGTGGTTGGACATTGTATCTGTTTGACAGAGCTTAATTACAGCTTATTTCAGCTTTCAGCTTAATTTAAGCTATTTTGATATGTTTGGTTTAGCTTATAGCTTATAGCTTATAACTTTTTGGAAGTCAGAAATCAACTTATTCTTTGAGTGGGGCAGGAGATGCTTTAAAAAAAGTTGGAAATCAAATTTTGAAAGTTATAGTTATATGTTGTACATAAATGTTATAAAGATTTTCCCACAAATTTCATCAAACAGGACCATTGAAGCATGCATTTTTCTTTGACCCTCCCAAGTCCAAAACCCCCATATCTTAAGATAAGTCAACAAATGTGAACTCTGCAATTCCTCCGTATTCTCTTTTTATTCATTACAATATATAAGTGTTTTAGAAGTTAAATTTTTTTTTATTTTTAAAAATATGAATTTTGTTACAAAAAAATATTTAGAGATTAATTTCAATTATCACAAGAATAACTGCTAAAAGGACATCTTAGAAAGTCAAGAAAAAGAACTTTTAGAGATAAAATTTTAAAAATATCACTAATAAATATACTTTTAAGGACAAAATAATTTTATTTCAAAAAGATTTATTTTTTGAGATAATATTTTTGATCTCAAAAGGTTAGTAATTAATCACTAAATCTTAATAAATAGTAGGAGTAAAAGGTTGAAATGGTATGAGCAATTGTAGCTTTTGTAGATGGGTATCTCATATGCAGCAGCAGTTAGGGAAATTAGTCCAACCTACTCCGATCCAGATTAGTTGAATTTATCAAAATTGCTTCTCCTTTAAAGATGGTCCAGTTTTATCATTGACAATATCAAAAAAAAAAAAGAAAAGTACTAGGTCCAAAATAAATTAGGTCCAAACCTCCTCTTTTTTTTTTTTTTTGGCAACATTGATATAACTCATTGCAAATGTGATTTTTAGCAATAACAAACTCTTGTCGCAAATAATTCTGTAACATATATGGTGTAACTTGTGTCGACATTATATATGATTGTAAAAAAAATGGTTATTTGTGACGGCATTAATGCTCTCACAAATAATTTACAACAAAACAATGTCATTTTGCTGTGGTTTCCAATATCCACCACTCCCTCCTTCCTCCATCGATTAATTTCAATTGAAAGAACAATTTTAATCTTATCAGAGTTAAACTTTTTGCAGTGTATACATGTGTATCAAATAATAGTATAATCATTCATTTACACAAAACAATATATATCTATATAATTATTTAAAATATACAACTCAAAAGATTTTATTACTTTGTGACATTGGTTGTTTGTTTGTTTTTTATTTATTTATTTTTGTTTCTTTTTAAATGCCTATTTATTAATATTTCAAACAATAAATATTAGTAGTTATTAAATTCAATCTATTTTTTTTAAAATTATTTTAAAAATTAAATATAAAATTACAAACACATTGCTTTCAAACTAGGGCCTAATAATGAAATTAGAGAAGCAACAGGGAAGGTGAGCTTGAGTTGACGGCACATGAATTCAAAGATTAAATATAAAATTATAAATGCATCGCTTTCGAATTAAAGTTGGCTCCTAATATCAAAGAAGTGAGAGAGAGGGAAGGTGTGCTTGAGTTGAGGCTATTTGGATAAGCAAAAATGCTTGGGACCTCTAATTTAGAGGTACCAGTAGTGATGTGGCAGTGGATCTCCCACTGTCATAGTCAATCATGTGTCTTGATTTTTTTTTTTTTTCCTTTTCTACCTCATTAGAGGTGGGTTTAGAGATGCCTTTTTAGAGGTCTCTAGCATTGTTGTTTGGATAAGGCATATATATTGAAGAAGCAATAAATGTAATAGATATCCGGAGCTACCTAGAAAGAACAATACTATATGTAATTAGTATATCAATTGATAATATGATATAATTTAAAAAAATTTTGATATTTGTAATTTATATAATGAGTAAGGTCAATAATAATATCATAATTAATATTAATACACTAGTTAGTATACTAATAAATGTATGTAACATCAGCGATCTAAAAATATCACTTGAATTTTCTTTGGGAAGACTATTACACAAACAAGTCGTAAGGGTCATTTTATTAAGGTCATTTGTTATTTATATATGTTTTTAATTTATCATGATGATTATGATTGTAATACGAGGCATATCCATGCACGAATGCATGTATTGTTTCTTTCGTCTGCTCTTTCCTCGTGCGCTTTTACCAAGTCACTAAATTGACAGCTCTTGTCAACTTTCCCCTTTACTTTATTCAAGAAATATATCATCTTATATAAAAATTTTATTTGACTATCACTTATCATTCATAAAAAAATGAGATTTTGGTTTACTGTAAGTTGAAGAGGTATAATTTGGGTGTGTGTGCTGGGTCTCACTATGTAATTTGAGTAGTTTATTTTATAATTTTGTGTATGAATCATATATTTAAAAAAACACATAAATTTTATAAAAATTGATAATTTTTTTGAATATAATAAAAATATATTATTACGATTATTAAATTAATTTAATTTTTATAAATAATTTGCACATGAAAATAGCAAAATAAATAATTTAGATTATAAAAGTGGACTCCTAGGCCCAAATTAGATTCTCCCATGGATAATCTTACCCATCTAAAAAACAAATACTTAGAAAAGAGTGTTTAAAATTTAAAATTAAATTTATTTTGATGTGACTCAGATAACACATTCAAATTATGAACTTTTTTTTTTTTTTTTTTTTTTTTTTTGAGTAGGTAACATTTGTAAAAAAAATTAACCAACAAACAAATGTGGACTTTGTCACACATGTCATAATTAATTAAGGTGCCATTATCTTTCAAAAGCCAAGTCCTTTCCAAAGTGGTGTTGGACTATTTCTCATTGCTTAGTTCATGCCAATTTCTCGTTGTTTGAGTCTGTGGATTTCATGAGAGTCACGTTTTGATCCTTTAAATCGTTTATTTTGTTAAGTATTTCATATATTTTATCTACACAGAAAAATTAAATCGATTTAGTAATCGTAATTTATTTAATTTATTATGTTTTTGTCACACAAAAAATAGATGACAATTGTGTTTTTTAAAATAAAGATCTATTTTTTTTTTATAACAAAAGTGATAAATTGATTATGTTACAATTATCGGATCAAATTTTTTGTGTAATAAAATATACAAAGTGTTCAAAAAAAATAAACGATTCAAATTATTGTAAGGAAATTCGGCCTTACAGTCCTAAACAGCACCATCTAATAGGGGTGTCCAAATTAACTAGAGAATCAAATAACCGAACCAAATTGACCTCTTTGGTTCCGGGTCTTCGAATTGGTTTGGTTTGGTTTTTTAGTGCATTGGTTTGGTTCCGGGTCTTCGAATTGGTTTGGTTTGGTTTTTTAGTGCATTGGTTTGGTTCTGGGTCTTCAATTGTCAAAATTGGATTGATTTATGGTTTAGGCCTTATCTAAATAGAACCAACTTGAGAATCGAACCTATATATGTATATATATATTTTTTTTAATTTTTTTATTATATCGACATGTTTTTATATTACCATGGTCTTATATGTTACTTAAAATTCCTATTTTCACGAAGTCTGTTCAATTGAACAAATTTTGAATGATTGGTTTAAGAGTAATAAACTATACTTCAAGGTAAATAATTTAGCTTATTGACAAGGTAAATGATTTAGTGTGAAGAATAAGAGAACTCATGAACCGTATGTAAGAGTATTATGAAATGTTAAACTCTGCTTCAAGTTCTTCTTTAAATAGGATAAGTCAAAGCTCAAATAAAATGGAAGTTGATAAGCCCATGATAGTAGTTGTGGTGATATTGTGAAGCCTCTTAAATTGAATTCTTAAAGCACTTGGAAGAAGAAGAAAATATTGATGCAAAATCAGAGGTAGACAAATCAAAAGAAAATATTGATTCAATTATTTTTAATATAATGAAACTGCGGTTCTAAACTGAATCAACCCGACCTACATTGGGTTGGTTTGTATTAATTCTAGTGCATAATTGGTTTGATTCTAGTTTCAAAATTTTGGAACCGATCATGATTGAATTGATTCCAAAATTAATATCAAACTGAACCAAACCAACTCACGAACACCCCTACCGTCCAGTCTAGTTTGTAAACCGGAAAGGAGCTGCCTATAAAAAAAAATAGAGATAAAATTACCAACTATAGCAAACATCATTAATAATTTCAATTGCACAACTAATATACATGCTCAGTCTTAAAGAAAAATATATAAATATATGAGATAAAGAGATCCTCTTTCCAGGAAATTGCAAGCTAGGCAATTTTGAATAACTAGAACTGCCCTTGGACTATTCTACAGCTCTTTTGACTTGGCAGAATATCTTCAGTATAAATACCCCCCCACCCTTACCCTTCTTTTACAAACACACACTTGAACTATTCTACAGCTTATTTTCTTTTACAAACAAAGTAACAAAACAAAACAAAGGGGAGAGAGAGAGAGAGACAGATCAGCAGAGTGAGTCCCAGAAAGAACAAATTAGGATGGGGAGAGCTCCTTGTTGTGAGAAGATGGGACTGAAGAAAGGGCCATGGACAGCTGAAGAAGATAAACTTTTGATCGCTTTTATACGACAACACGGCCATGGAAACTGGCGTGCTCTTCCTAAGCAAGCTGGTAATTAACTACCTATATATATCCCCACTACATATATATACGGCAAAGAAATACATTAATTTGTATTTCTTAAAACAATTCAAACTTTTTATTTTTTAAAGAAACTTGAAAAAGTTCTTCAAACTGTTGAACCTACAAGGGAAAAAAAAATGATATGAAAATTTACTAGTGTTTTCAAACTTTTCGTTCTTTTTGTTTCAGAAAACTTGAAAAACGAAAGCGAAGAGAATAAAACAAACCAGACATGCCAAATTTTTTGTTTCCCCTAGTGCATAAAGTACTTGCAAATCCCACATATTTCTTTTGCAAAAAAAAAAATAAAATGCATCAGTTTCAGTTTCTGTTTCAGGTTTTTTTTTTTTTTTTGAACTGGCTTCATTTTCAGTTTGCTACTTGCTTTTTTATCTTTGCATTTAACTAACAAGATATATATACATAATTATATAAAGTTAAGTTGATTATACAAATTTCAATCACTTCTTATTATAAGTTTCTCTTGAAATAAAGTGACTAAATTGTATTTTTTTTTAATTGATTTTGTTTAGGCCTATTGAGATGTGGAAAAAGTTGCAGACTGAGGTGGACGAACTACTTGAAACCAGACATTAAGAGAGGGAATTTCAGTAAAGAAGAAGAGGATACAATCATCAACTTACACGAAATGCTTGGGAATAGGTGTGTGTTTTTCTCTCATTAATTCAATTTTGTTGGAAAGTATGTAATTCTCTCTTGGCAATGAATCAAACACCACCACATACTGATGACATATGGGTCCTCACGTTCAATCACATTGATTTCGAGAAATGTACCTATGAAAAATAATATTAATAATAATAAATTTTGATCAAAAACATATATATGAAAAATAATATTAATAATAATAAAATCTGATCAGCAACATATATATGAAAAATTATTAGGTGTTTGAAACAACGCTCAATTTTATTTATTGATTGATATTTTATTATATTATTTCATAAAATACTAACACAAAAGTAATAAATTTTATTGTTTAAATTAATAATTATCAATTTATCATTTTCCTATATAATATATAGTTATAGACATCTTAGTCTTATTTTGATTACACTGAAAGTGTTAGCAATGTCGACGTTGATTGTTACGGCCGCCGCAGTTGAATTTGATGATGCCACACAGTAACTGCTTTCTTAATCCAAATGAATAATATCACGGATCATTAAAAAAATATCATGAAGACTTTTCATTCTTGATTAGTGTATGGTATTTTTTTGTAGGGTATGCCATACCCTTTTTTGTATACGTAATGTAACGGTGGAAAATTTGATCATTTTCATAATATTTTTTTCATGATACCTAGCATTACTCTGTTTAATCCATATGTTGTGTATGTTGAAATTCATACTTAGAATGAATCTAAATTATATATTATTTTTGTTGATAAAATTTTGAATATTGGGCAAATTGAACCATTGGTTGCTATAGTTTTCGTGAGATTTTATTTTGTTTAATATCACTTTACCATTTCAATTTCATTAATTTTAACTCTACAATTTCATTTCCATTCTATTGTAGTCCTTTCAAAATCATTATTGGTTAGTATTTCATACCAAAAATATATACATATATATATATATATATATATATATCAGCAGTTCAAAATATTGCTTAGTATTAACTTTTCTTCCGTGAGTTATACGTGACCTCTCTCCGTTCAAAATATTAACAGTTCTTGAACAAACGCAATTAGAAATGTGAAATTTAAATTAATAAAACTATAACTATCAGAACCAAAATAAAATCTCAATAAAACAAAAGGGACTAAAGGGACTAAAGGTATAATTCACCAAGAACATTACACAAGAAGGGCTGAAAAGATTCTCTATTGTGTCCATCAGAAAATTAGGCCAAATGACATTAATACTACTATCTATGCATAGATCATATCTTATTAGGCTTTTGTGCACTCTTAATGGTCATAATTATATAAACTAAAATATAATTTAATCAGATGCTTTCATGCATGTTACCCACTAGGGCCACTATAAATTAAACAAATAATTAGCTAAACTTAATGACAAACTCCTGTAATTTTCGTATATGAACATATTTTTGTCCATTTTCAGATGGTCTGCAATCGCAGCAAGATTACCGGGTCGGACCGACAATGAGATTAAAAACGTTTGGCACACCCACTTGAAGAAAAGGCTCAAAAATTATCAATGCACCTCCGACACCAAAGGACAAACAGTGACAGAGCCCAAATGTGATTCCAATGCGTCAAGTGAATCCAACACCATGAATTCGGGTTTTGAGGGTTCTGAGTATGCATCAGTTTCCCCACACGATTCTTCTAGTGAGCTCTCATCGGTCAGAGACTTAACTGGCTTACCAAACAACGTAGTCATTAAGGACGAATCAATGGACGCATCTGAGACGTTTCCTCAAATTGATGAAAGTTTTTGGTCCGAAGAATTATCAACCGGCAATTCCACCATGCAATCGGACTTTGCTGGTTTCGCCGAGGAGTTACAATTTCAATTTCCATTATCTCCATCAATGACTGCTTCTATTGGTACAATGGAACATGTCAATGAGTACAACTTCAATATTGATGATGACATGGAGTTTTGGTATAACCTTCTCATTAAAGCTGGTGGTTTACCAGAATTATCAGAAATCTGAGCAGTATTTTTCTTTGTATTAAATGTAGCAAATATTAGAAAATTCGAATATTCTTGATACATTTGACCGTTAGGGGGGGTTCATTTTGTCAATAATACAAAAACCAAGTCCTTGGTGGTGAATATTGTTTTTATAAAGCAAGTGTACCTGAGTGGTGAGTTGAAGGGCCAAATTATTGAATCGCAAATTTTTTTGTATACAGATGCATTTGAGGCTTTAGTGGGGTAAATAGGGTGTAGAGATAGAAAATTTGTAGGTTAGAAGAACCCTATGAGCCCTCTTTGAGTTGTATAACGATGATGATGATGATGATGATGATGATGATGATGATGATGAAAAAAACAAATTTGCTTCTTCTTTCATTTGCTCCTATGGAATAAATATTGATTTAAAATTTTATTGTATCTTACTATGAGGACTTAATTAAGATTATTTGTTCATGAATAATTTTTTGTGAAGTATTTATTATGAAGTGAATTTATAAGAAGTCATCATAGCAGAACAATTTTTTTATTCTACACAAATGAATCGAGTCAAGTTGAGTAATGAGTTGTTCGAACTTGGTTTGAAAAAATAAAAATATATTTTAAAACTTGATTTGTTAGCTCATCTAGAACAAAATTTAATTGAGTTGAGTAACTCTGATTTTTTTAGTTTTATTTTTAAATTTATATAGTTGTGTAATGTGTATATATTTATCGTTTAAAAAAATAATCAGCTTGTTTGTTTTTATTTTTTAAAAAATATTTTTCAAAAAATTTTACTTTCTTATTTTTTGTGTTTTTTTTTTTTTGTTTTTACTGAATTTTTTTAAATATTTTAAGCAATTTTTTTTATTTTTTAGACACACCTAACATAATACACCTAAAAAGTAAAAAAATTGGAAAAAAAAATCTTTTAAAAATTCACTAAATTCCAAAAATACAAAAAAATATAAAAATTCAGTACATTTTTTATATTTTTATTAATTTTTTAAAATATTTTTTCATATTTTTTTTATTTTTTAGATAAATCTAAGTAAGGGGAATCTAAAAAAGTAAAAAAAATGTTTAAAATTTTAAAAATATTCACTAAAAACAAAAAAATATGAAAACAAAAAAATTCAATTTTCAAAAAACTTAATCTAGAAAACTCAAACCAAACACACTGAATAACTTTTCAAACATTTTTAAGTTTGACTTGTTTCCGCTTGGCAAGAGTTTTTTTGGCTATTTTAGTCACAAAAAATAAAATAGGCTATTTTAGTTACAAAAAATAAAACATCACATTCAACCCATAATCATTATACTCTTCTCTCACAAAAAAAAACTTAAAAAACCAAAAAAGTTAAAAAGCCTTTCTCAAAATAAATTTTTTAATCCAGACTAAAATAATTAAAAAAACTAAAAAAAACCAAAAAATTAATCCATTTCTCAAACGGAGGCAATAAATCAATCTCAAAACATGATTCAAGCTCCAGTGCTGTTGATTTGATTGCGATTTGCATCATATTGATGGAAAAAATAGGTAGTATTTGGTAAAATTTTAGAATTATAATTTGATAATAGAATTATATTTTGAGTTTGTGAGTTTTGAAATTATAATTTGAAAAAAGAAAATTTGTTTGGTTATGAGTTTTGAATTGAATTTTAAATTTTTGATGTGACATATGAAATGAGAAAAATTATTTGATTATGAGTTTTGAAAAGAATTTTGAATTTTTGATGTGACATATGAAATGAGAAAAATTATTTGGTTATGAGTTTTAAAAAGAGTTTTCAAAACTTAATTGAAAAACTTATAACTCAGAACTAAACACACAACTCAAAATTCTAAACTCTATTACAAATTCTATTCAAAACTTATAACCAAACTCTTTTTAAAATTTAATTTTAAAGAATAATTTGTCATTTTGGTCTAAAAAAAATAATTTCTATATTTAAAAAATATCAAAAATATATATATATATATATTCAAATAACAGGTAGCGATTGGCGATTGACAATTGCAAAAAAAAAAAAAAATCTGTTCTGATCAATCGGCCGATCAACTGGCCAGATGTCTGGGAGGATGACTGGATAAACCCAAAATTCAAAAATTCTTATGCTTTTTAGAATGAAAAAGATGAAAGAGAGAGAGAGTATGTATGAATCTGTCAAACGTGAAACAAAAATATATTTTGAAATGTATGGTGGAATCATATTTTCAAAACTCCATTCCAAATAATACATGTAAACAGAGGCGTGAAATTATGATTATAAAATTGTGCCAAACACTCAACTTTTTCTTTATCTTAATGGAAAATTTCCCAATTTTGAAAAATCAACTAATATGTTGGTGGAAAAATTCCAATTCTCATAGTATGTGAAGACAAGTAATTAAAGTGTAAGTTATCAAAATGATAATAGTCAAGCTGGACCAGCATACAAATGTGACATTTAATACTTGCAATTGGTGAAAAATTATAGGAATGGACCTCTGGGGTCTTTATATCCATTAACTGACTTGGTGACTTTCTTTTGCAGACTACCACTTCACCACCTTATTCTTTCCTAAGAAAAGTTGGAAAAAGTTAGAGATCATGAAAATTTTGTCATGAAAATGATCATGACAAATTTATAATCCTTGGATTATCTTGATTAGTGTGTGGTGTTTTATTCTTAGTGTAATCCAAGGGTCACAAAGTTTTCATGATTATTTTCATGAAAAAATTTTCATGATACCTAGTATTGCTGAGAAAAGTTTAGGTAGAAATTCACTAGATGTGGTCCTTAAAACTCTCTCTTTTCCTTTGAAGGCCTCACTGGATTTTATTGGTCCCTTTTTTTTTCTTCTCATTTCTTTGTTTCTTTAATCAACAATACAGATATATATCTGGCTTATTCCCAAGGGCTGGGACAAGGAGAGCCCGCTAAGTGGCACAACAAATAGCAGATGAAACAAATGGCAAAGTGCAATATAAACTATACAGGGTTCGTTTGGTTTGTATTTGTGAAAAATTTTTAGAAAATTTTCTCTACAAATAAGTTTTCAAAAGTAATCAAACCAAACAAGTTTTTCTAAAAAAATTTCCCAAAACTTGTAAACTAAACAAGTTTTTCAAACAAATCTCTCTCTCACACACATCAAATCAATCACTTTTTTCAAAACTCTCTCTCAAAATAATTTTCCAAAACATCTTTTGAAAAAAACCAAACTAAACAACTTTTCGTACTTTTTATCTCTAAAACACATCTCTCAAACACAAACCAAACATACCCTTACAATCTTTTTAAATCGTTTTAATATATCTTAAAAACACACATTAACAAAATTCTTTAATTAATAGGTACTGCCTTTTTTGTCAAAATTTTCAATTTGCTCTCATTCCATCCTCCACTATCTTTTTTCACTCTTATTTTTCATATACGAAGTACTCAATAATCTTCTTCATCTACCTCTTTAGGTAGTGGAAGGTTCTACCTGAGAAGCCCACAAGAACTACAGCCCAAGCCCAACTCAAAATCTTAAGCCGGCCAAGGCTTATATACCAGTAAGGACATGTTATTTTATACCTCTTTTACTAGTGGAAGGTTCTTCCTGAGAAGCCCACAAGGACTACGGCCCAAGCCCAACCCAAAAGCTTAAGCCCGCCAAGGCTTATATACCACGCTTGGGACCAATAAACACTCCCGAGTGATGTGGAAATATGGCTAAATTCCTATAAAGAGTTTGAAAGCATGCATTATTTTATATTTTCAGTTTTTAAAAATCAAAATTAATTTTTTGATATTTTCTAAAACATGAGTTATTTTTTAAAATTTTTTTTGAAAATAATTGAAAATTTTGCATTTAAATAGGAATAATTCAAAATAATTACTTTGTTTTCATGTACTTGCATGCTAGCCTATCACCCGTGTTATGTACGCGATAATTATAGATATTTATATTTTTTTAAGATTTTTTTTAATACATAAATTATGTTTTTTAAGATTTTTTATAAAAATAATTTAACAATCTTATCACTAATCATAATGTATGGGAAAAGTTGAAAATGGTCCTGCAATAACTAGTTGTATCTATAATTATTTGTATGAGGAGATTTTAAATGTTGACGAAGAGATTTTGACCAAATTAATAAATGCAGGCACGTGGAAAGACATGTGAATTGAAAAAAAAAATTAATAAATGCTTATCAGAAATTTTTGACCAAATCAATAAATTATAAGATTTTTTTTTTTAAAAATAAAAATGTTTAAAAAATTTAGATTCGGATATTAGAGCTATCACACGACTTGGGGTTAACCCCTTTTCCTTAAGGCCCCGTTTGTTTAGGCGCATCACAGTTCGGAGTGGACTGTAATGGATGAACAGTATATATAGCTCATGTTTGTTTTGTATTGTGGCCTCCGGATTGTTAGCCGGCTCGGACTAAGATGGGCCTTGGGCGAGGGTATTAGTAATCCGGATTGAGAGATAGCATTAGCAAACTAATCTGTTCGAATTGTGTGTTACCTGACATCCACACAGAAGTCCTGCTGGTCAACCAGTCAACGCAAAAATTTTTTTTTTTTACTTGTTAAGCATTTTTTAGTTAACATTAATGTTTAATATTTTTGTATTTTTTGTTAAGTAAAAATCATAATTTTATTTGTTTTATTATTTTATATTTATTTTATATAAAAATAATTTAATAATCCCCTCACTATCAATTTCTCCACTGACAAAACAAACACAATTTTACTAATTCCCTCATTATGAAAACATACACAATTTTATTAATCCCCTCACTATTAATTCCTTCACTATTAATTCCTTCACTATTAATTCCTTCACTATCAATCCCCTCCCTTCTATCACTGAAAACAAACGAACCCTAATATATATATATATATATGAATCTGCCTCCAGTGCAAGTGAGAGTATTTGTCCAAAACAACTCTTATTTGCCCTGACTAGTGCTCGCATAATAATAAAAAGCACTATTTGCAGACAAATAATTTTTAAAACTTATTTAAATTATTTCTCCTTTATGTTATAGTAAGTCGATTTTATGTACTCAACAAGATTACCATAAAAACAAAAGAATTCATTTATGTAAGGCAGCAAGTGTTCTCATCACAACTGCAATTGATAGGGTTGATCTAAGAATCCATGACACCACATAATGTGTCGTCGAGTATTGCGTCAAAAATCATGATTGTAAATAAGAAATCTTGGACAAAAACTGCCCGTACAAATCTCATTCATTTACCAAGTAAAGGAGTTTATCTCTATCCTTCCATTAAGTGTTCACATAACAATGGCATTATTCAAAACCGTAGCTGTTTCTTCCAAAAACACACAAAAGCATGAGACCTACTATAACATAAAGGAGGTTAGGAGCAAATTCAAGAAAGGCAAGAGTATGCTAGAGCCTTTTCCTCAGTAAGCTCTTCGGCGGTCAAGTCCAACTTTTTCCTTGAAAGATCATCGATTGGGAGACCTGAGACACAGAAAGGGAAGCAAAACACTGGTTAAGAATCCATCTAGAAAATCAGAAACTGTTGATCACCAATATATACATTTAGCCTAGACCTACTAATTATCTCTTACTGGTATTAAAAGTCCAGAAAAAATCATTAAACCTAGTCATCATAGGATGCAAGTGCTAAACCAATTAAATACTAACAAAAATATGAGACCAACTATTGGAAAATATATAGGGAATATCAAGACATCATTGCAAATTTTTTCAACAAAAAGGGGAATATAAATGCCAACAATGCAGGAGGACTAGAAAAGGAACATATCAATATCACAGGTTGGATGCCCGTATGTTCAAAATTGATTAAAATTAAAAAGGCACCTAAAACATAAGACAATTGCTGATATAGTTTCTGATCCCATAACTTGTCCATGTATGATACGAAAGAACTACGCATTAACTTTATTAGACGCATTCTTACCTTGAACAATTGTCCATATTCCATTGCAACAAGTAACAGGGAAAGAATAAATAAGCCCCGCTGGCACATTGTATGAGCCATCAGAGTATACACCCATAGAAACCCAAGTTCCCTGCAATGTTCCAACAGAAGAAAAGATAAGCAAAGAATGTTTTCGCTCAATACATCCCTGAACATGCAGCAATAGAAAGACAAGGAATGTGTAGGATAATTTTTGCTATAGAAATGTAGGCTAGGCAAGAACAAGAGCAACCTCTGGAGTTCCAAGGACCCAATCACGAATGTGGTCACAAGCAGAGCTAGCAGCAGACAATGCGCTAGACAACTTTCTAGCCTTGATAATAGCAGCTCCACGCTGTTGGACGGTTGTTATAAATTCTCCATGCAACCTAAGGAAGGAAGTGCACCATAACTCTTCAGTGAAAACCATAAAATGTTGATCAATGCTTTAACAGAAAATCCAAGCTAACACAAACACATAACGGCCAAATATGTTATTTATACTTTCTTCATACCATTCATCATTAGCAACAAGCTCACGGACAGACTTCTCTCCAGCTGGTGTCTTGACAGTTGCATGGTTGACATCAGGATACTGAGTTGAGGAATGATTACCCCAAATAATAACATTTTTCACATCAGATACTGGAACATTCAATCTCTCTGAAACTTGACCAAGGGCCCTGTTATGGTCCAACCTTGTCAAACAAGTAATGTTTTTCACAGAAATTGATGGTGCAAATTCCTTTAAAATCAACGCATTGGTGTTGGCAGGGTTAGCAACAACCAAAACCTGGAAGAAACAAGAAACAAAAGTTTATCTTCAATAGAAAACATACAAACTCAGATATTACTTAGCATAATTAGAAACTTCTAACTATACTATTGTAGAAAAATTAAAACTTGTAATTCAACTTTTGCAGTTATTTTTTCTATCTATTTTCATTATTAAAATAAATATATAAAAAAAAAAACCCTTAAAATATTGCTTTCACAGTTCCATCTAATTTCTTTTCCAATTATTTGCTATCATCCCATTATTATTTATTCTATATCTTCTCAAAATGGCAATCACCTTGCAGTTTGCAGCAGCATAACTCTCCAGAGCAGAAGCTTGAGATTTGTAAATGGCAACATTCTTTGACATCACATCTTTTCTTTCCATGCCTTCTTTCCTAGGGAATCCACCAACCATGACTGCAATGCTGACGCCAGTGCATGCCTCAACAACATCAGTGGTAGCAACAACACCTGATACAAATATCCCATTAGATAGGTAACACGAGATCTCAAACACAAAACAACAACAAAAACCAAAAAACATGCAGTAGAAAGTAATGATCTATCATTTACGTCATGTAGTGAAAAAGAACGATCAGGAGTTGCATACCTTTAAGAAGAGGAAACGCAGCATCCACCAATTCCATTTTCACTCCATTCAATGCCTCAGCAGCAGGTGGAATATCAAGCATGTGAAGGATCACGGGCTGGTCTGGTCCCAACATAACTCCTCTGGCAATCATAGGAACAAGAGCATATCCAATTTGTCCTGCAAGTACCAACAACTCTATCTTAATATATTGCTTCACGAAAAAGTAAAACAGGATATCCAGGTGACTCTTTTTTATTTTGAGATAAGTTATTCTTAAGGCCCCAAGTGCACCACTTGAACATAAAGAACTGTACCTAGGTACTTTTCCTTGGGGAGCACTAATCACTCAAATGATTTTGAAAAAGATATAATGTCATTTCAGAAAATTATAAGAAATAAAAAACAATAAAATGCCAAACTGTGATATGATGAAGTTTTCTATTCTAAGTTATGGCCCCAATTTATGGGCTTGATTTTGACGTAAAAATGTCATACAAAGCGGTTCAAACTCAAGGGGCATTCAAGCTCACTCACATAGTCTGTAATCTAGGTGGCTCTAAAACAAGAAGTTAACTTGGTCAAGTACATTTTTTTCCAGCTCTTAGAGATCAAAGCATAAGCATAACATCAAACAAGCTTTTCTCCAGGCACATAACTTAAGACTGCTTTATGCTTCCTATACTTAAAAAGTTCCCACCAAAAAAAAAAAAAAAAAGGTTTTGAGAATTGCACTCAAAACATTCTAGACTAGAAAGAACAGACCAATCGAGCAACGACAAAATAGCAAAATCAAGCACAATAATTGTTCTCTTTGTACTCAGAAATACAGGGGTGCGAGCGCACAATATTTGTCTCAAGGGATGAAGACCAACAGAATCTATTAAAGCACCCAATAAAGGCCTTGTGTAAAAACATGTAAAATTGGATTTACTACTACTACTACTGCTGCTGCTACTAAAACAAACTAAACAACCCCTGCTTCAACATGTTTCATCAAAAAAAGTATACACTAACACCAAGCGATCCACGATCAACACGCCGATCCAATCAGACAAATCCAACTCCCCAAACCAATCCACAACTAAAAGACAACTACAAAGACACCATCTTTATGAAACAAAACAATCTAGCCAACAAACTATGATCAATTTGGTTTTCTAATCAAGAATTTGAATTGAAACAGCAATTCAGCAGATCTGGAGTCGAATCAAGTAAAAAGAAACGAAGATCGGTGAAGATGCTGAGGGGGGTAACAGTGACAAACACAGATTTTGTTAAAATATAAACAGATCTGAGAGTGATTAGTGAGTTTGAGCAGTGAGAGAGAGAGAAAGAGATTGATACCTGCAGCACCGGTGACGAGGACGCGAACTGGTTCTTTCGCCATTGTAGAGAGAGATCTGACCGTAGAGACGATGCGAAATGAGAGGGTGCGTTGAAAACCTGAGGAAGATTGGGTTTGTTTTGTGTGGTGTATTTATTTATAGTGATTTATTAGGCAAGGAAAAATAGAGGTTATTTGTTTTGTTTTTGGGAGAATTGTTTTTGAAAAAAAAATTGAGTAGGGAGTTTAAAATTTTTTTTGGTTTGTTTGGTTGTATATTTTGAGAGAGTTGTTTTTTTGGGAGTTTGGAATAATTTGATATTTTGGGAGAATTTGAGTAGATGTGTGTGAGAGAAAAAGTGATTGAGAATGAAAGAGGAGAGAGAAAAAATGATTGATTGATGTGTAAGAGAGAGAAAGTGATTTTGAAATTTTTTTGAGAAAAACTCAAATTAAACAATTTAAAATTTTTTTTTTTTTCTAAAACTGATCTTTCAAATGCAAACCAAACATACCCGACTATGCCAGGGTGTTTTCATACGACGGCGTTTGAAGATTGAATCACTATTAATATCTTCTGAGTGATGCCATTGCCGTGCCGGTGCCGTGCTTTTTTAATACGGTAGGCTAGCATGCGCGTGGTGCGTAGAACTCTACTGGTGCTTGCTTTTTTTAAGTATTAATGAATTGCACGCTCTCTTAGCAGCAGCTTAATCAAACTTTTTTAAACAAAATAAATAATAAATAAATCAAAAATTTCTTTTAAGAGTAATGATATATAGTCTAATTTGAGAGCTTTAAATAAAAATCGAGACAGAAGAGAGAGAGTAGAGAGTGATAGAGGGTTACCAAACCAAACCACTTCTTAGTTGATTATTTGAGGGTAAATGGGTCAATTACTTATGAAAATTTATTAAATACTTTAAAAATATGTCATGTGATATTTAAATAAATAAAAAATTATAATATATAATAAGTGATTTAATTTTTATTTCTCAATTATTTAATAAAAAATATCATCAGCCAAAACATGTTCCACAAATGAAATTATGAATTTATTTACATCATTCTTTTTAATTATATGAAAAGTGTATTAAATTGTGTGTCCATTAATTCAATAGGCAAAACTATATCCTATAAAGTAAGCAACAAAACAATTTCGAGTGATTCTACACACCTCTCTCTCAAAATATTTTATAGTGCGTGTGAATGTTATTGGCTATTATTGCACATTCACAATAAATTTCAAGATGGGATTACAGAAAGAACAAAAAGAAACTCAAAATAATTGATATGGGGTGGGTGTTGATCCTACTGGTATCATGTTATTTGGAGTCTGTATCTGAATTACTTCAATATTAATCCAGCTTGTTCATTTTTTAATGTTGTGTCATATTGTTTTCAATTTTGTATTGAGTTCATGTTTATATTTTATGTCAAAAAAATTTACCCTAATTCGAAACACCAAATGAATGGTGAAATTAAATTTTTTTTCTCCACAAGTTGATGAAATTATTTATGAAAATATTTGAAAATGTTTCAATGAAATTAATTTAAATAAATGTTTCATTAGCAATAGATAGGAGCTAATGAAACATTTTCACAGCCTAACCTCGCATATGTGACTATTGGGGTAATGCCATTGGAATAAAAGTCCTTGGCTTCGGATAGCTAATTGAATCCGCTTGAGATGAACTTGGAAAAGTTTAGTTTCAGCCAAACAATAATTAATTTAGTAGACTAAAAAAAAAAAAAAAAGCATTGAAAGTTTTAAATTTGAATCAAATAATTTTTTGAGACTGATCCACACTATAACAAGTCTAAATAAATTATAGATACTTTTCCAGTTACATAATATTTCTATTAACCAAATCTATTCCAATAATAATTATAAATTATTATAACAATACTGAACTAGAAATTTATATTAAATTCTATATCCAAGTAATAATACAAAATGAAATTTCATTCCACAAAACTAACCTTATAAAGCACGTACATTTGTCTAGTTGTCTCTTAATAGGCATGTATCCCTCTTTTCCCATAAACAAATAAATATCTAAATGGATTTGTTTTGATGAAAATAAAATCCATACATAAATTTCAACAAGTGATTTGAGTAAATGATTTATCTAAATAGATTTGTTTTGATGATAACAAAATCAACAAATAAATTCCAACAGGTGATCATAGTAAATGGAAGGAAAAAAAATCTAAATGCATGTGGTACACACAAGAATCTTTAGACCCTCTAGTTTGAGTTTGAGTTGCATGTATGTAAAAGATACAAAACCTTAGCTTGTTCAGATTTACATCACCACCAGACTTATCTTCTCCTTAATTTTCATTTTTTTCCTCTAGCACTGTACAGCATAACATGACATAATAACCTAAACATTAATGCATGTAGGTCAGTTATGAGCACATGCCTTTTTGTGCCATGCTTTTGACATGCCTGGCAACCTTTTGCATATTCTATGTAGTCTTTAAGGATAGTTGGCCAATAGTAGGAATGCCTTCAAAGCAACCATCTCATTTTCACACCAGGCTGATGAGCACCACAGATGCCTTCATGAACCTGAGCGATAGCTGTTAATGCTTCTTTTGGGCCTAAACATTCCAGCAATAAACCAACTCCCCCTCTTTTGTAGAGAGCATTACCATACATCATGTATTGCATAGACTGTAATTTAATTTTTCTGCTGGCCTTTGAAGATAGGCCAACCAAGTACTGCATTATTGGATGCCTCCAATGTTGTTCTTGTAAGTCACTAAGATTGACTTCCAGGACCACATTCCTTTTATTCAAGGGTGGTATTAATTTCTGATATGTTGTTTGGCTTATGTACCTTTGAGCATTATCCCTTCTCTTAAAATTCGAAACTTTCTGAGCCACATCATTAGCTCTATTATTCAAGAATCTTGGGACATGAGTTACATTTGCTATTTGAAATTGAGAAAGCAGATGTAATGCAACAACAGAGTATGACAACATGCTTATACTTTAATATTTGAAAATCTCTTTCACTTGGTTAACCACCAATTGAGAATCTCCAAATATGTCAACTGCATAAACTTGTAATCCAATAAGAATTTCCAATCCCACTATTAAGGCTTCATATTCAGCTGGATTATTAGAACAAGTAACTTCATCCACTCTGAAACCATGTGTAGTTTCTACTCCTTGTGGTGACTTAATCACTATACCAATTCCAATTAAGCCATTGGCTTTTGATCCATCGAACCACATTTGCCATGGCTCAACACTAGCCATACCAAGTTCCATTATCTCTTGGCTTTCTGTTTGAGATGGATGTTCTACTAAAAAATTAGCTAAAACTTGTTATTTCACTACCTTTTGGGAAACATATTTTAAATGAAATTCTAATAAGGCTAGTATCCATTTGCCAATTCTTCCCCTCAACATAGGTCTAGATAACATATACTTAACCAAATCTGTGGTTGCAATTATCAAGACAGTTGTAGGCAAAAGATAGTATCTTAATTTCATTACAGCAAAATACAATGCAAGGCATAACTTTCTACAGCTGAGTATTTATATTCACAAGAATTTAAAAACCTACTAAGGTAATAAACAGCTTGCTCCTTACCTTTTTCATTGTCTTGGGCTAAGAAAGCTCTCAATGAATCTTCTGCTGCAGATATGTACAACTTCAAGGGCTTATCACCCTTTGGTGGCATCAGCACTAGAGGGTTGGCCAAGTAGGCTTTTATACCTTCGAAAGCAATTTGATGCTCAGCTGTCCACACAAATTCCTCTTCATCTTTTAGCCTTAATAAGGAAGAAAATATTTTAGTTTTCCCTGCAGTATTAGAAATGAATCTTTGAAGAAAATTAACCTGTCCAAAGAGCTTTTATAATTCTTTCTTACTTGATGGAGGTCTGGCTTCAATGATGGCTTTGGCTTTATTCTGGTCAATCTGTATTCCTTTCTTGTGTACTACATAGCCCAAGAAGTTTCCAGATGATACGCCAAAAGCACACTTAAGAGGATTGAGTTTCAACTTGAACTTTTTCATTCTTTCAAAAGCTACTTCTAAGTGAAACAGATGCTCCTCCATGGATTGAAATTTAACTACAATGTCATCAATATAATAATCTAAATACCCCCCCAATGAGGTCATGAAAGATAGTGTTCATAGCCCTCTGATATGTAGCCCCAGCATTCCTCAGGCCAAATGGCATTTTAACCCATTCGAAGGTGTCAATATTCCCAGGACATCTGAATGCTGTCTTGTGGACATCCTCCTCTGCAATACAGATTTGGTTATAACTAGAGTGCCCATCCATCATTGATAAAACTTGATGCCCTGCTGAACTGTTTACCAACAAATCCACTATAGGCATAGGATACTCATCTTTTGGAGTTGCTAGATTTAAATTTCTAAAATCAATGCATACCCTCATTTTACCATTCTTCTTAACTACAAGCACAATATTGGATAGCTATTCAACATACCTGGTTGTCCTAATAAAGCCTGCCTTGAGTAGTCTAAGAATTTCCTCTTTAACTTTCTGTATAACTTCTGGACTCATTCTTCTTGTTTTTTGCTTGTATGGCTTGAAATTAGGCCTCATAGGGAGCCTATGTTCTACTAATGATCTATTCAATCCTGGTAGTTCATTATAAGACCATGCAAAACAATCTTTATATCTCTTCAGAACAATCAACAACTGGTCCCTGTTAAGAGCATTCAACCAAGCACTTATATAGGTAGGCTATTGTATAGAACCTTCTCCTAAATTTACTTCTTCTAAGGGGTCTTGTGTCTGAGAACTTACTGAAGCTTCTTCTTTGATTCCTTCTGCCTTTGAAGCAATCTTCTTACTTTGTTTTGCTCTCAGGTTCTTTAATTTAACATCTTTACCCTCCTCTTCATAGACAAAGTTTGTCCATAAGGCTTTTTCTTCCTGTATCTCTTGGACTTTTGTTTCAGTGTCCAATGCACAGTATTTATCAAGGGCCAAAACTCTGGCCTGTTGTTGTTCTTGCTTGCAGCCAGTTATCATGGCTTCTTTCTTTTACTCTTGCACTTTCTGGACTATTGATTTTACATCCAATATTGAGCACTTAATTAGAGCCAAAGACTTGGCTTCTTGTGTTTCATCTCTTTGCCTACAACTAGGCATCATTGTCATTCTTAACGACAACCTCTTCATCAGCACTCTCCTAGACTAAGTGCTTCAGGTGTGTCACTTCCTCATCAGCCGTCACTTCGGCTGAGCCATCAGGTTTTCTCAGTTTATTGAGTGGTGTCACTCTTTCAATATACAATTTGGCCTCTGCGAAGTCTGCACAAGCTATGAAGGGTTGAGGATCTGCATCAATTTCCTCTGTTTCTCCATTGCCCAAGGCCATCATTATTTTCTGATGCAAAGATGAAGGCACACATTTGTTAGTGTGGATCCAATCTCTACCAAGTAAAGCATTGTACTTAGCATTGCTGTCGATAACAAATAATGCCGTCATGCAGTTCCTGGTTCCCACACTCAGGTTGATGGGCAGAATTCCCTGAGCCATCTGTTTGTCTCCAGCGAAGCCAGCAATGGTTGTGCTGGTTGGGATTAACCCGGGGTTCCTTTTCCCTAGTTTCTTTAAGGAAGATTTCGGTAGTAAGTTCACTGTTGCCCCATTATCCACCAAGACTCGGTTCAATTGTATCCCATCGAAGAAGGCCTTGATATACAAAGGCTTGACATGCTGTGTCATAAAGTTCGAGGGATACTCAAAAGGATATGAGAGGTTAATACTCACCTCTTCTTCACTCTCATATTCAATTTCCATTGGGGTAGCATTCTGGATTCATCTTGCACCATACTTACTTGTGAGTCTTCACTAGAGACTAGAATTGGATCAATTTCTTGCCCTTCCTGGTTCTCATCTCCAGCTTGGAATTCATGCGGTAGTATGTGTACCATATTTACTGACACTGAGCCAAATTGGATGGCTGGTTATGCCTGTTTCTCCGTTTGGCCACCTTTTTCAGTTACTTCAAAAGCATCCTCCATGTTGGATTCTGGCACTTTATTACTAACAGACTCCTTCAAATGGTCTTTTCCGATTGGCTTTTCAACCAAAAATGTTTGTTCAGCCATGAAGGCTTCGAACATTTCTTCCTCAACTATTCCTTTCTTTTGGCCTAGGCCAACTTCTTCTTCTGTCTCGCTATCACTCTCTAACAAAGCCTTCTCCAATCTTGCTAAACTGGACTTCTCTCTGGCTTTTAGTTCAGAGTGAACTTTGGCAAACTGTTTTCTGCTGCAGCCCATTTTGCCTTATATAGTTGGCTTTGGAGTATGGTCTGACTTTGGATTCTTCTTTCCTTCTATTTGGACCAATGGAGAGCTCTCTCCACTTTCTTTCAGGTTTTTCTGGTATTGAGTGTACCTACACTAAATCTTTCTCCTTTGTGATCTCGAAATTGCTGGTACCATATTTGGCTCCTTTGTTTTTGGGTGTTTAAGCAATACCCAATTGTTTGGAGCCACCAAAGGAGGCTTGACCATCCTACCTTGGTTTCCAACAACATCTCTTTGGGTAGACACTTCCCTAGGTTTATTCTGCATCATAAACCAATCTGGAACTCCAAGTACTCACGAACTTGCTGACTCAGATGTTGAACTGTTTCTTTCTTCCTTTGAAGCCATCTTCGAAGCTGGCTGTGAAGGCCACTGCTTGGTTCTGACTTCATGTTTTGGGCCTAATTTAGGCCTTTAATGAAGATGACCACTTTCTGTCCTGCGTGAGACTGGTTTAGGGGACCAATCTCTAGCTTTGTTCCCATAAACTGAACCCTTCTCCAGTCTCCTTTCAAAATGACTGCTCTCCATTCTGTAATAATTAGGTGGCCTGGACTCATATAAAGGCCTCTGGCCTTTAAAATGCATTTTATCGGCTGTTGGTTCAACCATTAATGGCTGTTGCCTAATACCAGATGGATATGGCCTTTTATTATAAGCATTGGTTGGTTTAGGACGTCTCTGCACATCCCTGTAATATTGCTTCCCATCAATTGGAAGTCCTTTCAACCACTTATAGCTTAGTCTGCACCCAGGACACATCCTTTGCATTACAGCTGCCTCTAAAGAGTCGTCATCCAGTGCTTCTTCATCAGAGTCTTCCCTTTGGTGTAAGAAACCTTGTCCAATAGCTGGTAGATTTCCAGTGTCTTTCTTGATAGTTGTCTGGTTGGCAACATGTATCTGCACATTGACTTCTTCAAATTCTTTCAAGGACAAGTTCTGGAAGTCTGGCATAATGACATTGGCTGTCACCTCTCGAATTTCTGGAAATGGATTACTGTCGATCCCCATGGCCTTTTCTGCTTTGGCTGGGAATTTCAAACTTCCTTTCCGAATTTGTTCTTGGATCTTGTCTTGAAAAACAATACAGTTTTTAGTTGAGTGAGACCAAGAGTTATGCCATTTACAATATACTTTCCCTTTAAGTTCATCTGAAGATGGAATTTTGACTCCTTTTGGTAACTTAAGGAAGTTGACCGCAAGCAAATAATCAAAAATATCATCTGTCTTAGTTAAATCGAAAGAGTATTTCCTATGAAGGTCTTTCTTTTTAAATTGTTAGTCAATTGTTGTATCCTTACGAATTAATGCCTCAAAGATCAGAGGTTCTTTCCCCACAATCTCTGCTGCATCAATCTCATAGTTAGGATTTCTATAGTATGTCTTGTATGATGCATTATTTCGATTTTGTTCCTCCTCTACTAATGCTTCATACCTAGATACCTTATAAGTTAGTTCCACCAAGTCTCTAAACTCAGTTGAGTCAAACTTCTTTCGAAGCCTAAACTCTAAACCATTTTGAGCCAATCTCACGAATTCTGGCTCTGATAGGATGACCCTACATTTGTTTCGTGCTCTTTTAAATCTGGCAATAAACTAAGTAGCATTCTCTTCAGGCCTTTGACTCAATCTTGCCAAGTCTGCCATGGAAACCTCCGGCTCCGATTGGAAGAATTGGGTATAAAATGCCTCTTCCATTTGTTGCCATGTTTGGATAGAGCTAGGTGTAAGGTTAATATACCATACAAATGCTCCCCCAGTTAGGGAATTTGGGAATAACCTTAACTTCATATAGTCATTATTAGTAAATTCATCGCATTGAGTATCAAACCTAGCAATATGCTTCACTATTGATTAGTTTCCATTCCCATAAAAAAGGACAAAATCTGGTATCCTGAAACCTTTTGGGTATTCATGTACCCTATCTACCCATTCTGGGTATGGTTTCCTGTACACAGGAGTCTGGACCCCCTGAGCCATCGGTCCACACATCTCTCTAACAATGTCAGCAATTTGGTCCCTAGGGACCATATTTTGTGCCTGCTGAACCACTACTGGAGGGACAAACACAAGATTTGGTGGACAAACTTGTGCCTGTGGTCCTCTTGGTCCATGAGGTGGTATATTTGGGACTGGTTGTCCCTGTGGTGCAGGTTGCTGTTGGGGGTGTGGATAACCCCTTTGAGCCTGTCTTGCAAGAGGACCTGCGAAAGGTGTTGGAACAGATGTTGTGTCTCTTCCATTTGTAGGAAAACCTTCCAACCCGCTGGGTATAAATTCGAATAAGGGATTAGCGAACCCCCTCGTGCCAAGTATGGCTTCGAACATGGGATTTGGAACCATTTTTATGCCATTTTCTTGTACTGGGCCAGATCCACCAACTTGCATGGCTTCACTGTTAAATATTGAGGCATTTTAACTTGCTATAGGCCTCGAAATAGGTTCGTACCAAGACTAAGGTGATGGTCTTTCATAGTTCTGATTACTAGTTTGACCATTAGAATGTCCATTAACTTGCATAGGCTGTTTATCTCTAGCCAATCTTTGCTGAAGGACATTTGAAACTTCCTCCATGTGTCTTGCGTTTGTTGGTTGGTGGTTATTCATTCGATCCAAAAAGGATGTTGCCCACCTTTCCATCTTGTTCATTAACTGCTGCCCCATGGCATCTACTAGGCCGCCCTATGGCATAGGAACAGTAGATGGTCCAATTCCTTGGTCTCGTCCAATATTATGAACATGTGGTACTTGTTCCGAAGTGCTGGTCTGTTCGACCATAGGTTCTGACAAAATGGGTGTTTCCACAGGATATGTTATCACATTATTCTCTGGATTAGGTATCTCTACCTCCCCTTCTATGCCTTCTTTTAAGCGTTCATTTTCTCCTTGTCTCCTACGTCTAGCCATTTTAATTGGTCCCACTGGGCGTGCCAAAAATATATGTTGGCTTTTTGGCTTTCGAAGGTTATTATTGTAATTATGAGCGTGCCAACAAGGATTAATCAGTCCTTACAGAAAATTAATTGCCAACCAATTATCAAACGATTGTGTTTTAGTTCTTTCAGCCTCAATGAAGAGGACTTTTACTGGTGGCTTGATTTAGGAGAATTAAGCAAAATAACAATTAAATGAAGAACAATTGAAGCATTTCATTAAAATGAAAAACTTACAATGATCCAAACTTAGTCTTGTAGAGGTTTACAGCAACAATTTACTTGAAACTACTCCTATGAACGAAGTGCAGTGCAGGAATTTAAAGTACAAGAATGTAAAGAACAGGAAATGTAAGATTGGAAATGTAAAACTGGAAAGGAAAATAAGTAGAATAAGATTGGTTTTTTGGATCTGAGTCCGGGGGTTTTTTCTGGGGCCTTCTCTGCTATTTATACTTCTCAAGGATAACCATCAAACTACATTTCCAACTGTCGAACTGCTCCTCCATGATCACTGATCATGTTGCCTTATAATTAGCTCCACTATGCCATCATTTACAGTTAGGCTTCCCTCATAAATTTGAATTTGAATGCAAGTAACCGTTGAAGCCACATTACTTTGTATCTCTTTGCTGATCCAATACTACTCAGATCTCGTGTTAACCAATACTAACTGCCACGTGTACGATCATGATCGAAGACTTGAATAGTCTTTCTGTATTACCCTTATTCTGCCACGCGTCGAATTGTAATTGGCTTATACAAAATATGTAGCCAACAATTATGGATTGGATATGATATTTATCTTATTAATTATTTTAATCTATTTTGTCTTTAATCAATACAAAGTAACATTTTCTAACTTAAAAGATTTGACACTAGTTAATTCGGTATGAAGTTCCAGTTGTGTCTGTGACACAACAGTAACTGTTGTGTTTTAATTTGAGATTTATTATGAACTTATTATTACGATCTAAGCTATTCATTTTGTAGAAATCATTGAATACTTCATGTATATCAAAAATTATATGGTAAATTACAAGTACACCCCTACAGTTTGGTTAAAATATAGATTGCCTTCCGTGATTTGCAAAATTACAAATACCCCTTATTAGAATTTTTTATTTAACAAAATTAATTAAAAAAATGAAATTCATAATTGCTCTCCTATACAATAATAAAATTACGTAAATTATTAATTAAAACATATTTTTAACATCATCGAAAACTGTTAATTGACTTGATGATTTATTAATAAAATGGGTCATTATTATGAAATTAGAAATCTCAGGGGTGAAATGTAATTTTCAAAATCACAGGGGATGATTCGTATTTTAATCAAACCTTGGAGGAAGTATTTATAATTTAACCAAAAATTATATTAATCTAATATCGATAACTACGTAATCGAATTATATATTTTTATACCCTAATCTTAATAGAAGCAATAGTGTAACTTAGAATAATGTCAGTAATTAAACACTAACATTTGGTTTAATTGGGATAGGTGATAACTTGTCGAATCGACACTCTCTCTATGCACGAGTCTTCTGCGTGGTTAAATTTTCAACACTGGTTACACTTTTCTAAGGTACAATGGGTTCATTTGGAAAGTGGGTTGGCTTTTTGATTTTGATTTTTTATTTTTTTGGGTATTTTAGCATGAGACTAAAAAATCCCGTTTAGGAAGTGTTTTTGGCTTTTTTGGCTTCTTTGTGAGAGAAATAATATAATGATTATGGATTGGATGTGATGTTTTGTTTTTTGTGGCTAAAAAGCCTATTTTGTTTTTTATGGATATTTTAGCCAAAAAAGCCCAACCTTTGGCTTCCCAAATGAAGCCAATGTGACGTGGTCAATTAGTGTACTTCCAGGAAACAAAGGTCTCCTTATTTTTTTTAATATATTTTTTAATAAAAAAATTTTAAAATATTTTTTTTACCTACTTTTCAAAATAGACTAAAGAAAAAGAATAATTCTTTGTAACGCGAAAAAAAACTTGGCCCGAAATGGCTCGAATACCCAAAATGAAGTCGTTTTGGGTATTTTTTTTTCCTTTTCCCTCTTATATCGCTGAAACAAAGGGAAGAAGAGAGAGAAGAGAGAAGAAGACAAAGAGAAAGAGAAAGAGAAAGAGAGAAAAGAAAGAGGAAGAAAGAAGAGGGAGGGAGAAGAGAGAGAACACCCATTACCGGTGCCATCACTGGCACTGTTATTCTCTGTGTGTATACACAGATCTATGTATAGAAAGATAGATCTGTGTATAGATCTGTGTGCCTCTCTCTCTCTCTCTATGCGTGTCTGTGTATGTATACACAGATCTATACCTCTCGCTCTCTCTCTATATGTGTATCTCTCTCTGTCTCTCTGTTTTGAGTTATGGAAGAATAAAAGAAAAAAAAATAGAGAAAGAACAAATACAGGAAGATGATGATGATGATGATGTGTTGTTGTTGATGTTGATGCTCTCTCTCTCTCTTTCTAACAACCAAAAAATTTAAATTGTCCCTTAAATTTTATATTAGTATTATTTAATTATAAATGATTTCAAAAAAAAATAATAATTTTAACTTTATATTATTATTCGATATTATTTTCTGAGTATTATGATATTTTTATAATATTTTTCTCTATATTTTTCCTAAACCAAAATATACAGAAATATAATATTTTATGTACAATAAAAGACGTGCCCCACAAGTGTCTTGCCACCCACTTTTTTTCACAATATACCGCATCATCTTTCCCCAAACACACACACACACTCTCTCTCTCTCTCTCTCTCTCTCTCTCTCTCTCTCTCACATTGTTTTGTTTTATATATAAACCTTTGAGTTTAGTTTGGAGTATTTGATGGGTTGCAATGAACGAAAGGTAAAAGTTGGAATTATTATTAAGGTGAGTTATATTATATCTTGAGTTACTATAATATATTTTTGTATATTTTGAGTTACCATAATTTATTTTACGCAATTTATGTTTTATAAATTATATTAGCATTTTGAATTTATGAAACCTTATTTTATATGATAAGAAAAAATGATGGATATAACTGTTTATTAAAATATGTTTTGAGTAATTATTTTATAAATACCACTATGGAGGTCCCATGCCTTAGGGGACTTAAATAACTATTGGCCCTCTAATTAGTCACTTTGTGACCCTCTGTCTGTCATGGATCCACTGACACTCTGATTTCTAGCATGGAGCAAAGTGTTGTACGGAGCTAAGTGCTACACTATTGTGAGAGCCATCTCTAGAGTTCGTACGAGCTACTTCTTGAATCCTATTCTGGTGTGGAGTAAAGCACTGTACGAAGCTAAGTGCTACACTATTGTGGGAGGGACCTCTAGAGTTCGTATGAGCCACCTTTTGAGTCCATATATTTGTTCTATTCTGTACCGTAGTTATCATTATTCTGTTTATATGATTTCTATATTATATGTCAAATGATTTTCGTATTATATATTATATATTTTAATGTCAAGCTCTGTTTAGCCCCATAATTATCCATGGTGAATTTTATGCCTTTATGCTCTTAGTATAATATTTCTCACTCTACCATATGCTTCTAGTTGTTTACCACTTTCAAGTGATATGTCAGGGTCAGCGCGTGGGGTAGGCATAAAGCACTTTGTAGACATGGTTTAGCTTTGACAATTTTTAATTAAATAGAAGCTCCAATGATTATTTTGGTACCCTCACTTAGATATTATTTCCACCCACATTTATTTATTTGTTTAAGAATTTGCCGGAGATAACTTCAGTTACTGGTCATCACGATACTTAACCTTTGGATATGGGGAGCGAGTCATGACACTCTCTCTTAGTGGGTGGGTTTGATTTTTGGGTTTGATTGGCTTTGATTTGTCTGATTGATTTTTTTGTTTTGATTCTCTCTTTCCTTTCTTATTCTTCTTCTTTTTTCTTCTTCTTCTTTGTAGACTATTGGCCGGCCAGAAGGGAAAATTTTTTTTTTATTTTGATTTCAGTTTGGTGATTGTGAACAAAGGGAGAGATGAACACTGTTCATTGAACATAAGAAGAAGAAGAGAAAAAACATATGAGAAAAGAGAAAGAAAAAAGAAAAAAAAAATCCAAAATGTTGTCGTTTTGGATTCAAGCCAGCCGGGCCAGCTGCTTTTCGAGCTACGTAACAGCGTTGAAAGAAAAAAAAAAAGAGAAATGCAACATATAATTAAAAAAAATGATATAATTTTAATTTTTTGAATCATAATTAAAAAAAAAATCTTAACTAAACATAATATGAGGCATAACTAAAGAATTTATGAGTCATAACTAAAATAATGTCATAATTAAAGAAAAAAATTGATCATAACTAAATAAAAAATATATATTAATATGATACATGTTTTTTTAAAAGAGTGTATATTAAAATTTTTGAAGAAAAAAAGAGGAAGAAGGAAAGAAAGAGTACTTGTGAGTTATTTTAACACAACAATGCAAGTTGTTTTGAATAAATAAATAAATAAATTGAAAAAAAAAATTAAATTTAGATTTAGATTTTTTAATAAAAATGTATTTTAATTTTTTTTTTCTTTTGAACAACAAAATGGATGCTCTAAGGTGTCATCACGGCATCCGTAGGCTCAGGTCTCAAGATAGCCAGTTGCCGGCTTGATTTAACTCAATTCAAAGGAAAAGACCTACTACCGAGTCACCAGTGAAACTCATTGACCACCCCCAACAGAGCACAGTTTCAATTGAAATATAGCGCAAGATCTCTACAGAGAATTACTAGAAAGCATCGATCATTTCGCACCCTCCAAGAGTTGCATTTGACTCTCTACTGGGGGAGGCCAATGCCACCACCACCGATGGTGTATTTTAAAATTTTGATTTTAGGGTAAAATCATGATTCCAAAACACAATTTTAGCTAATTTATTGTAAAATGTTGTTATCAAAGTCATGTTTTTACAAATACGATTTCATCCTTAAAATTATATATATGATTTTATGGATTAAAATAAAGAAAAAATTACACTCCAGTTTATTTTAAAAAATATTTACAAAATTATTTAAAATTTTATTATTTTAATTATTAAGGTTGATAAGAAGATTTACTAATATGTAATTATTTTTGAAGAGATACACTAATATGTAATTTGTCTTAAAATAAAATATTAATAAAACAAAACAAAACAGTCCGCACATGCATTTTTTTACCAAATTTGTAACTTTACAAGAGTCCTCTAGATCTGGATTTTTGCAGATTAAGATAATAAATTTATTTTATTTAAGTCTTTATTTTTGGATAGTGCTATTTAGATCCAAAAAATAGTCGTTAGCAAGATACCGACAGTAAAAACAATTCAAGTTACCAGAAATATGTCATATTCATGGGCATATGTTGAATTATTTTAATTATGCACACATGTTAAAAAATTGTTTATCTCTTATAAAAATTTATGAATAATAATATAAATTCTGTCAATCGTGTTTATTTTCAAAATAATAGTAATAAATTATACGATCGTGCTACGTAGCTCGAAACCGCGGCTTGAAACCGCGGCTCGACACCAAAACGACGTCGTTTTGGTGTCGAATTTTTTTTTTTTTTTTTTCTTTCTTTCTTCCTGGTTTTTTTTGATTTTTGATTCAGGGAGAAGAAGAGAAGAAGAAGGGAGAAGAAGGGAGGAGGAGGAGGAGGAGGAGGAGGGCCATAAAAATGGTGGAGGAGGAGAGTTGCGACGTCGGAGCTTCTGCGGCGATCAGACTCTGTCTTGACGAGCTCCCCGGCGATTAGCGAGGCGAGGCGGTGGCGGTGGTGCCTCCTCTTTTTCTCCCTCTCCCTCTCCCTCTCGAGCCATTCGAGCCTGGTAGCTTCGAGCTACCAGGCATTTTCCTAAATTATATGATAAATTAAATCTGCCACCACAAACACAATTGGCTGCCATTCACACGAAAACCCGTAAGGGTCTGTTTTGAAAGATGGGTGTTGGGATTGGATTAGGAGAGAGATAGAGACTAAAATATTAATAAGGATAATTACACTGACACCCTTCTCTAATTATGAAATAACACTGCACCCCTTCTATTGGTTAACACCGTTTAGTACAATGGTGAAATATCGATAACACCCTTGTTTGAGATGTTAATTTTCCTTTTATAAAGAGAATGCACAGAAAGAACTGCAAAGAATTATAATTATAATTCAAGCCTAATGACAAATACAAAAGATTTGCTATTTGCATTATCAAATTTTCAATAATAAATGAAACTTGTTGAATGAAAGCCACCACCGAAAGTGCCCAGAATCACAAACCCCCAATAGTGCTCTCACAATAATATAGATGAGAGATGAAAGACACAGATGGAGATGGAGAAGAGGAATACCCAAATTTGGTTATCCCACAGCACTAGCTCCTTTCATCTAAACCATAACAGAGGACCCATCAATGCAATACTCTCTCTCTCTCTCTCTCTCTCTCTCTCTCTCTACTCAACCATAGCACAAAGACCCATCAATGATTTCATTGATGAAGATCCATCCATGGGCGAAGAAGGTAGAAGAGTCGAAGTTGCAGCATGATGGAAGTAGATTGGGGGCTGAGGTGCTGCGATACAATTGAGGCAGAGAGGTGTGTGACAATAATATTTTAGATTTTCCTTCTTTCTAGTTTTCTACCTAGAAGCTTTAGCAGTATTCTATCTATTTGTAAAGCTTGCTGATACCTTTGCTTTGAATGATTTTTAGTTCTTACTTCTAACATAGAAAATGACTTTCAATTTATAGGTTAAGGTTTGAATTTGATTATCTATGCATATGTGAATTGATGAATATATTTGAAGATCTCTCTGACCAAATAGTTTTGAGGATTTTTTTTGCTGGGTTGAGTTTCTTAGGCAAAGGGGGTTATTTTTGGCTTTTTGATTTTTGATTTTTTACTATTTTAATTTAGAATTAAAAAGTACGTTTAGGTTTTTTTTATTATTATATATATATATATATATATATGAGAAAAAAATAAAATAATTATAATTTAAATATAACATTTTGGCTTAATTTGAAAACTTTGGTTTTTTTTTTAGTTTTTTTTTTTTTTTTGACTTTTTTAGATTATATCATCTATTTATTTTTTTTATACGTTTCTTTTAAAAGAAGTCAAAAAAAAAAAAAAAAATCAACTTTTAACTTATTGCTTGTTTTGGCAATTCGGCTAAAAATAATTTCAAAAATTCTATCAAAAGTTCTACCAAATGTCTCATATGATTGTTGTGAGTCCCACACCCATATAAAACATTTGATAAAATTTTTAATAAAACTTTTGGAGTTTCTAGTATTACTTATGGTCAAATGATAGCTTAAGAAAAAAATATGATAGAATTATGTGCTGGGTAGAGGTGAGTCCAGATCCTCAGCCGCACAACCTGGCGGCCGTCCCTGCTGCACCCCCAAAACGACGTCGTTTTGGGAGAAATTTCAATTTAAAAGAAAAAAAAAACCAAAACAGGAACCAGAGTGGAGAAGAAGAGAGTGAGAAGAAGAGAGTGAACTGCAACCAGGCCCGGTCCTGAGATTTTGGGGGCCCAAAGTCAATAATCAACTACTAAATTTTTGGGGCCCTTTACATTTTTTTTTTATTGAATGGAAAAAAAAAAATTAAGGTAAAGGACAAAAGATTTGCATTAAAATCATAAAAAATATTTAACATTACATTATAACAACTAATATGTATCACTTGATCCTCGCTCTTCTTGCATTTTTAGAAGCAAATAAATCAATCATACTTGCATAATCTAGTTTTTTTGCAAAATCATTTTCAATGGATAACAATGCTAATCCATTCAATCTTTCTTGTGACATGGTTGATCGAAGGTAATTTTTGATGATTTTTAACTTTGATGTGAACTATTAAACTATTAAACTCAAATGAATTCTTTTTGATGATGTAAATACCAATACTATAATAGCAATTAATTGGGCAAAAGACAAGACAAATATTTAATTAATTGAATAGAAAAAAAATATTTACTTGTGCTTACTGTGTTGAGATCAAAATATTTTTTTAAATCAAAATTCAAAACAAAAGCACCACCACTTAACAAAATACAAAACTTTTAAATTATATGATGTGAACTATTATACTTAAATAAATTTTTCTTGATGATGTAAACACTAATATTATAATAATAATTAATTGTGCAAAAGACAAGATAAATATTTAATTAATTGAATAAAAAAAAAAGAAAGAAAATTACCTGTGCTGCTGCTGGAGCGCTGCTTCGTCGGCTGGTGTGGTGTGGCTGTCAAAGGGAACTTGCTGGTGTGGTGTGGCTATAGAGGGAAGGTTGATAGGGTTATGAATTAAAAAAAAAAAAATGGGCCTTTTAAGTTGGTTTGGGCCGTGTGGTGTGGCTATCAAAGGGAAGGTTGATAGGGTTATGAATTAAAAAAAAAAATGGGCCTTTTAAGTTGATTTGGGCCTTAAACTTTTGGCTTTTTAAATGGTCAAAAAAATTAAGTTGATTTGGGCTTTTTTTATTTTTTTTTGGACTCAAAACACACCTAACATATTATACTAACTTATAATAGAAGGGGGCCCCCATTTTGGACCTATTTTGAGGGGCCCTAAGCCATGGCCTTGTGGGCCTATGGCCAGGGCCGGGCCTGACTGCAACTAAGTTTTGTTGGGTCTATATCAAATTAAACAAAAAGAAAACATCAAGATCCGGACTCTATTATATACCTTACCATTCTCTCTCTACAAGTTCATCTTTCTCTCTCTACATTTTGGTCTCCATTGGAGAGCTTTTCCTGCTTACCCTCCTCCGCCACAACCTTTCAACTATGGCGGAACGCGATCTCACCAGTCTTCTTCTCACCAAGGACCGCCTCTCTCAACCCGCCGATGAACCCCAAGTCATCATAACTGTCGATGACGATCGGAATTTTAATCAACCCAACATTCAAAATGATCAAACAAACAATACCCATTTGAGGATTGAAGAGATTTATGAGTGGTTGAACCCTTCTTCTCCCTTCCTCTCTCTCTCTTCTTCCCCTCCCCTCTAGTTTCTATTCTGCTTTATATATATATATATATATATAAATTGAAATTTCCCCCATCTCCGTCTCACTCTTTCTTCCTCTTTAACCCTTTTTTCTTCAGCCCATCAATGGAAAACCCATCAAAATTCCAAGAAAATCAAAATCCATCACCAGTTTTTTTTTTTTTTAAATCTCTGCAACTACTCCATTCAATTGATCATTAAATCCCCATCTGAAGAAAAAAACCCCAAAAATCTCTTACCTGAAAATTCAAAACCCATTTCATCAAAACTTCTCAAGAAGCCTCTCTGATCCTTGACAAAGCCTCTTACGTACTACTGTTCAAGTACACCACAAGACCAAGACCTAGAAAACAAGAACAAGAAGAGAGAGAGAGGACAAAGGAGAATAGATAAAGAGTTTTAGAGGGCTTGTTTAGCTTGAGAGAAGATGGAGTTATTTCCAGCACAACTAGACCTTTCTCTACAAATCAGCCCTCCAAACTCCAAACCCACATCAAGTTGGAGGAGAAATGGTACTAGTACTGAACAAGACATGGATTTTGGGTGCTGGAAGAGAGCTTTGGTTTCTGCTCTGCTTCTCCCTTTCTCTCTCTCTCTTCTTCCCCCCTCTGGTTTCTGTTTTTTTTTTTGTTTTTTTTTTAAAATTGAAATTTCCCCCAAAATGACGTCGTTTTGGAGGTGCGGCAGGGACGACCGTAGTGTTGTGCGGCTGAGGATCCGGACTCGGTAGAGGTGGGCTGCAGATGGAGTAGGGGTGGTAATGGTGGTATAAACTGTTGGTTGGGTTTGGGAAGGAAGAGAGTGTTACAAGGGTAAGGTGGGCATTTTAGAAATATGTGTTCTAACGTTAGTAATGTCTGTTAGGTCAATAGACGGCCATCACAAATTCAGACAGCACGAAACAAAGTTGTCATCAGTATATTGGTTTCGTCTGATTCAGATCAGTTTAAAGTATAGGTTTTGGTAGATTGGTGGTTCGGGAAGAACAGCGCGAGGTTGTACTGGGGTTGGATGTGTGGGTTCATTGACAATAACAAATCATGTATTCATAAACATCGGTGAATCCAAGTGGAGTGGTAGATTATTGATACATAAATGTACGAAAAATTTTAATATTTTAATTTGTTATCAATCTAAATAATTTGTTTATGTTTGTTGACTAAATTTGATCCCAAAAAAAAATATTTTAGTCATTATATTATATTTAATATTAATATACAAAAAATATTTAAAATATTATTTTTCATAAACTTTAATGATTAAAATATAATTTTTTTAGTCAATTTTACTAATAAAAATAGTGAAATGGTTTAGATTGAAAATAAATAAAATAATAATAATTTTAATTAATAAAATTAAAACTCAGCCATTATTTTGTTACAATGTTCAAACCCTATAAAAAAATTTTATAATTTTTTTCTAAATTATAGTATTACTACATAATTAAAAGACAGTGAGAAAAATAAAATCATATTGTGGAGCCAAAAACTATGATAACAGCTTAACGCTGTGTTTAATTGGAAAATTTGGAAAGAAATTTGGAAAGGGAAACGAAAAGATTTGTAAAATTAGATGAAATATAAATATATTTTATTTAAATTTTACTTACCTTTTCTATTTTCCTTTTCAAATTCCTCATCAAATCTTCGAACCAAACATATCATTAGAGTATGCTCCAAGAAGAATTGAATTTTATGTATAAATAGATTTTTTTAAAAAAATAAAAATAAGAACTAATTAAACGGAAAAACCCAAATAACAATAATAATAACAATTGAATAAGTGGCAACAAATTAATATCAAATTCCATTGAAACACAACAAAATTTACTTCAATCCCAAAACCTTAAAATCAGTAAATTTTACAGGATGATTAGTGGAGAAAATAATAAGATTGAAATTCAAATAAAGGAATGAAACAACCAGCAACACCAAGTCAATAGGTTTAATTGAAAAAAAAAGTAATGGAAGAAATGTACCGTGACAACACTTCGAAAGCAAATTCTGGTACCCAACTCTAGAGATCGTGGAGAGAGTGAGAAACGAAATGAACTAGCTCTGTTATGTGATATGAAGTCCAATAGGAAAAAAAAAATTGCACTTTTGAGCTTCTTTTTCAAAAACTTTTTCATTTTAATTCTTCTGCTTGTGAGCAAAGTTTTGCCTTAGATGGAAATCCATTTCGGATGAAAGTGCAGATATTTTATGAGTTGTTTTGAGAAGATAGTTGAAAGTTAATTTCTTGATTTTTTTTAATTGTTTTAAAAAACATGTAAAAATTGTAAGAAATGATGTGATCCAAAGTAAGTTAAAAGGTGAAAGATAACTTTTAACTATCTTCTCAAAATAAGCTTATATATACACACCACAATTTAGAATTTGATCAGCTATGAGTAGAGCTGGGTAGAAGGTTATCCGAATGGCATAACCCGTCAAATTTGAACTAATTCGCATACAAATGGACGGTTTTGCAGACATAATGTGAGTAGATGCGGTTTGGAATATGGCATAATTGTGAGTTGCGAGCGGGTTTGCGGGTTTAACCCGTACCTGCAAGAATCCACCTGCACTTAGATTTTTATTTTTATTTTTAAAAAAAAAAAAACAGGACCGTAGTTATTTTATTATTGCATTTTGGATGAATGTAAAAGTTAATAAAGAATTACTTTTAAGTAAGTTTAGGATTTTGAATGATTTTATTTTAATTGTATTGTTGGATAGTAGATAGTAAATGAGATTGATAATCTAGTTTAGGATTTTAAAAGATGTGCATGTGTTAGTTTATGATTTGATTTAAAAGTTTAGTATTTTGGATGATTTGTTTGTATTAAAAATTGATTTTATTGTGTTTTTAATTTTATAAGTTTTAATTCATTAATTATTATGTTGGAGCATTTTAGAAAATGGGAGCAAAATGACCCAAAATAAATATTTACAAAATGAGAAAAAAAGTTTCAAAATAAATTTTTAAAGAAAAAAGCCCAATTCGCAAACTGTCCGCAACCGCTTGCACATTCACGAACCCTATCCGCACAAATCGCAATCTGCACTGCAAACGATTATGGGTTGAATTTTCTCTAAACTACATACATACAGACGAATCCAAACTGATCAGCAAATCGAACCGCAATCACCCCTAGGTATGAGTCACTACCATCTCACATGATTCAAAATTTTGGTCACCACTCCCCAAAACCCTCTTCACACCTCTTGAAGTTATTTGATGGTCGTGGACATAATTAGGTTGTGTCAAAAAATGTTTTGATTGATAAAAAAGATAGGTCTCACACCTTTGTATTAGATATCAAGAATAAAGAAGTTTGATAATTGATTTACAATAGAAATATAGAAGGAAGAATTACACTGATATGGTGTCAGCAAAATATATTTATCAAAAAAAATGAAAAATATTATAAATATTAATAATTAATATTATAAACTTTTTTTTATTAATTTATATTTTTTTCCTTTAACTACACTGTCAGGTAATTGTCCTAATAAATGAGTTTCTCTTCATAAATGAGAGAGAAACAAAACGAACTAGTTCTGTTCTGTGATATCAAGTCCAATGATGTGTACTTTGGAACAAAAAAAAAATTTGCACTTTTGAGCTTCTTTCTCAACAACTTTTTCGTTTTAATTCTTTTACTTCTTATCAAAGTTTTGCCTTAGATGGACATCTATGTCTTTCATTTGAAAGTGCAGATATTCTACATATATATACACACATACAATTCAAAATTTGATATGAGTCACTGCCATCTCACATGATTCAAAAATTTGGTCACTACTCCCTCAATACAACCCTCTTCTTCGCATCTTTTCACATGAGCCCCATTTATAAGGAAGTTATTTAGTGGTTCCGTCATGATCAGGTTGTGTCAAAAAAATGTTTTGATTGGTAAAAAAAAAATGGGGCTCGCACTTTTGTATTGAGTATCAAAAATAAAGAAATTTAATAATTGATTTACAACAGAAATATATGTAAGGTGTCAATAAAACATATTTATTAAAAAAATAAAAAATAATATATATATTAATAATTAATATTATCAATTTGTATTTTTTTTTCTCTGACACCACTGTTTGGTAATACCCATGTTTTGTTTGTTTTTTTAATAAAATAGAATATTTTTTAAAGAAAATGAAAACTAATTTGATAAAAATAATATATCAAAAACATATTTTAAAAATTAACTTTAACCTCTCAAAAGTTAAAATTATATTAAAATGATAAGTATTTTTTAAATTTTTTTCACCAAATTAATTTTAATTTTTTTTTTTAAAAATTCTATTTATTTATTTATTTTTCTCTAGAAATCAAGCCAAGCATGCCAATTTTTCGGAGCACCTAATAATCATTCCTTATATATTTGTTCATTGGAGAGGATTGTGCATAAATAATTGAATTCTTTGCATTTTAAAGTAAAAAGATTGTCAATTATAGACTAGTATTATGTTTTTAAAAAACTTGAATTAGACCAACTTTCTTTAAAGCTTTGACAAAATACATTGAACCCATGTTTTTGTAGGCTCTCTCCAATGCTGTTCTATGCAGCTTCAAAACAGAACACTATTTTTTGTTTCACCACTTAAAACTAAAAAGTATATTTGTTTATGTGGTTTGGGTAACTTTTTTAAGGTTAAGGTTCAACTCTTGAGCTAACCCTTTAATTTTTAATTTTTATAAGACTAATAATAATACATATTTTATTTTCATGATTTTTTTTTTTTCAATTGTTAAATTTTTTTATTGTAGATATGTATGTTTAGTCAGCAACAAGTTGGACAATATGGCCAAATAAGCTAATAATTTTCGTTAAAACAAAAGATTATCAATTGGAGACATATACAACATCAAATTGAACAACATTATAGATTCACAATTTAAATCTCACAATTCATTCATAATGACAAGATTTGAATTTCATAAAGTTGAATTTTTGACAAATTAAAAATAAATAAGTAATTCAAGTGGAAATACATCAGCTTTGATGACTTTGAAAAGGTATTCAGACTCTTCTATACTCTTAGAGCACAAATGGAAAGGTATTCGAACTCTTCTATACTTTTAGAGCACAAATGAAATGGTATTCGAACTCTTCTATACTCTTAGAGCACAAATGAAAAGGTATTCGAACTCTTCTATATTCTTCTATACTCTTAGAGCACAAAAATTCATGGCTAAATTGCGTAAAAAGAAAGACCAGTTTGAAGGAAATGTCCGCCAAAAAAACTAGAAGTCCCCAACAAAGATCAATGGTCAAGAGAATCAAACAAAAGTCAATAAAACGAGCACATAAGCCAAATTTTGAATACCAACCAATGACAAAAGCCAAAAAAACTATGTAGAAACAAAATGACAAAGAAGATACAAGGAATGAGACATAAGCTGCTGTTGATGTACCCAAACCAACAGTGGGTACTGATGAAGAAAAATAGAAGGAGAATGAAAAGACAAAAGAAGAAATCGAAACAGAGAAAGAACCTGTTGCTGAACCCGAGTCAAAAAAGGGTGCTGATAAAGCAAAAGAGTAGGGGAAAGAAAAGATGAAAGAAGAAATCAGCCAAGAGAAAGAAGTTGCTGCTGAACCCAAGCCAAAAGAGGATGCCAATCAAGGGAAGACACAAGTTCAAGTAGCTCCAGATTTGGAAAGTGATGATGATTTCAAGGAAGAATCAATCCACAACAAGCCATTCGCCCTTTCATTCCGCAAAACAAACAAGGTTTGGCATAGCTTATCCAAAAAAGACCAAGACTAAATTCAACTCATCAACAACACATAATCAACTGTTTGTGTCTGGTCTGGCAGCGAAGATGAAAATTGCATATACTTTTCAGATATATGCAGATTGTCCAACAGGGAAGTCTTATATGGAAACATAGGTCTCCAACTACATAATTTTACAGTTTCTGTTCATATTCAATAACCTATTCCACAAACCTAACACATTCTCATATATAACATGTTTCAGGTCATTGATGCCTTTACAGAAACGAAATTGGCACTCCAACTATCAATTGAAGAATTTGAGAAACATGATATAGTATTTGCAAGAAATCCACATGCAAGAAGATCTTACGTTTTCTCAACACTCATCAATGTCAGCAAAACTATTAACATACCTTTCAATATTATTCAAACTGCAAAATTTTCTACTTTCTTAACATGTCTTACTACATACTTTTTGTAACAACCCTCGTACCGATTACTGTATAACCACTGAATTAAATACTGATTTTTGCTAAACTGGACCGCTAATGACTGATAATTGAATCAACTGACGTATTGAATGAACTGATTGAAATCGAGACTGAAATTGAATAAGTTTGTCTGTTATATTGCATATTGTATCTGTTTGCTTGAATGACTATCTGTTTGAATTCGTATGTTTAAACTGTTAATTGAAGGCCTTATCGGCGGCCGATTTAGAAACCGTTTGATGTTTTAGAATCAGTAAAATATTTGTGATTTAATGATATATTTATCTGAAAACTCGATTAGGAATGATTAAATTAGATTTAAATGAATTAATTGAAGAGTTTGATTTAATTACGATCTTGCCATGGTGAGTGGCCACTACCTAATCATCCTTGAGCCTTGTATACACTTGAACCAACTTATTTCCTCAGCCTTTTTCTCCTTGTTTGCCGACCAAGAAGAGAGGTAGAGAGAGAGGGACTTGTTCTTGTTGATTTGCTTGAAGAATTGCTTGAGAGTTGAAGTATACTTGCTAATCTAGCCTCCTTACCTTTAAATTGAGACTTAGGTAAGTGACATCATCTTCTTCTTGTTGTCTTGAGCTAAACCTTGCATGTTTCGTGCATCATTGTAGAGCTAAACCATGATTTTGTTCATAATTGTTGAATTGAAGTTCCATTCTTGCATGCATGTTAATATTGTTGGGTTTTGAGTTAAGTTCATGGCAATTTGTCACATGCATGTTCATGGTATTGTTATAGTCCATGTTTTCAACTTGCTTTTCAAAGAATTGAGCTCATTTGAGCATGATTTGAAGCTTAAAATTGTTTTGAATGCATGCATGTCATATTTGAGCATTGTTCTTGAAAACGGTTTGAAATTGAGTTTAATTGAAACACCCTTGGGCCTTGATTTCTTAAATTGAGCTTTAAAACTTGTTATTCTATGTGTTTGAAAGAGTTTTCTAGAAAATGGGCCCAAGAGGATCGAATTTGGAGCATCAAAACTTGGTTTGAAACTCAGAGGTCGAATCTGGATTTTCCAGAATTTGGCCGTCCTTCAGCGAAAGTGCCGGCGAAATTCATACATTTTTCTTGAATTGTTTCTGATCGCTTTCGGCGGAGAGTTTCACGCTCGGCGAAACTGTAATCAGCATCTTTACCTTTGCATCGGCCATTCGGCCGGAAGTTAGCCTTCGGCGGGGACCCTTGTTTGCTTGTCGCTCGGCGGAAACTTCTTCGGCGGAGGCTCTGTTTTCTGAAAATTCTGGAATTGCTTTCTAAGCGTGTTTTCGCATCCTCATCCCATCCTAGGCATTCTTAGGCCTAGTTTAAAGCATCTTAATGAGGATTTAGACATAGAACCACACCGAGGAAATTTAGGGATTTAATTATCATCCTTCATTGTGAACTTAGTGTGTGTTCTATTTGTTAGCTGTTTAGGGTTGGCTCGGGGCGCTCTAGTGCTATAGCCCAATCTCTGTGAGTAACAGTTGTGTAAAGATATGTTCAAATGGTTATATTTTGAATCTTGAACTGTTTATTGAACTGATATTGTTTATTGAATGAATGTATGTCCTGCATTTCGAACTGTATTGTGGCATCCTTAGCACCCACTGTTATTGACTGTTACAGAGCTCTGTCGGGTTCCTTGTGGAACCATACTGTTTGATGGCCATCATTATTGTTGGATGCAGTAAGGCCCGGTCCTTTTGGACCTACTGTTTATAGGCTAATGGATGTACCACATATGACTGATTGATTGAACTACTGATTGACTGAAATACTGAAAGATTGAAATACTGTATAATGAATTGATTTCATTACTGTAAGGGACATTCATTCATAACCTCTTTACACGTTATGTTATTCACTGGGCTTTAGCTCACTGTTTATATATATATATGTAGGTTCTCAGCAACCAGACCGGAGCTAGGAGCGTGGGTCGGTCCCCAGTTTTGTCAAGCCAGCCTATGTGCCTCACTGCGAGGTTCCGAGTTGCCATGTTATGGCTTGGGGTGTTTTTGTGTCCCCTATCGGTCTCCTTACTGTATTGCACTTTTGTATAGACCGTTTACTGTTTTACTGTACTGTTGTCTAGGGATTTGATCCCTGTACTGACTGCTTGTAAATGATTGTATAGACTGTATATGGATTGTACTGTTTTGAACTGTCTGAATGCATAAAAATGTTTTTGGCATACAGATTTTCACAGCTCGATGGACACTAGTTATTTACTGTATTGGCTTCCTTGAATACATACTACTGCTTGGTATTCTTGTTGAGAGGCCTTTGGTAATCTCGGATTCTTGGCGATTCTGATGCTAAACCCATAGGGCCGGGTTTGGGTCGTGACAGAGTGGTATCAGAGCGATACTTAACCATGAGTTATACCGCACACACGTGTCCAAATGAGCTATAGGGTGTCCTAGAAGAGGAATTAGGGCATCTCATGAATTTGAAAAGTGTGTGCTTATGACTGACTGATTATATGTTAGAATGTTAAACTGTTTAATCATACAACTGCTTATGGTGATAACTGCTATAACTGCTTATAGTGACATGGATAACACAAACACTGCAAATGAAACTGAAGCATCATCCTCTGAGGCCAGAATGGCCAGACTTGAACAAATGATGAGACTGATAATTGAAAGACTCGAACAACAACCGAACCAACAGCCCCCACCTCCTCCTCCTCCGGTGCAACCGGAACAGAATGTACAGAATGTGAATGCTAATGAGGTGGACATTATTGCACTGACTCAGAAGTTCAGCAAAATGAAACCGCCGTCCTTTCAGGGAGGCTTGGAACCGCTAAAGGTTGAAGCTTGGGTCCTTGAGACTGAAAATTTGTTTGAGGTTTTTCCGTGCTCCGAAGCAAACAAAGTATTGTTGGCAACCTTCACCCTTCAGGAAGAAGCAAGAAGGTGGTGGATATTGACCCGCGATGCAAGTACCATTCTGACTTGGGCTCAGTTCAAAGAGTCCTTCTTTGAAAAGTATTTTCCTCAGTGCATCAGAGACAGAAAAGTGACTGAGTTTGAACAGCTAAGACAGGGCAAAACGTCTGTTGCCGAGTATGAAAAGCAATTTACCGAACTTGCTAGGTATGCACCACATATGGTGGATACCGATTATAAGAAGGCCAGGAGGTTTGAAGGCGGCCTTAATGTTGCTATACAAGACCGAATAAACGTTTTGAAAATGCCAACTTTTGTGGGTGTTCTCGACCGGGCATTGATGGCAGAGACGAATATTGCAGCGGTGAAACAATCTGAAACACCGACAACTGAGTGGCAAGGCAAAAGACAGGGTTTCAAATTTAAGAAAGGCAAGCATAACCCGAGAACCAAGAAAGCGAGAATCACGGTCGATTCCTAGCCCCAGCCAAGGGAGTGGGTTTACTCCAGCCTGCTCCATATGTGGCAATAAGCACAAAGGGGTTTGCTACCAGATTTCTGGAGCTTGTTTTAGGTGTGGCAAGGTGGGCCACAGAATTAAAGACTGCCCTTCTGCTCCACCAGTTAGTAGTAAGTCACCGAAGCGCAGAAAGATCAAATGTGGCACCAAACCGAACCCCAAAGCTACAGGAAAGAGCCTATGAGGCGGTAGGGCAGTGTTTGCCCTAATACCGGAGACGTGCAAAACACCGAGACCGCAGTCGTATCCTCTCTATCTGTGCTCAAAATGCTTATGTATTGATTGATTCGGGGTCTACACATTCGTATGTATCGCATGCTTTTTCGCGTAAATTGAATAGACCCTTAGAACCCATGAACTATTTGCTAGTCAGATCATCACCGTTGGGGATCCATGACATGTGCATATATGTATCCTGCTTGTGAGATTATTGTTGGGGATATGCACCTATTTATTGATTTACTACCGTTGAACATAGATCATTTCGATGTGAGATTGGGGATGGATTGGTTACAAAAATATCATGCTACTATCGATTGTGTGGCCAAGCAAGTTGTTTTCCGTCCACCGGGTTTGCCTGAGTTTGTGTTTAATGGGAGTGGGGTAGTGCCTCCTCTATATCTGATTTCTTCTGTAAAAGCTGTCAAATTGATTAGAAAGGGGTGTAAAGGGTATCTGTTCTCAGATTGACTGCACTAATGATAATGTTAAAACTGATGTGAATTGTATTCCTATAGTCAGAGAATTCCCAGATGTATTTCCAGATGATTTGCCAGGGGATTTGATTGACAGGGAAATTGAATTTATTGTGGATGTGGTTCCGGGTACACAGCCGATATCTAAAGCTCCTTATAGAATGGCTCCAATCGAATCGAAAGAATTGAAGGTACAATTGCAGAACTTAGACAAGAAGTTTATCGACTCCAAGATTTCACCGTAAGCGCACCCGTTTTGTTTGTGAAGAAGAAAGATGGATCATCGAGACTATGTATTGATTATCGCGAATCGAACAAGGTAATCAGAAGAATAAATACCCATTATTACAGTATTGATGATTTATTTGATCGATTCTGAGGTGCACAAGTGTTTTCCAAGATTGATCTTAGATCGAGTATCACCAACCGAAAGTCAAACCGAAGACATTGATAAACCGCTTTTAGAACGAGGTATGGCCATTATGAATTTTTAGTTATGCCGTTCGAGTTACTGAATGCCCTCTTGCATTTATGGACCTTATGAATGTAATTTTAAACCATACCTTGATGATTTCATTGTAGTATTTATTGATGACATACTGATCTATTCTAAGACTGTTGAAGAACATGAACATCATCTGAGACTTGCCCTGCAAACCTTAAGAGAACAGAAACTGTATGCTAAATTATCTAAATGTGAGTTTTGGCTTGACCATGTTATGTTTTTGGGGCATGTTATTAGCAAAGACGGAATTTCTGTTGATCCGCAGAAAATTAAAGCTGTAGTGAACTGGCCTAGACCAACGAATGGGACTGAAGTCCGAAGCTTTTTGGGATTGGCTGGATATTACAGGAGATTTGTTAAAGACTTCTCTAAGATTACCTTACCACTGACTCAGTTGACATAGAAAGGGATATCATTTGACTGGACTGACCAAAGGGAATCAGCATTTCAGGAGTTGAAAACTAGACTTGTAACTGCACCGATTCTGACTCTACCTTCAGGTACGGATGGTTATACTGTATTTAGTGATGCTTCTCATAAGGGTTTGGGTGTGTTTTAATGCAGAATGGGAGAGTTATTGCTTACGCTTCCCGACAGTTGAGACCACACGAAAAGAACTACCCGACCCATGACCTAGAACTTGCCGCAGTGGTTTTTGCATTGAAAATTTGGCGTCACTATTTGTATGGAGCAACCTGTGAAGTGTATACTGACCACAAGAGCCTGAAGTACTTTTTCACTCAGAAAGAACTGAATATGAGACAGCGGAGATGGCTAGAACTGATCAAAGATTATGACCTACAGATATTGTACCATCCGGGAAAAGCCAACACCGTTGCCGACGCATTGAGCCGAAAGTCAATAGCCAACTTAGCCTGTTTGTTGACTGGACAGAAAGAGTTGCTTCTTGATCTGGAAAAGTCTGAAATTGAAATTGTTTTAAAAGAACAAGGTGGAACGTTAGCTGCTATTTCTGCTCAACCAGCGTTAATTGAAGAAGTTAAGGAGAAACAACGACTGGATGATTTCTTGAAGAAAATGATTGAAGAAAGAGATTCAAAACCGAGACCGGGGTTCAAATTTGAGAACAATGTTTTGAAATTTCAAGAAAGACTGTGTGTACCAAATGACACTGAATTGAAAAGAAGAGTTCTGCAAGAAGGCCACAGTTTGAAGTTTTCGATTCACCCAGGGAATACGAAAATGTACCAAGATCTGAAACAGAATTTCTGGTGGCCAGGAATGAAGAAGGAAATTGCTGACTTTGTGTCTAAGTGTCTTCATTGCCAACAAGTTAAAGCGGAACATTAACGACCTGCAGGATTACTGCAACCCTTACCCATACCAGAGTGGAAATGGGAGCATATCACGATGGATTTTATCGTTGGATTACCTCGCTCCAGGAAAGGTATGGACTCTATTTGGGTTATTGTTGATAGATTGACCAAATCTGCACACTTCTTACCTGTCAAGACAATTTATAATGCCGACAAATTGGCTGTTATCTATATTGATGAAATTGTTAGATTGCATGGAGTGCCTGTATCTATTGTTTCTGACAGGGATTCGAAGTTCACATCGAGGTTACAGCGAGCCTCTGATCGCATTAGTCTTGAATTGAAATTTGAGTAGTGCCTATCATCCTCAGACGGATGATAGGCACTACTGAGAATGTGTGTACTGGACTTTCAGGGGAATTGGGAAAGTCATTTGCCGTTGGCTGAATTCGCCTACAACAACAGCTACCATTCGAGTATTGGAATGGCGCCTTTCGAGGCGTTGTATGGCAGAAAGTGTAGGTCTCCAATCTGCTGGGCAGAAGTTGGAGATGGGCCGTTGCTTGGGCCCGAGATTGTGTATGAGACGACTAAAAAGGTAAAACTGATACAGCAGAGATTGAAAACTGCACAGAGTAGACAGAAGAGTTATGCAGATATTCGAAGACGAGACCGAGAGTATGAAGTGGGTGATCACGTTTTTGTGAAAGTGACACCAATGAAAGGCCAGACTCGTTTTGGAGTCAAAGGCAAGTTAGCCATGATATGTCGGACCGTGCAGTTATTGAGAAAATCAATCCGGTGGCGTATCAAGTTGCGCTTCCTCCTGAAATGGAGCATATGCACAACGTCTTCCACATTTCGATGTTGAGAGACTATCTTCGAGATCCGTTTCATGTGATTGAGCCTACCCGTATCGTGTTGAGTGATGACTACACTTACGAGGAACGGCCTATACAGATTGTAAACCGACGGATCAAGAAACTGAGAAACAAAGAGATTCCCCTAGTGAAAGTTGACTGGCAGAACCATGGTGGTGTGTATGCTACTTGGGAAAGGGAAGATGACATGGCTAGGCGATATCCTGATTTGTTCCCGCTGAACCCTATTTTCTTCCAGACTGAAGGTAACTTGAGTTTAGAGGACTAAACTCCTTATAAGGAGGGAGATCAGAATAACCCTCGCATCGATTCTTCAGATAACCACCAATTAAATCTTGATTTTGCTAAACTGGACCGCTAATGACTGATAATTGAATCAACTGACGTATTGAATGAACTGATTGAAATCGAGACTGAAATTGAATAAGTTTGTCTGTTATATTGCATATTGTATCTGTTTGCTTGAATGACTATCTGTTTGAATTCGTATGTTTAAACTGTTAATTGAAGGCCTTATCGGCGGCCGATTTAGAAACCGTTTGATGTTTTAGAATCAGTAAAATATTTGTGATTTAATGATATATTTATCTGAAAACTCGATTAGGAATGATTAAATTAGATTTAAATGAATTAATTGAAGAGTTTGATTTAATTACGATCTTGCCATGGTGAGTGGCCACTACCTAATCATCCTTGAGCCTTGTATACACTTGAACCAACTTATTTCCTCAGCCTTTTTCTCCTTGTTTGCCGACCAAGAAGAGAGGTAGAGAGAGAGGGACTTGTTCTTGTTGATTTGCTTGAAGAATTGCTTGAGAGTTGAAGTATACTTGCTAATCTAGCCTCCTTACCTTTAAATTGAGACTTAGGTAAGTGACATCATCTTCTTCTTGTTGTCTTGAGCTAAACCTTGCATGTTTCGTGCATCATTGTAGAGCTAAACCATGATTTTGTTCATAATTGTTGAATTGAAGTTCCATTCTTGCATGCATGTTAATATTGTTGGGTTTTGAGTTAAGTTCATGGCAATTTGTCACATGCATGTTCATGGTATTGTTATAGTCCATGTTTTCAACTTGCTTTTCAAAGAATTGAGCTCATTTGAGCATGATTTGAAGCTTAAAATTGTTTTGAATGCATGCATGTCATGTTTGAGCATTGTTCTTGAAAACGGTTTGAAATTGAGTTTAATTGAAACACCCTTGGGCCTTGATTTCTTAAATTGAGCTTTAAAACTTGTTATTCTATGTGTTTGAAAGAGTTTTCCAGAAAATGGGCCCAAGAGGATCGAATTTGGAGCATCAAAACTTGGTTTGAAACTCGAGGTCGAATCTGGATTTTCCAGATTGGCCGTCCTTCAGCCGAGGAAGTGCCGCTCGGCGGGAATTCATACTCCCAAAGATTTTCTTGAATTGTTTCTGATCCGCTCGGGAAGTTGACGCTCGAGCGGGGACCCTTGTTTGCTTGTCCGCTCGAGCGGGGAAACCTGCGCTCGAGCGGAGGCTCTGTTTTCTGAAAATTCTGGAATTGCTTTCTAAGCGTGTTTTCGCATCCTCATCCCATCCTAGGCATTCTTAGGCCTAGTTTAAAGCATCTTAATGAGGATTTAGACATAGAACCACACCGAGGAAATTTAGGGATTTAATTATCATCCTTCCGACTGTGAACTTAGTGTGTGTTCTATTTGTTAACTGTTTAGGGTTGGCTCGGGGACGCGCTCTAGCTGCTATAGCCCAATCTCTGTGAGTAACAGATTGTGTAAAGATATGTTCAAATGGTTATATTTTGAATCTTATCGAATCTGTTTATTGAACTGATATTGTTTATTGAATGAATGTATGTCCTGCATTTCAATCAGACAGGCATCCTTAGCACCCATCGTTATTGATCGTTACTGAGCTCCTGTCGGTTTCCTTGTGGAACCATACCGCTTTGATGGCCATCATTATTGTTGGGTCCTTTTGGACCTACTGTTTATAGGCTAATGGATGTACCACATATGATTGATTGATTGAAATACTGATTGACTGAAATACTGAAAGGTTGAAATACTGTATAATGAATTGATTTCATTACTGTAAGGGACATTCATTTATAACCTCTTTACACGTTATGTTATTCACTGGGCTTTAGCTCACTGTTTATATATATATGTAGGTTCTCAGCAACCAGACCGGAGCTAGGAGCGTGGGTCGGTCCCCAGTTTTGTCAAGCCAGCCTATGTGCCTCACTGCGAGGTTCCGAGTTGCCATGTTATGGCTTGGGGTGTTTTTGTGTCCCCTATCGGTCTCCTTACTGTATTGCACTTTTGTATAGACCGTTCTTTGTTTCTTTATCTTGTTGTCTAGGGATTTGATCCTGTCTTGTTGCTTGTAAATGATTGTATAGACTGTATATGGATTGTACTGTTTTGAACTGTCTGAATGCATAAAAATGTTTTTGGCATACAGATTTTCACAGCTCGATGGACACTAGTTATTTATCAGTATTGGCTTAGCCAGACATCTGCTTGGTATTCTTTAAGAGGGCCTTCTAATCTCGGATTCTTGGCGATTCTGATGTTAAATCCATAGGGCCGGGTTTGCGTCGTGACACTTTTATATCATATTTCAAACATATATAAATTACAGACTCCATTACAAAACCAAGATCAGATACTGAGAGAAAAAATGATGGACAACCATTTTTCAGAAGCAATGAAAAACAGATATATCTATTTCCCAATCAACCACAACAACCGTTGGACAATTGTGGTCTTTGACAATGCTAATGGGATATTGAGACATTATGACTCTTTGAGGCCAACGAAAGGATGTCACAACAAGCACTTTGAAATTGCAAAGGAAATTGTAAGTTAAATAAAATTTCCTACTTAGTTCCATTACTTTCAAAATATCTCAGCACATCACTATAAGTAACAAAAACACCTATTAACTATTTTATAGCAACAACGTCAACTGAGATGGAATAAAGCAGTACTCAGCAATCAAGGAAACATGCTATCATCTCAAGAATGCAAGACAGTAATTGCATCAATTCAGGAATGCCCACAACAAACCCCACACTCGTAAGATACAAACTTAATAACTAATGTTTTAATATGCTAAATTTTACTTAACTAATTAACTTCATCTAAAAATGTGCACAAATGATTCTGCAATCGCCTTCTGCAATGTTATCAATCAATATATCAACTGGCACCCTGTGCAGAAATCACTTCGATCAACTGAGTGGGTCAAATTTCGAGCAGAAATCATCAGTCAATTCCTCAATGATAAAAACCGATCTTGGAACCTCAAGCACTACCAAATGTTGATAAAACATACAAAACCATAGAAACAATGAACAGACTTCTTTACAATACAAATACTCATGTAAACATAATTTTGTACTTTTTTTTTTTTTTTTTTTACATGTGACAAGTACTTGTTATACTTTTGGTAATTGGTCTTCTTGTGGTTATCATGGTGAAAATGATTGTTGTCATTGATGTTGTTGTTGCTCTTCTTGTTGTTGTTCTTCTTGTAGTTATTATTCTTGTTTGTGTTCTTGTGCTTATTATTGTCGTCACGTTTGTGGTTGCATATAAATTTATACAAGACAAGTTGTTTCTAATAATTCTTAAAACTGTAAAATTATGCAGTTCTATCAGGTTGTTTCTCATAATTCTTAAAACTACAAAATTTTGTAGTTTCATCACTCAAACAAAAATTATGCTACACAATTATACAGTTTCATTATTGTGAGTGCCTTCTACGCATTATAATATGTATTTCCTACATAATTTTTGAAATTGCAAAATTATCCAATTTCATGACTCAAACAAATAGATGAATAACATTTCAAAATTGTAAATAAAATTGCAAAATTATACAAATTTGTCACTACGAAATATTATATAAATATATCATGTAGTAAAACTACAAGATTATACAGTTTCAATAAGAAATTTTTAACAACCTTCTCAGCATTTCATAAAAATAAAACCAACCAACTCCACAAAAAAAAAAAATGTTACAAAACAATTTCAATAACTAAAGAACACATCGAAAAAGAAAAAAGAATGCAACAAACTTTATTCATCATTACTTTCATAATACCAAGTATCACATTTTATTATCATCTTATTATGATTCCCATATTTTAAGCATCTCCCACACTTGATTTGTTTCACATTCTCATCCCGAGAAGATATCCTCTTCTTCTTGTTCCACCCAGGCTACTTTTTCGTTAGAGGAGGTTTGATAATCAAATTACCAGCACCATCAAAGTCAAATCTCTCACTTGAAGGCATTGGATAAACAGATTTCTTGTACAACTCTCTAAAACAATCCACATAAAAAAAAGGATCAATGAAATCATACACATCTCTACCACTACTACGCAAAGCATGCATAGCATAACAACAAGGAAAACCATTCAATTGCCATTCATGGCAAGAACAAGTCCGTCTACCAATCAACATAAAAAGAAATAAAAGAATAAACCTCAAGCACAATATCACTAGCAATAATTACATCCCAAGACTTAGCTAGCTTCAAAGAGTCCACCAACTTCTTTTCCATAACTGGACGCAATTTGGCAGTCCATCTTTTAGATTCAGCTCTTCTATTAGACAATTGAGTCATGATTTGAACCTTAATCATATCAACAATACTAGTAATAGGTAACTCACGGGCCCCACCAATCCAATTATTGTAAGACTCGACAACATTAGATGACATCTCACCATATCGTTTCCCTCTTAAAAATGCATTCGCCCATTTATTATTTTGCAAACCATCCAACATACTATCAACTTTACCATTTTCGGCAATATGCCTCAATTTCTTTATATAATGTTGGAAAGAAGTACTGATTGGCACATAAGCACATTAATTTATATTTTCATTAAAGTCAGCTTATAGTTAGTATGAAGTCCTACCAATTTGTCAATCAAATTTCTCTTCAAATGGTTCAAGCAATATGCATGATGTGCATTGGGAAAAACCATTGAAAAAGCATCTAGCAATTCATGTTGACGGTCAGACACAAAGGTCAATCTAGCTTGAATCAACAACTTTTAACAACTGACTTAAAAACCACATTCAATTATCTTGATTTTCAGCGTCAACAATCACAAAAGCCAAAGGAAACAGACCTGAAAACAAAATAATATGAAACTACAAAAATTAGCAGAATCACAATATAATAACAGAAACCAAAATTCACCAACTACCAAAATATACTGACAAACTAAAACTATACTAACTGTAAATAAATACATACCTTGATTACCATCATTTGATATTACTGCAAGCAAATGCCCCTTGTAATACCCCTTCAAGAATGTACCATCAAAAAATAACAACGGACGACAAAATTGAAAGCCATACAAACATCCAAGAAATGCCACAAACAACCTCCGAAAACACCCACTACTTTTATCCACATCTAATTCAAGCACACTTCCGAGATTTGTTCTCATACCCGTCTCAAGGTACCATCGAAGTTGGTCAAAAGAAGATGCAAAATCACCAAACAACCCATCTCTTGCCTTATCAACTCCTAACCATGCAATTCGATAAGAAACATCTATATCATATTGCTTCTTCAACTTTTTTTTAACTTCAATAGGATAAGTCAACAGATTATCAGTAATATCATTATGCACAATATCAGACACAAGTCTAGAACCAACCATTTTGCTACAAGATTTACGAGCAACAACCCCACAAGTATGCATATTATCTAACTTCATAATAAAAAAAATACCGAAATTCATCAACACCCTTCCATGCACAAACCATTTACAACTCGTAGACGACTTCATCATACATTCAGCAGTTACTCTTGTTGCATCGTTCTTCAAATAATTCACTGCAAAATCACACTCAACTGCATACTTGGCCAATGCAATGCAGAATGCTGGCACTTCACCTTCAAATTCTTGACCAACACTGTGTATAATCCCCTTCCAACTAGCAGACAACAAAACTCTCTCTGGTTCAAGATAAAAACTAGGCAACAAACCACCAAAATCATCACAATTGTTAATCAAAGAACTCTCACAAATTACAGAATCAATCCTAGAAGAATTATCATCAACCTCCGCAATTCTCCTATCACCCATAACAATATCAACAACGTGAGAACCACTACAACCTACCATTGGCATCATATTTCTCAAATCATCATCACATTCAACAATACAATTAGAATATCCAGGAATAGAGAAAAATAAACAAAAGTTACCAACACTCAACTCCTTGAACTTGGCAAATATTTTTTCAACAACTTCATAATAACTACATTCCTCAATAATCTTAATAGTAGCACAAGACTTACTGTATTTGCACATTAACACGAAACACCCTTCCATGTTACAAAATCACAAACCAGTAAACAATTGTTCACAAATTCCAAATTGTAAAATTATATAGTTACAACATATCAGTATTAACACTTCACAATTCACAATTCCAAACTGCAAAATTATATAGTTACAACATATCAGTATTAACACTTCACAATTCACAATTCCAAACTGCAAAATTATATAGTTACAACATATCAGTATTAACACTTCACAATTCACAATTCCAAATTGTAAAATTATATAGTTACAACATATTAATATCAAAACTTTAGAATTCACAACTCTAAAGTACAACTTCAAAACACATTACACTATACAACAAACAAAATCAACAAAATCAAAATCATTACACTATATCACATATAAAAATTACAAAATAAGTATCAAACAAACAAAGTTTATCACAAAATAAAGAACTATAACAACATTGCCAAACACAAACTAGAGATTACGCAAATTTTCTTATCTATATATGATGATACTGCGTGTCCCAGATGGGACGAGTCGGTTTGATCCACGTTTCCCAAACTGATGCCCGAGATACCAAACCCTCGGAGAGACTTGCACAAGAGTTCAACGAGGAACGGGGAGTCCCCCGGCGAACCCTCCGACGAGCAAGTTAGAAAGAGAGAGATGAAATGTAGAGATTGATTTGTGATAGAGAAGCTTAACCTTTGCCTTGCCTTCGAAACCCACTTATATCCTCTACTAATCATTTCCTTGTCCCTTCCGACCTGTCCCGTTGGCTGAAAGTCTATCTTCTAGCTTGCCTTGTTCATGGTGAGGCCGTTCTGTTCTGACGAAGAGGGGTTATCGCAATAAATGCTGTAGGGGAACCTTATTAATGGCTGATGTATGGTGCAATAACTTTGCAGGATCTTTGTCTGCTGATGTGGCTAGTTCTACTCTTGACAGCTGTCTGGGTGTCATTGGTTCTTAATGCCACGTTGAGCACCATCACTGTTGGGCTTTAGTGTTTGAATTATGTATTGAGTTCTAAGTGATGGGCCAAACGCTCCTATAGGCCCACCTATGTCAGTAATCCCCAATTTCCAAGTGCAGCTTCAGCCCAATGAGGGGAATAATAAAGAAGATGGAGGTTGTGAGATGTCGATTGGAGAGGATACCGACTGGGAGGGCCAACCGCAAAAAGGTGATCGAGTGGATAGACCAATCGTGGGGAGAGTGGACGACCGCAAGAGTGGCGGCCAGGCGGGACGCCCCGATCGCCGACGGAGGGGTGGACGTGGTGGGTGACCGAGTGGGCAGACTGAACGTGGGGAGGGCTGACCGCAAAGGGTGACCGAGTGGACGGACCGATCGTGGGGAGGGCCGACCGCAAAGGGTGGCCGAGTGGGCAGACTAAATGTGGAGAGGGCCGACCGCAAAGGGTGACCCAGTGGACGGACCTATTGTTGGGAGGGCCGACCGCAAATGGTGGCCCAATGGACAGGGGAAATGGCGGTGCGCGGGGCTCGAGGAGCGGCGGGTCACGTAGTGAAGTGAAGTGGAATGGACAGGGAAGGGGAACGGAGTAGTGGATTGTGGTCGTGCATGTGGCAGAATCCCGTAAATTGGGGAGGTTAGGCGTTGGGCAAGAAACGAAGGGATAGGTTAATAGAGGGCATTGAAAATGCAGTTTTGGAAAAATGTTTGAAAATTTTCAAACTGGCAAAATTTAATCTTGACCCTTGGAATACAGGAAAGCCTTGGGCGTTTGGGGTTATCCGCTTTACCTATCTTATTACAAAGAACCAAATCGTCCCAAGAGTAAACTCGTTTGTGCCGAGTGATACACCTTTGCAACACTTTGCGAACTTTCTTGTACTAGTGTCTGAAGCTATACGCAAGCATACAGGAGAGATGGCATGAGATGATGTGCCCACCATGAGATTGGATTCGTTGGGGGACGACAACACGGAGGAGTTGGCGGAGCAACACAGAACGGAGAAGCGAGTAGGGAGTGAGGAGCCGTGAGCGACTTTCGCTTCCACGCCGATAGCGGTTCGGTTAATCACCGTAAAGCCAAATCACTGGCACACGAAGGCCGACAAATTGACCTTTACCGCGGAGGAGCTGAAGGATATGCGTGAGAAGTATCAGATTTCCACGGAAATAGAGTTAAAATTGCCGAACATCAAAGAAGAGGCCATTCGACGCTCGACCCGAGGAGTTTGCCCTCTATGAAGAGGCGTTAAAAGAGGGGGGTTAAGGTTGCCGCTCTCCCGAATAGTAGTGGACGTGCTAAATCGGCTAGGGGTGGCTCCGGGTCAACTGATGCCTAACGCGTGGAAAATTTTATTGGCCTACGCAAGTGCATGGCCGCGGGCGAACGATGGAGATGCAATGATGGTGGTTGAGTTTTTCGCTTGCTACAAGGCTTCGGGCCAGCAAGAAACTTGGGTGCCCTACAAGCAACGGCGGGTAAGGGTTTGATGGCGGGGTTGCCATCGTCAGTGAAGGAGTGGAGACCACGGTGGTTTTATGTGTCAGCAAATACGGGAGTGGGAGCGCACATAGTGTGGAGAGTGCCAACCAAGTCTGTGGAGCCAAGGTTGGAGGCAGGGGCAGAGGAGAGGGTGAAAAAGGTGAAGGCGTGGAGGGAGAAGGAAGGCGTCAAGTGGGACGACCTCGTTCAACCCTCAGCCTTATTTGCCTTGGGGCTGGGACCGCAGCCGACCGGTGGGGACCTCGCGCCAGCAGAATTGGATGCGAGGAGGAGGGCGCAGGAGGCGGAGGATAGGACGACCTTTGCCAAGGCTGATAAATATAAAGAGTCACAGTTAGGCCGTCCACCGAAACCGATCATAAGGGAATGATTCTGATTGCGTCCCAAGCCGCTGGGGGAAAATAACTTAGGAGGTTTTGAGCCACTACCACCCCCAGTGGATCCATTGAAAGAAAAAGGCAACAAGGAGGTGGAAGCTGTGTTGAAGAAGGGGAAGAAGAAGAGGGTAGGGAAAGAGAAAGAGGAGCCGGCGTTGAAGATGATAAAGGAGGGAATGGCAGAGGTGACCCCCGATATGGGGTTGGAGAAAGCCATGGGCGTTGGAACATAAGTGGAAAGTAGGGCGACTGGGCTTGAGCAAGGGACGGAGCAACCGCCCAAGGGGACTCATGTGCCTCGAGGAGAAGGAGGGGAGGCCAAGTTCAAGACCGCCATCTACCACGCGAGGGCAGTGTCCGGGGGGTTGGTAGGAGAAGGAAATGAAGCTAGGACTACCGCAGACCGACTTTTAGGAGTAGTAGAGGACGCGACCGTGCATTTGATGGCAAGTCTTACAGAGGCCGAACTGCTAAGGGGCTTTGCTCGGCCTAGATGGAGGCGACGACCTTAGCAAGAGCCTTGCTGAGCAAAGCGGCGCGTGCAAAAGGCGAAGTAGAGCCACTACAGAAAAAGTTAGAGGAGGTGAAGGCCCAGCTGGAAAGTTTGAGGATGGAAACTGAGGGCTGGAGGAAAGTCGTGCGGAGTGCGTGTGCTAGGGATGGAAGGAGTATGCCCGGAAAGCCAAGAAGATGGAAGTGTTGGCGATGGTGCAGGGCTATTCAACAGACCGTGCTAATGCTGAGCTGCTCGCGACCAAGTTAGAGCTGGAGACAGAATGCCGCAAGGTGGTATCGCTCAAGTTCCAGTTGGCTGGCGAGCAGAAGAAGCTTGAGGAGGCCCAGAAAGCCTGCACCGTCGCCAATGAAAGGTGGGATGAGGCCATGGTTTGCAATGAAAATCTATGCGCTCAGTCGATCAAGGAAAAGGAAGAAGTAGATTAGAAAATCGCTGAGTTGCAGACAACGTTGGCGGACGAACAGGCTAGACTAGCGGCTGAGAGGGCAGGGTATCCCGACCTGTGCAAGGCGGCGGTGGAACAATTCAAGGAGTCTGCTGACTTTCAAATAGCCATCGATGCCGTAGTCGCCAGGAGCGTGGCGAGGGAGGGAGATGGGGGGGCTGGACCGTCGAGAACGGCCACTGGAAGTAGGAGTGAAGAGGAAGTGATCCAGAGCTTCCAGCGGTCGGACTTCTACAAGCATGAAATGGCTGAGTTCTGGGACAGCGGCTGGAAGACCTTCAAACGCAAAGTAGAAGAGCTGTTCCCAGACTTAGACTTTAGCCAAGTGAAAATTGATGAAGACAACGTTGCCCAGACCTCCCTAGACGAAGGATCAAGGAGGAGGACCTGGCCTCTAGCGAGGATGAGTGATGGATGTAAAATTTTTGTGTTTTGGGCATTGTTTGTAAATAAAATTTTTGTTGTTATTATTTTTTTTTTGCGTAATTTCTGTAGTGAATTATGTGTAAGTTTGTAAATAAATAAAATAATGAGTTGTGCTTTTCGTACTGTTGTCTTTATTTCTTGTAGATTTGAAAATAATGAGAATGGGCATGAGAATAAGACTTGTGCATAAATCGTAGTAAAAGTTGAGAAGTGGGAAGCCAGTCTAACTTGGGAGAAAACCATAATGCAAAGAATGTTAACAATGAAAATGTTGAAATGTAAAAGTCTTAAAGTGTGAAACTTTGAATCATGATGTAAAAGTGTTAAGAAATGAAACATTGGTTTGGACTTGGATTAAACATGTAGATTGTAACTGAATTAAAAATGTAAAATTAAAAGTGTAAAGAATGTTAAGAGATGTTAAAAGTATGGACCTGGATTTTTAATTAAGTATGGCTACTATGCGGTAATCATGAAATTACGAAAGCGGTTCAGCTGAACTCTCCGTTCGTGTTCAATGCTAGGTTTATAAGTAACTCACCGCTAAGCCCCTTCGAGGCCTTGGCCTAACTTCTCCCTGGTGCTCGCCCTCGGCCTAGTCAAGCTTTAAGTAACTCAGTTTGGCCGAGCCCTTTGTGCTTAGTCTGGCTGAAGCTTTAAGTAACTCAGTTTGGCCGAGCCCTTCTTGCTCAGTCTGGCTGAGGCTTTAAGTAACTCAATCTAGTCGAGCCTTTCATGTTCGGCCGAGGTTTGGCACTCTCAAATTTAGCCGAGTTCTTCGTGGCTCGGGCCTGGCTGAGGCTTTAAGTAACTTAATTTAGCAAGGTGTTGTTGAAATACCATGCAGATAACTGAGATATGAGATCGTTGTCATTTAAGGCGTAGCCCATTGATCACAAATTTACACCATGTGTGAAAGGTACAAAAAACAACCACCTGTGTAATACAAAAAGAACATACAACAATTGATTAATACAGAAATGGAACATGGCATTTTACTGAAAGTAACGCTTCAAGTGCTCGGTGTTGCATGGGTGTGGGAGGTCTCGACCTTTTATGTCCTGAAGTCGATAAGTGCCCGGTCGAGGCCTGGCCTTAACAACGTAAGGTCCTTCCCACTTGGCTGCAAGATTGCCCTCGACTGGATTTTTGGTGGCAAGAGTGGCTTCGCGCAAAACTAGGTCCCCCACATTGAATTCCCTTGGCAGGACTTTGTGGTTGAAGTGTATTCGCATTTTCTGTTGATATGAGGCTCGTCTAACCGTAGAGGACTCTCGGAGCTCTTCGATCAGATCTAAGTCAGCTCGACGCAATTCTTCCTTGGGGTGGGCAGGCCGATTTCCACTGGGATGACGGCCTCAGCGCCATACGTTAAGCAAAAAGGGGTCTCCTCAGTGGGAGTTCGGGCTGTAGTGCGGTAGGCCCAGAGTACGTTTGGTAATTCCTCAGCCCAGAGTCCCTTAGCGGCTTCTAACTTAGTTTTGATCATCTTCAGAAGAGAACGGTTGGTAACCTCAACTTCGCCATTGGCTTGGGGATGACCTGGAGAAGAGAAACATGGTTGGATTTGGAGTTCTGTGCAGAATTTTCTGAACTTGGCATTGTCGAATTGCTTGCCATTGTCGGAGATGATGGCTTTAGGGATGCCAAATCGGCATACAATCGATTGCCAGATGAATTTGGTTGTGTTCTGCTCGATAATTGACGCGAGGGGTTCCGCCTCCACCCATTTAGTGAAGTAATCGATGGCGACGATTGTAAACTTGGTTTGGATTCAACCGGTGGGCAATGGGCCAACTAGGTCGATCCCCCATTTGGTAAATGGGTAGGGACTGCAAACTGTGATCAGTTCTGTAGGAGAAGTGTGAGGGATGTTAGCAAAGCGTTGGCACTTATCACATTTACGCACGAATTCAGTGGCATCTTGGCTGAGAGTAGGCCAGAAGTAATCGGTGCGAAGTATTTTATGGGCTAGTGACCTGGCACCCGAATGATTACCACATACACCTTCGTGGACTTCCGTCATCACGTAGGTCGCTTGAGCAGGATTGAGACATCTCAGGTATGGGTGCGAAAAGCCATGTTGAATGTAGTTGGACGACCGGGCCCTGATTTTGGCGGCCTGCTATTTGTCATCTGGCAATTCCCCATTTGTCAAAAATAGAAAGATGTCTGCTACCCATGGAATAGGTTCATTTTGGAGGAAGTGGACTTGCTGCTGGTTTGGGAAAATGGCAGGATGTGTCAGGTATTCAAGGCGGATGCCATAGCTGAGGTCTGACTGGTCGGCAGAACTAATTAATACATTTAATCTGCTTTGGAGTTTTTCATCCGAAAGATGTGCTTGATGTGAAAAGTGTTGAAGAGGCGAACAAGGGGGCGTGCGATATCTTTGTAAGCCCACATTGTGTCTTCCTTGGCCTCGAATTCCTCTGTAATTTGTCCGACGATGAGCTGGGAATCGCTGAACACATGGATATGGCTTACGCCAATGTCTCTGGCTAGGTGGAGACCTGCTACCAATGCCTCATATTCAGCCTCATTATTGCTTGCGTCGAATAAGAAACGGAGAGCACACTTGAAATAACCACCCTCGAGGGTGGTGAAGATGAGACCAGCCTCATTGCTTTTCTTGCGGGATGATCCATTGACATTGAGTGTCACGTCCCAAACCCGCCCCTAAAAGTTTGGGCATGACCCATTCGAAAACAGACACTAAACCTGTTATATATATATCATAGAGGGCCTGAACGGAAGCCTTTAATAATATAAAATACATAAAACATCATCCATTGAGCTACTACTACCATGCCAGGACCGCACACATTGCACTAAATAAATATTATACAGATAGTTTACACACATAAGACTCGACTCAAATTTCATAAATAGGCACATAACAAAAATATAAATGAAGAAGAAATTATACAATCAACCCAAAAATATACATCCAATGCATAAGTCGAACTCAAGAACTTTACAAAATGAACAATTTCGTGGTGCCGACGCCTCAAGGTTAACAAGAGAAATACAAGCCCTAAAGGTTGGGACCGAACTCCCGATTGGTTACCTACAAATGCATGCATAAAATATAGAATGAGCGAACTCAGTGAATAATAGTACATAAACAATATAATGTTTAACTTAAATAATCACACATAGAACTGCAGATATATCTGATTAATTACATTCCATAATTATTTCCAACATATCATGGGTCCTACTTCCGTAACAGAATAGCGTCAAACTCAGTCTATATAGGACTGTCACAAGCCTACAGATGCAGTACGACCAAAGGTCCAGATATAGCAGAATGGCCACCGGCCCATAAATAACAGAAGTAGCAAGGATAACGGAAATAGCGCATGTAATGTAATAAATAATGCATGCAATAAAGAATATCGAATAATGCATCGCATAAAGCGTAAGTAGCAGACGATATAGCGGGTAACAGAATAACAGATGTATGGACTCAAGAGGTGGCTCAGACGATTCCAGAGGTAGCTCCCACCAAAGTGTAGCACTTCGTTGCACAAAGACTTTGCTCCATACCGTAACATTACATGTAATGACCTAACGGTCCGTAATATCGAAATATAATCTTGTCGAAATGTAGTCTTATGCATTTCATTCCAAACCATTTTCATAATCATTTCCATATTCAGATTTTGCATAAGATTATCTGTGGGTACGCCCATAGTCCATCGTAATGTGTAGGTCCGAAGACCACAAATGTAGGTCCAAGACCACAATGTAGGTCCGAAGACCACGCCCACGTACACTACCACTTATTGTTACCCCGAGGGCTATGGGCCACGGTATTGTTACACCAAGTAGGGCCATCCTGACTAAGGGTGCCACAAATACTTTTAGACAATCAACATTCGCTCGCTTATTCCCAACATATCATAGCTTTTCATAAATCAATCATTTCGCTTCATAGTATAACGAAAATACATAACGAAGTTTAATAGAACGCTTGATATTTATTAGCAAATGTTGAACATATGTCACGGATTGAACACTTTCGTAAATACGAAGGTACCATGGTTCTATACTTTAAATCAATAGATCTCGGATACATAAGCATCATTGTTCTATTTACTCACCAATCTACGGATAATGTAATGTTAATAATGTTTCTTAATGGTAAATCAAACACAATACTATATAAACTATAGTACAATACCGATAACTATTAATCGTGGACGGATACGTAATAGTTTCAGAGCCATCTCAATAGATGCCAATCCTTCTATGTTCACACCAATTCTCAAATACAACCATGTTAGCATAATTGCCATGGAAAATGTAATATGCATAATCATAATAAGATTGATGTACATATGTAGTAATCACTCACAGAGTTACAATGGAGCGCTTTGTCCCTCCCGAGTGCATTCTGCAGACACGTACATAACTTACAAATTAACTCCCTTTTCCTTTTAAATCATTAATGAATTCTTCATTGAATCATTATATTCGTATGAATTATAATCATCTTAAAGTCATCAAAATAACATTCTAAAAATACCAGAGGATCAACATTCAAAACGAGCAATCAATAATTTTGCTCGAAGTGGTTCCCGCCGAAGCGCCACTTTGACGCCGAGCGATCGCATAAAAATACAAAACTATCGAGGTCGATTTTCCCGCCGAAAGGGTCCTTCCTCCGCCGAGCGACCAAGCAAAATTTCAAAACTGATTTCCAATCTTTCTAAATCTTTCCAATCTTTAACAATACAAACAAAGCTTCAAACTAGACAAACTTAATATCAAATTAAGGTGCTAAATCACCCAATAAACCAACCACAACCCTCCTCAAGCCTTCAATCATACAATCCATCAATTTCATATGTAAAATAACCATAACTTCCCAAAATCCTCCTTATTCAAACCCAAACTTCCTAAAAATCTCATAATTCTTCTATACACTTCAAATATATAGAAATCACATAATTCAACAATAGAAATAACTCAAATCTGACTATGATTGTAAATATTGATGTGGATTCAACCCTTACCTCAATAATCAAACAAAAAGGTGAGCTAGAGATGGAGCCTTCACAATTCCAAGTTCTAATCGGATAAAAACGTTGATCTTCCCTTAATCTCCCTCCTTGATGCCAAAAATCATGGTGGATCATGATCAAAGTAAAGGAATTCAAGAGTTTAGGGCTAGGGTTTCGGACTAGGGAGAAAAGGAAAGAAGAAGGGGAAAAAAAATATCAAAAAGTGATCCAAAACCACGATCTAAAAGCTGCTGTCCCGAAAACTAGAGCCGAGCGCACCTTTTTCCGCTCGAGCGGACCTACTCACAGCACAGATTCCAAAACTTCAAACAGGTGTAACTTTCCCATCCGGACTCCGTTTTAGGTCGTTCTTGTGTCCAAATTGAAGCCCCGGAAATAAACTTGCCAATGGTTCTAACCTCATATCCAAATTCCAAATGTGGACAAAGAAAAGGGCAAAAGAGTGGCAGCTGTTCGTAAAATAACTATCCGAATCAAATTCTTTGGTTCAATCTTACCTTACCATCATATTGCCACCTCAATCAAAATCCCCAAATCCAAAAATAACACATGAGAGTCTCCACAAACATTCACCAAACCTTTAATAACTTTACGTGCACCTAGCTTCAATTCCAAAAGATATAGTTGAATCAACGCCATTGGGTCGTTACATTCTCCCACCTTAAAAAGTTTGGTCCTCCAAACTTGATTTACCTCGTTAAGTCGAGTTCATTCTGAACATATAACGCTTCTCAATCATTACATAAACTATCAAACATAAATCCAACTTAGTAAGTTCACAAGTAACTCCCATTATCACAATTCCTCAAAGGTATAAATGCTTATAACAATTAGATCCATAAGTGCTAAATCAACGACTTTGGCGCCCAATTCATCATATGCATCGACTTATCGGTTCAAATCAAATTTCTAGCGTGCTTAATTTAAAGCCAATACCGGGTTAACTCAAAGTCAACATTTTGACATCACACACATCATACATTGTTTAGAGGTTCAGACCTTTCAAAATTATCAGATGATGGAATAATTCCCAATAGTATTTAACTTGATGTAAACTCTGACAGAATAATCTCCAAACCAACTTTCAATAGATAACACAGATAAAATAGAATAGCCCAAAGATCAATATAGCGCCGTCATCGATTATCCATTGATGGACTTATTCATATATAGCAAAGTAGTTCTGTCAGAAAACTTGTCATCTTGGGAAAATTATCCAGAAATCTTGTCATACCATAAACTTGTCGAAAGTTCGTAACATTTTTGTCATTTCGCATAATACGATCATATCAAGCGCTTTTGTAACTCAAACACGGATTCCTTAAACATTGGATAGCATAGTTATAGTTAAAATCGGTCAGATCAATTCATCAATTACGATAATATCAAAATTAACATAATATACTCGCTAAAGTACAAAAGCAGAGAAGCATATGATTAATTACATTTTGTAAATATTTTCATTACAAATACTAAGGATTCAATTTTCTTAACAGAGGAGTTTAAACCCGACATGTACCAAGCGACCATAAATCCACAGATACAAGACTACCATAAGCCCGTAACTATATATACAACTACGTAACTCAAAAAGTTATTTCAATACCATTGCATTTTCAGAACGGCCTTAGGCCCGGTAATAACAGAACGGCCCTTGGCCGTAATGTTACGTATCAAGTCACTAGATATACAAAGCTTATATCTCTAAATGATTTCTCAATTTCGATTCTTCATTGATGAGGCAGATTCTAATTCTTGTAGTACTTTAGTATAGTACTACTCATTCTGTTTAATGTTAAGTTAATCAATAATCACTTATCGCTTTTGCAAATGTCATATGGACAAATATACCTCATAGGCGGGTCCTAATCACAAATTACGATTGGCCATATACGTAACAGACAGACACGGACTTTAGATTTCAAATTGCGCATCACAGAGGTCGAATACGGAGGATAGTACAGAGTATAGATTCCCACAAATAAATCTTAATTACGATAAACTATACTCATTAAGCACCATCAATCATTTCTTATTCGGTTGTCGGTAATTCTCATAGTTCCTTAAATCATATAACTTCTATACAGTCTCAAGGGCAATAGCCAATTTCCTAAACATAGCTCACAATACACAACAGTGCATTTTTGTGGTGTATTCACAAAACAAAAAAAAATTATGAGATCCAATAATGGGTTTGATATTGGTTTACTTTCGTAATGTTTTTGATCTAGTATTACATTTTACTACGTAACGCCTATTGGCCCGTAATAATCGTAACGACCTTTCGTCCGAATAGCCTTTCGCCCGTAATAACCTTTCGCTTAGCATACATAACTTCACAACCTCTTTCAATGTTTCCATAATTTCATAATTCACAAGTTGGCTCTTGGTCTTATAAATTCATCATTCACAAGTTGGCTTTCTCGCCATAGATTTACATTTCATAAGTTCCTTAGATTCCAATTAATATGAACGTCCATAACATAACCGATGTAAATGTAATATCATTAATAATATTAGCATGTTCAAACAATTCATCTAAACAAATGTTACACGTAATGTCACCGAATGTCACAAAATGGCCCTCGCCCGTAATGTTACATGTAATGGCCTCCTTATAACTTCATAAATTCGTAAATGATCCTTGATCTAAGCATTGTTCCGAAAGGAGACTTAACAAATCATCGTGTAACACATATATATTATGTGCTTTGATCTTAGATATATCCGATACTTAACATTTAATCAAGTCACTCAAATAGGTGTAAAACAACACAATTATATCGCCATCATTTCCCACAAATAATGATCAAACGATGACACACATTATATCCAACCATTTATGTATAAACCGACTTACCGAGCAATTCAAATTCTACCACACCTTCAAGAAGGCAATATTGTTAACTTGATCCCATCTGCACGCCTTGCTTTATGCACCAATCTATAGAAGATAAACAGAGGCAACAAAAGAATACGCAATGCATATAGGTTATAATCATCGAGTTAACAATGCATGCTTAACGCTGCCATCATTCTTTTCTTTTCATGTACTTGTAGGATATCATGCATGATGCCTAAATCTTTCTAGACATCCTAAAGCTCAATGGATTCGTGTGTGATGGCAACTCGTGCTCGATACCACTTGTCACGCCCAAACCCGCCTAAAAGTTTGGGCATGACCCATTCAAAATGACACTAAACTCATTATATATATATATCATACGGCCCGAATCTAAGCCTTTAATAATATAAAATACATAAAACATCATCCATTGAGCTACTACTACCATGCCAGACCGCACATTGCACTAAATAAATATTATACGATAGTTTACACACATAAGACTCGACTCAAATTTCATAAATAGGCACATAACAAAAATATAAATGAAGAAGAAATTATACAATCAACCCAAAAATATACATCCAATGCATAAGTCGAACTCGCGTAACTTTACAAAATGAACGATTTCGGTGGTGCCTCGGACGCCTCAAGGTTAACAAGAGAAATACAAGCCCTAAAGGTTGGGACCGAACTCCGATTGGTTACCTACGTAAATGCATGCATAAAATATAGAATGAGCGAACTCGGTGAATAATAGTACATAAACAATATAATGTTTAACTTAAATAATCACACATAGAATCGCAGATATATCTCGATTAATTACATTCCATAATTATTTCCAACATATCATGGGTCCTACTCGTAATGTAATAGCGTCAAACTCGATATATAGGATCGTCACAAGCCTACAGATGCAAAGACGACCAAAGGTCCAGAGATATAACGCCACCGCCCATAAATAATGTATAGCAAGGATAACGGAAATAGCGAATAAAGAATAATGTAAATAATGCATGTAACAAGAATATCGAAATAACAGCATCGCATAAAGCGTAAGTAGCAGGACGCATATAGCGTGGTAACAGAATAACAGATGTATGGACTCAAGAGGTGGCTCAGACGATTCCAGAGGTAGCTCCCACCAAAGTGTAGCACTTCGTCTGCAAAGACTTTGCTCCATACCGTAACATTACGTAATGACCTAATGGTCCGAGAATATCGAAATATAATCTTGTCGTAAATGTAGTCTTATGCATTTCCGATTCCAAACCATTTTCATAATCATTTCCATATTCAGATTTTGCATAAGATTATCTGTAGTACGCCCATAGTCCATCGTAATGTAGGTCCAAGACACAACAGTAGGTCCGAAGACCACAGCAGGTAGGTCCAAGACCACAACAGTAGGTCCGAAGACCACGACCATGGTACCACGGTATTGTTACCGGCGGTAGTACCATAGGCCACGGTATTGTTACCCAGGCGAGGGCCATCCGGACTAAGGGTGCCACAAATACTTTTTAGACAATCAACATTCGCTCGCTTATTCCCAACATATCATAGCTTTTCATAAATCAATCATTTCGTTTCATAGTATCGAAAATACATAACGTAAGTTTAATAGAACGCGTTCTTGATATTTATTAGCAAATGTTGAACATATGTCACGGATTGAACACTTTCGAAATACTGAAGGTACCATGGTTCTATACTTTAAATCAATAGATCTCGGGATACATAAGCATCATTGTTCTATTTACTCACCAATCTACGGATAACAGAATGTTAATAATGTTTCTTAATGGTAAATCAAACACAATACTATATAAACTATAGTACAATACCGATAACTATTAATCGTGGACGGGATACAGAATAGTTTCAGAGCCATCTCAATAGATGCCGAATCCTTCTATGTTCATACCAATTCTCAAATACAACCATGTTAGCATAATTGCCATGGAAAACAGAATATGCATAATCATAATAAGATTGATGTACATATGTAGTAATCATTACTCACAGAGTTACAATGGAGGCGTTGTCCCTCCGAGTGCATTACGTACAGACATAACTTACAAATTAACTCCCTTTTCCTTTTTAAATCATTAAGGAATTCTTCATTGAATCATTATATTCGTATGAATTATAATCATCTTAAAGTCATCAAAATAACATTCTAAAAATACCAGAGGACTGAACATTCAAAACTGAGCAATCAATAATTTTGCCACGAAAAAGGGTTCCCGCCGAAGCGCCACTTTGGCGCTCGCGACAAAAATACAAAACTCTTTGGGAGGTCGATTTTCCGCTCGGCGGTCCTTCCTCGCCGAGCGGACCAAGCAAAATCTGGATTTCCAATCTTTCTAAATCTTTCCAATCTTTAACAATACAAACAAAGCTTCAAACTAGACAAACTTAATATCAAATTAAGGTGCTAAATCACCCAATAAACCAACCACAACCCTCCTCAAGCCTTCAATCATACAATCCATCAATTTCATATGTAAAATAACCATAACTTCCCAAAATCCTCCTTATTCAAACCCAAACTTCCCAAAAATCTCATAATTCTTCTATACACTTCAAATATATAGAAATCACATAATTCAACAATAGAAATAACTCAAATCGACTATGATTGTAAATATTGATGTGGATTCAACCCTTACCTCAATAATCAAACAAAAAGGTGAGCCAGAGATGGAGCCTTCACAATTCCAAGTTCTAATCGGATAAAAGCGTTGATCTTCCTTAATCTCCTCCTTGATGCCAAAAATCATGGTGGATCATGATCAAAGTAAAGGAATTCAAGAGTTTAGGGCTAGGGTTTGGACTAGGGAGAAAAGGAAAGAAGAAGGGAAAAAATATCAAAAAGTGATCCAAAATCACGATTTAAAAAGTCTGTCTCGAAAACTCCGCTCGGCGCACCTTTTCCCGCTCGAGCGAACCTACTCACAACCTGATTCCAAAACTTCAAACAGGTGTAACTTTCCCATCCGGACTCCGTTTTAGGTCGTTCTTGTGTCCAAATTGAAGCCCCGGAAATAAGCTTTCCAATGGTTCTAACCTCATATCCAAATTCAAAATGTGGACAAAGAAAAGGGCAAAAGAGTGGCAGCTGTTCGTAAAATAACTATCCGAATCAAATTCTTTGGTTCAATCTTACCTTACCATCATATTGCCACCTCAATCAAAATCCCCAAATCCAAAAATAACACATGAGAGTCTCCACAAACATTCACCGAACCTTTAATAACTTTATGTGCACCTAGCTTCAATTCCAAAAGATATAGTTGAATCAACGCGTATTGGGGTCGTTACATTGAGGGTCCAAGAGTGGGGGTCTTCGGCCTCAGTGTTGAATTGCGTGTACGGAGGGCTGTGGCTGGAGTGGGATTAGTGAATTCTAGGATAACATCGGCGACAGCCTGCCCTTTGATTGCTGTTCGAGGTCGGTAGGAGATGTCAAATTGGTTGAGCTTGACTAATCATTGCATAATTTGGTCGGACAACTCTGGTTGTTGCATTATCTTCTTCAAAGGTTGGTCAGTGAGAACGACAATGGAGTAGGCCTGAAAGTAAGGTCGGAGTCATCTTGAGGCTATGACCAAGGCCAGGGCCATTTTTTCGAGCAATGGGTAGTTACGTTACGCTCCGAGGCAGACTAATGTAGTAGACGGTTATTTGGATAGAGCCGCCCTCCCCGATAAGGGCCGCACCGATCATTGTTCGATACGGCTAAGTAGAGAAAAAGGGGCTCACCCGTGATCGCCTGAGAAAGTAGGGGGGATTGGCCATGCACTGTTTCAATTGCTGAAAAGCTTCTTCGGATTCTACCGTCCACTCAAAAGCCTGCCGAAGGACTTTGAAAAGGGGAAGGCACTTGTCTGTTGCGCGGGAAATAAAACAGTTGAGGGCGGCGACTCTGCCCGTAAGCCTTTGAACCTCTCTAACTGTTTTGGGTGACTGCATTTCTATCAGAGCCTTGATCTTTTCAGGGTTAGCCTCGATACCCCGATGACTGACCATGAAACCCAGGAATTTCCCAGAGCCGATGCCGAAGGCGTATTTCTTTGGTTTCAACTTCATTCGATACTTACGCAGAGTGTCGAAGGTCTCCCACAGGTCTGCCAGATGATCAGAGGAGAGTTTGCTCTTGACAAGCATGTCGTCGATGTACACTTTCATGCTCCGACCTATCTGGTGATGAAAAATGGCATTGACTAACCATTGGTAAGTTGCTCCGGCGTTTTTCAGCCCGAATGGCATGACACGATAGTGGTAAGTTCCTCGGTCAGTTATGAAGGAGGTGTGTTCCTGGTCTGACGGGTGCATCAGAATTTGATTGTAGCCAGAGAAAGCGTCAATGAAGCTGAGCATTTGATGTCCGGCCGTGGCATCGACAAGTAGATCTATGCGAGGAAGGGGATAACTATCTTTGGGGCAAGCATGGTTGAGGTCGGAGTAGTCAACACAGAGTCGCCATTTACTGTTACTTTTACGGACCACGACCACATTTGACAGCCATCTGAGGTAGTCCACATTTTTGATAAATTGTGCCTCAAGGAGCTTATCTACTTTAGAAGCAATAAGAGTATTGCGTTCCAGGTGAAAGATGCGCTGCTTTTGGCGGAAGGGTCGAAAATGAGGCTCAATGCTGAGACGATAAGTGATGAAGGAGGGGTCAATACCCGACATGTCGGAGTGGGTCTAGGCAAACACGTCATTGTGCTCAATTAGGAGGGTTGTAAGGTCGGCCTTGGCTTGAGAGGATAGTTGGTTGCCGGTCTTGGCAATTTTTGTTGGGTTGGTATGGTCGATGAGGACCTCGACAAGCTCTTCGACTAGTTCCCCTCTGACCAGCTCGTCTTCGTCTTTGACGTCAAGTCCTTCAATAATCATAGCCTCCTTCAGCTTGACCTCTTTAAGTGAAGTGACGTAACATTCTCTGGCCACAGTCTGTTCTCCCTTCACAGTGCCGACCCCAAGGTTGGTAGGGAATTTCATAGCTAGGTGGAAAGTGGATGTGACAGCTTGAAAAGCATTTAGAGCGGTGCGGCCGAGGATAATGTTGTAAGCGGAGGAACAGTTGACGACGAGGAAAGTGAGTAGCTTTGTGGTTTGCCGCGGGTATTCTTCAATGGTGATGGGAACATCGATGGAGCTTATGGAGGTCACCCAGTCTCCAGTGAAGCCAACCAGTAGGGTTTGGAGAGGAGACAAACTTTCTTCCTCGACCTTGAGTTGGCGATAGGCGTTCAGGAAGATGATGTCTGAAGAGCTACCGTTGTCGACAAGAACCCGTCTGGCTTTGTAATTAGAGAGGAGGGCAGAGATAACAAGGGGGTCGTTATGGGGGTAACGGATGCCTGTGCAGTTAGCCTCTGTAAAGGTGATGGGCTCCATCCACTGCTTAGGGTGTTTAAAAGGACGGTCCAATGTGGCGACTTCTTTATCTGAGCCTTGCCTTATTTTTCTAAGTTCTGCCCATTGAGCCGAACGTGATGGTCCTCCACAAGCAAGCCTGCCAGTAATAACTCTGATTTCTCCAACCGGGGCCGGGGGGGGCAGGGTTGCCTATGCCGGGGGTTACTGTGGGGGTCTATCATGACCTTGGTTACGTTGTGCGAGTTGTTAAGAAGGGGTGCGTCGGTGGTTGCTTCTGGTAGGTTTAGTTCTTTCCCTTTGCTGAGGACGGGCTGCCGTGAAATGGCTGAGACGCCCTTGACATATCAAGCCCTTACCTAGTCTTTGAGGTTAACACACTCCTCGGTATTATGGCCGTGGTCCTAATGAAAGTGGTAGTATTTAGATTGGTCTCACCGGTTGGAAGGAGACCGCGACGATTGGGGCCATTTCAAGAGATAATCTCATTGGATCTGGTTCAGGACTTGTTCCATGGGGGAATTGAGGGGTGTGTATCGTTCGAACCGGCCGGGCAGTCGGGTGGGCATCGACCGGTCAGCTCGGGCAAGTCGGTCGGTATATTGAGGTGTTTGGTAAGTTTACTGGGTGTTTATGGTTTCAGAGTCTTTTCTCTTCTCTCTGGGGGTCGGAATTTTGGCTGTAGGATCTTGTTGGGCAGCTAGGAAATCTTCGGCGTTCATGTATTTTTGGGCTTTGGAAAGTAGGGTTGCCATGGAGGTCGAGGATTTTTGGAGAGAGAAAAAAGGAAATCAGATGATCATAGGCCAGCCATGAAAGCCGTGATAATGACCTTGTCGTCGTTCTCCGTTACCTGCATGGCTTCAGTGTTGAAGCGAGTGACAATGCTGTGTAGCGACTCCCCCTCGGTCTGACGGATGTTGAGGAGTTGGGTTGCCGAATGCCGTTGGCGCTAGCACCAATGAAATGGCTGAGAAATAAGTCACTTAGGTGCTGGAAAGTAGAGACAGAGTCTATTTGCAGTTGACTAAACCAGAGTCAAGCCGACCTCTTAAGTGTTATGGGAAAAGCCCGACACATGATCTCGTCAGGGAATTCATGGAGGACCACGAGGGTCCTGTAAGTTTCTAAATGGTCGACCAGGTCCGTTGTGCCGTCGAAAGAGTCGAGCGAGGGCATTTTGAACTTAGGAGGTAAGGGTTTGTCCTTGATGAAGGCAACAAACGATGAGTTGGCTGTGGTAGATGGTTTGCTCTGTATGTTCTGCATGACTCCTTGAAGTTGGAGTTTCATGGTTCGGAGTTCTGCATCCCAGAGAGAAACGTTGTCACCACTAGAATGCAGCGGAGGATGGACACTATTGGCCTCTCCCTCGGGAGTGGGTGCTTGGACCGATGGATGTGGGGGCCGAGGTGGCGGGTTCATATCTGGGGGAGGGGATCGTAAGCCTTCCAAGTTGGATGGGTGGAACTGTTGGATAGGATAGCTTGAGGCTCGTTCTTGGTTGGGTGAGATATCTTGAGGTAGAGGAGGAGGGATGAGAAGGTTTCTTTGAAGCAAAGCATTGATCAGGGCTTGGTTTTGCTCGGTTAAGTGGTTGATGCTGTTGGTGAGTTCTGTGAAATACTGTGGTGGGTTGTTTGGGTTAGGAGGATCAGCTTGGTGGTCGGCAACATTGTGGTGAAAAGCCATGGATGTGGTTGTGACCATCCACCTTAGTAGGTGGCAGGTAGGGGTTATCGGGAAGGGGTCTCCGGCGACAATGAGCACAACTGGCGCACGGAATGAAAAGTTTTCCCACAGACGGCGCCAACTAATGATACTGCGTGTCCCAGACGAGACGGGTCAGTTTGATCCACGTTTCCCAAACTGATGCCTGAGATACCAAACCCTCGGAGAGACCTGCACAAGAGTTCAACAGGGAATGGGGAGTCCTCCTACGAACCCTCCGACGAGCAAGTTAGAAAGAGAGAGATGGAATATAGAGATTGATTTGTGATAGAGAAGCTTAACCTTTGCCTTGTCTTTGAAACCCGCTTATATTCTCTACTAATCATTTCCTTGTTCCTTCCGACCTATCCCGTTAGCCGAAAGTCTATGTTCTAGGTTGCCTTGTTCATGGTGAGGTCGTTCTATTACGACGGGGAGGGGTTATCGCAATAAATGCTGTAGGGAACCTCATTAATGGCTAATGTGTGGTGTAATAACTTTGCAGGATCTTTATCTGCCGATGTGGCTGGTTCTACTCTTGACAGGTGTCTGGGTGTCATTGGTTCTTAATGCCACGTTGAGCTCCAGCACTGTTGAGCTTTAGTGTTTGAATTATGTATTGGGCTCTAAGTGATGGGCCAAACGCTCCTATAGACCCACCTATGTCAATATATATTCATACATATATGTATCGACAGATAGAGACAGAGTGAGACATAGAGAGAGAGAGAGAGAGAGAGAGAGAGAGAGAGAGAGCGAGCCTATACACAGAGATTCAGATCGCACAACGAGATTAATCTCACAACACAACAAGATTGACATCATGGATCGAGATCGAGATCGAGATCGCAGACAACCTCGCATAAGTGAGATCACAATCTAATATTTGAGTTTTCATGTATATATATATATATATCAAATCAAAGGATAATACAGTCATTTAAAAAATAAGAAAATAAAAAAATGGGACCTTCGGGTACAAAACTTAAAAAACTATGAACCCGTTAGTTTATTAAAAATATAGTGAGATTAGAAGAAAAATAGATCCCCTACATAGAACTACACAATAATTTTTCCTAAATTAAATTAAAAATAATTTTTAAGCAAGGTTGAATCGGGTTGGGAGCTGTCAGCTTGAATGCAAATGGGCCAAGAGTAAACTCACAAGATTCATAAAGGGCTGAGATGTTAGTAGGAGGCCCAATAGTATTAATTCGACAGTATCTTGGAATTTCGTTTTTTTTTTCAAAAAAAAAAAAAAAAAAAAGAATTCGCTGTATCTTGGAATTTGTATTTACAATTAAATAAATTGAAAGAGTTTTGATTTTCCTTTTTGAGCTCATGCCTCATACGTTTTCCAATGTAAGATTTTATTTATTTATATTTTTATTCAAGAGATATGAGTAATTATAAATATAAAATATATTACACTAATTTACGACTATATAAGTAAAACTTTTATTTCAGAAATTGCTAGCTAAAAACGAACAATCACCAACCAATCAAGAACTACACCGCCCAACATCGCCCAAGCCAACAATATAACTCCCATGCTGCAAAGAAATATTATACTCCTCCCTAAAATTTACAACCTCCTACCACAAAATTATGTTACATAATTATTAGGTTAAAAGTTTTAATTATAATTGCATGATGGATTTAATATACCAAAAAAGTGTGTTCCATGCAATTAAATTATTTATTTTTCATTTAGTTAGTAGTTTTATATGTAATTTTTGGCTCTAGACACCACTTTATTTGGTACAAAAATTTTATCAATTATTACCACAAAATCATGTTTCATAATTATTAGGCCAAAAGCTTTAATTATAATTGCATGATGGGTTTAATGTACCAAAAAAGTGTGTTCCATGCAATTAATTATTTATTTTCCATTTAGTTAGTAGTCTTATATGTAATTTTTGGCTCTAGACACCACTTTATTTGGTACAAATATTTTATCAATTATTAAATGTCCGATAAACATGTAAATAGTATTTATCAATTCTTCATACCTATTAATGTCTAGCAATACAATTTGATTAGTGATTGTATTTTTCATCTTTATAATTATTTCCTATACGATTTATGATTTATTTAGTAAATATTCTTAGATATGTAAAGTATTACACAACATTTCATTAGGTTCACAGGCATAGCAATCACATCGTGCTACACATGATTCTACTCATATAGTATAGCGTAATTCAATGTTGAGAAATTGTTTTAATTTTAAAAAATTATTAAATGTTCAAGACTTATTATACGCACTCTTTATGCCTATTATACGCACACTTTATGCCCATCGTGCACACTTATTATACGCACAATATTAGAGACTTGTTATTAAATGTTCGAGACTCCTGAATTTATGCCTATAAATTGAAGGAAGAGATTAATATACGCATACTTTTTCTTAAAAAGTCTTATCACATGATTTATTATTTTTTTTCGTTACATGTATGAAAAGAGAAATGTTTGAGACTCAATTTTTTTTTTAATAATTTTACCTATAATAATATATTGTGGTAGGTGTTAACTTTTAATTTATTACACATTTAATGATTGAGGATCCAATTCCCTTACTACATCACTATGGGTACATTTATGAGTCAAATGTGTAGATTTCTAACATTACTCATGTATGGAAAAATGAATTTAAACATTGATTTGATTCATAATCAACGACACTGTGTTCAAATTATTATGGATCATAAACAAATAGAAAATTCTAATATACATACCCCTTGAAAAGGGTGGACCATATGCACCCCTAATTATGTCATTTTCTTCTTTAGTTATAATTAATTTTTTTTTAGTTATAACATTATTTTAATTATGATTCATGAGATATTTGATTATACCTCATGTGGTGTTTAGTTATGACTTTTTTTTATTAGTTATAATTATAACTCAGAAAATATGAAATTACGTCATTTTCTTCTTTAATTATAAGGTGCATGTGCACCATACTATTTCCCTCAACGAATTAAGTTTATAATTCATTTTGATTTAACACACACACACAACAAAACAAAACCAAAAAAAAAAAATGAAAGTTTTTTAAGTGTAATTCATTTTTAGAATGATCTGAACCACACAAAGTTTATAATAGATTTAAATTCTAAATACTTTCCAGTTACACAATATATCTATTAACCAAATCTATACCAATAATAATTAAAAAATAGAAATTTATATTAAATTATATATCCAAGTAATACATTTCATTTTACAAATTAACCTTGCATGCACATACATTTGCCTAGATGTTCCTTCACGGGCCATATATCCCTCTTTTGCCAAAAACAAATAAATATCTAAACGGATTTGTTTTGATGAAAGCAAAATCCATAAATAAATTTTAACAAGTGATTAGAGTAAATGATTATCCAAATGGATTTGTTTTTGATAAAAACAAAATCCACAAATAAATTTCAACAGGTGATCAGAGTAAATGGAAGATAAAAACAAAAAAAATCTAAATGCATGTGGTAGAAGAACCTTTACACCTTCTAGCCAATTTGAGTTTGAGTTGCATGTTTGTAAAAGATATAAAACCCTAACTTGATCAGATTTACATCACCACCAGGGATACAATATTCTCCTTGATTTTTATTTTTGCTTCTAGCACTGTATAACATAACATAACAACCTAAACATGAAGAGTATTTTAGACTCCCTCCTCATAATCATCCTCTCCTTGCCATCTTTCTTCCTTATTTCCTTGAAGCAATGCCAATGTTCTATTACCATATTTCGAAAAGATCTGATAACCAAAGTATGCAAGAAGATTCTCAATTACGAACTTTGCAAGTCGACTCTGAAATCACGCGATCGGATCTCCCAAACTGCTATTAAAGGTCTACGCCTCATCGCTACTAATGCCTCAATTGTTAGAGTTATCAACATCGGCATGTGACTGTGAGGATGTGTTGAACAAGTCAAGTTTGTTTTTTTTAGATATGCCTCTGTTCAATTTTTCAATAAGTTAGGAATTGTCCTAGTCTTAGGGAGGTTGTTGCAGCATGTTGTTGCACATGTTATCTTTCTGTTCCTATTTTTTAGTAAGTTTCTGTTGATGGTTTTGCTTATAAAAGGCTTGTGTCAGATGAAGTATTATGGTTATCATCACATCAATAAAAGTATTTATTTCTTCCTCTGTTTGCCTCATTTATAAACTTTGTTCTACATTTGGTATCAGAGCCAAGTTGAAGAGGGAGTGTTGAGAGTGTGTGAGAGTAAAACACGTGAGGAAAGAGAGAGTAAGATGGGTGATCTTCAAGTCATTGGCGGAATCAAAAAGCTCAACAACCAAAATTACAACACTTGGTCAACATGCATGATGTCGTACATGCAAGGCCAAGACTTGTGAGAGGGTGTGAACGGAAGTGAAATGAATCAACCAGAGGCTAAGGATGCAAATGGTACACTGCGGAAATGGAAGATCAAGGCGGGCAAAGCGATGTTTGCTTTGGAAACGACGGTCGAAGAAGATGTGCTAGAGCACATTCGAGATGCCAAAATCCCTCACGAAGCTTGGAGTACGTTTGCCGAGCTGTTCTCAAAGAAGAATGACACGAGGCTCCAACTTCTAGAGAGCGAGTTGTTGTCGGTAGAACAACGTGACTTGATGATCACTCAGTACTTTCACAAGGTGAAGTTGTTATGTCGGGAAATTTACGAGTTCGATCCAGAAGCTCAAATCGGTGAAACCAGGGTGAAGAGAATAATCATTCATGGTTTAAGACAAGAATTCAGAGGCTTTGTTGTTGCAGTACAGGGATGGCAAAACCAATCATCACTTGTTGAGTTTGAGAATTTGCTTGCTGGTGAGGAAGCTTTGGCTAAACAAATGGAAGGGGTTTCACTTAAGGGTAAAGAGGAAGTGCTTTATGCTTATAAAGGCAGGTGGAATTCCAAGCAGTACACCATCGGCAGAACTAAAAAAAATGAGGACAAGGAAAAAAGTAATCAAGGTGAAAAGAACACCCGTGTTGAGGGAGATTCGAAGGATCCTGGCACCAAGAAAAAATTTGAAGGGAAGTGTTATAATTGCGGGAAGAAGGGTCACATGGCAAAAGATTGTTGGTTGAAAAAAGGGCTTGTGGAAAGTAATGCTGCTACTTCCAAAAGCAAAAATGAGTAGGACGCTCAGGCATCTTTTCCTGCAATAGAAGAATCAACTTTTACAGCAATAACGTCTGAACAGATTGATTATGAGAAAGATTGGATCATTGACTCAAGCTGCTCAAATCATATGATGGGTGATAAAGAAAAGTTGCAGGATTTGCCGGAGTGCAAAGGAAGACATGTGGTGGTCACAGCGAACAACTCAAAGTTACCGATAGCTCACATTGGTAATACGGTAATCTCTCCCCAATATAATACTAATGATGTGTCACTTCAAAATGTTTATCACATCCTAGGTATGAAGAAGAATCTTCTCTCGGTAGCACAATTAACATCTTCAGGTCATCTTGTTCTATTTGGCCCTCAAGATGTGAAAGTTTATCGTGACCTTGAGATTTTGGAAGAGCCGGTGATAAAAGGACAGAGACTAGAGTCAGTCCATGTGATGTCTACAGAAACTGTATATGTAGACAAGACCAGAAAGAATGAGACAGCAGATCTATGGCATATGCGATTAAGTCACGTTGGTTACTCCAAACTAACTGTGATGATGAAAAAGTTAATGCTGAAGGGACTTCCACAACTTAAAGTAAGAAAAGATACAATTTGTGCAAGATGTCAGTACGGCAAAGCACATGAGTTGCCATATGAAGAGTCAAAATGGAAAGTAAAGGGGCCGTTAGAGCTAATTCATTCTGATGTGTTTGGACCTGTTAAGCAAGCCTCGCTCAGTGGGATGAAGTACATGGTGACCTTTATTGATGATTTTTCCAGGTACGTGTGGGTGTATTTTATGAAAGAAAAATCTGAAACTTTCTCAAAGTTCAAAGAATTCAAGGAAATGACAGAAGCAGAGGTTAATAAAAGAATCCGTTGCCTGCGTACTGACAATGGGGGAGAGTATACCTCAGATGAGTTTCTTTACTTTCTCTGAGAATGTCGAGTACGTCATCAGTTCACATGTGCCAACACTCCACAGCAAAATGACGTAGCAGAAAGAAAGAACAGGCACCTAGCAGAAATCTGTCGAAGTATGCTTCATGCAAAGAATGTTCCAAGATGGTTTTGGGTAAAAGCAATGAAGACTGAAACTTTTGTATTCAATAGGCTTCCTCAACAAAGGTTAAGTTTTTCATCACCCTTTGAAAAATTGTGGAACATAAAGCCTATAGTTAGCTATTTTCGAGTCTTTGGCTGTGTTTGCTATGTCTTTGTACCTAGTCATTTACGCAGCAAGATGGACAAGAAGGGTGTCGATGTATTTTTGTAGGATACGATAGTCAATGAAAAGGGTGGAGATGTTGTGATCCTACAACTGGAAAGTGTTACACATCCCGAAATGTGGTGTTTGATGAATCATCTTCATGGTGGTCCTCAGAAAAAGGAGATATTACTAGATTTAGATGTTTTTAAGAATGAGTTGCAATTTGCTCAAATCCAATTAAGCTTAGGTGAAACTAAAAATGCAGCTGATGGTGATATCGGAGATGTCGAAACTCAAAGACCTTGGTAAACTAGTGTGCATGGACAACCAAGCGAAGAAGGTGAGCCTAGTGAAGTTGAAGCACCAATTCCACTCAGAAGATCAGCAAGAACCAAGAAGCCAAATCCCAAATATGCCAATGCTACCATAGTAGGAGATGCAAACGCAAAAGAACCAGAGACATTTGAAGAAGCATTTCAGAATCCAAACTGGAATAAAGCTATGGAAGAGGAAATTGCAGCATTAAAACGAAATCAGACTTGGGAGCTCATGCCAAAGCCAAGAGATGTAGAACCTATTTCCTGCAAATGGGTTTATAAGATAAAGCGTCGCACAGATGGATCAACTGAAAGGCACAAGGCTGGTTTGGTAACTCAAGGATTCTCTCAACAATATGGACTAGACTATGATGAAACGTTTAGTCCAGTAGCAAAGCTTACAACTGTACGAGTCTTATTTGCACTTGCAGCTAACAAAGATTGGAACTTGTGGTAGATGGATGTGAAGAATGCATTCTTATATGGAGAGTTGGATAGGGAGATCTATATGAATCAATCGATGGGCTTTCAGAGTTAAGGTCATCCTGAATATGTGTGTAAGTTGCGGAAGGCACTCTACGAATTAAAACAAGCACCCAGGGCATGGTATGGTAAGATTGCTGAATTTCTAACTCAAAATGAGTATTTAGTAACACCTGCAGATTCTAGCTTGTATGTTAAAGCTAATGGAGCAAAGTTAGCTATTGTACTTGTATACGTAGATGATCTAATCATCACTGGAGATGATGTTGAGGAAATTTGCCGAACGAAGGAGAACTTGTCAGTTCGTTTCCAGATGAAAGAACTTGGACAACTTTAGCACTTTCTTGGGCTAGAGGTGGATCGTACACAAGAAGGGATATTTCTCTGTCAACATAAATATACCAAATATTTGTTGAAAAAGTTCGGGATGCTCGAATGTAAACCGATCTCAACACCGATGGAACAGAATGCTAAGATGTGTGCACACGAAGGCAAAGACTTGAATGATGCAACAATGTATCAGCAATTGGTGGGTAGTTTGCTTTACTTAACTTTAACTAGACCCGATATCTCTTATGCAGTTGGTGTGATTAGTCGATACATGCAAAATCCAAAGAAGCCTCATTTGGATGCAGTTCGACGAATTTTGAGATATGTAAAGGATACAATTGATTGTGGTCTGTTGTACAAGAAAGGTAAAGATTGCAAGCTAGTTGGTTACTATGATGCTGATTATGCAGGAGATCACGACACCCATAGATCAACTACCAGGTATGTATTTATGCTTGGATCAGGAGCAATTTTATGGTGTAGCAAGAGATAAACAACAGTATCTCTATCAACAACGGAGGCAGAGTACCGAGCAGCAGCAATGGCAGCTCAAGAGAGTACTTGGCTAATATGGCTGATGAACGATCTACATCAACTAGTGGACTATGCCGTTCCATTATACTGTGACAACCAGTCGGCAGTTCGTTTGGCGGAGAATCCAGTCTTTCATGCAAGGACAAAACATATGGAAGTGCATTATCATTTTATCAGGGACAAGGTTCTGGAAGAAGAGATTGAGATGAGGCAAATTAAATCAGAAGACCAAGTCGCAGACTTATTCACAAAAGGTCTGAGTGGCAGCAAGTTTGAAAGCTTTTGTCATCAGCTCGACATGATAAAGAGTTTGGAAGCTGATGTTGAGGGAGAGTGTTAGAGTTATCACCATCAGCATGTGATTGAGAGGATGTGTTGAACAAGTCAAGTTTGTTTTTTTAGATATGCCTCTGTTCAGTTTTTCAATAAGTTAGGAATTGTCCTAGTCTTAGGGAGGTTGTTGCAGCATGTTGTTGCACATGTTATCTTTCTGTTCCTATTTTTTAGTAAGTTTCTGTTGATGGTTTTGCTTATAAAAGGCTTGTGTCAGGTGAAGTATTATGATTATCATCACATCAATAAAAGCATTTATTTCCTCATCTGTTTGCCTCATTTATAAACTCTGTTCTACATCAATGACTAAGTCAAAGCGGTTTTTAAGTGACTTGAACATCCTTTATAAGAAATATCTAGAGTTTCAATCTTTCTTGATTACGTGCAAGGAAAAAATTAGGACAATTGGGTGGGAGATTATTCCAAATGCTATTCAATCATTGGAAAATAATGATACTTCTAAAGCAGCTGAAGAAACTATGTCCAAAGCTATTACAGGGGCTGATGAATGCATAAACAGTTCGAAGATAAAAAAGCCAATTGTAATTCCAGAAGACCCATGGAAAAAACTTAAAGATGATGCCAACAGTGTGTATAATCTCTTTGCTGTGAATGTAAGCATATTAAAGCAAATGAAGTCTCCATAATTTACAAATAAAGCTCTGCAAGAACTATAATATAATTCAATAAATTCAATAAATGTCAAATTATGGTTGTGGTTCTTATAATTTGTCATTTATTCTATACTTAATCCAGGAGTATTGAATTTCATTTAATTTGGCTTTAAAGATGTTACCGATGAAACAACTCCTAACTAAGTCACCCTATGTTTTCAAAATCTCACTGGAAATAAGTTATTTAGAAACTGAAGAAATTAGATCAATGTGTGGTTTCTTAACTTATTCAATTTTTTTTTTTTTAATAATAATTTTGTATCTGGTCCACTGGACCGACTAATCTAGGATACCAATCTTATAGTTTATTTGCGGGAGGCTCAATTAAAACTAGGGCATAAGTCACCATATGAACTGATCCTTAAAAATTATTTCCACTTGAGAGATTTTGAATCTAAAACCTTAAAGGGAGCACACCTCTCGCTTGTTGTTTTTGGTTGACAGCCCTCACTGTTGTTAATGAACAACATTCTTATTTTCCCTTAACTTTCAGGCAAGCTATTAACTGTAGTATCTCATATCATATCTAACCACCTCGTCACTTCAATAAAGTGCCATTTACATATTAAAAAAAAATAATTAAAACAAAATATCACAACCAAAGATTATTATATATTCAAGAATTTTATATCAGGACTGTTGGAAAAAATGTTTTTTGGTGACTTTAATTTAATATTAAAGTAGGTCCCAACCTGTTATTGTGTTGGGTCCAAGTGAGCCAAAAACCATTGGGTTTTGAATAAGAAATTGCCAAGAAATTGCTTCATGATGTTAGATTCATGAATAGGATTTTAAAGAGTATTTAAATCTTTTTTCTTGGCTAAAGGGTGTGAATCCTTTGGACATCCAACCTTTCATATTTTTGGAAAGGGGCTATGGGTGCTTGGTGTTTTAATGACCAGCCTTAAAGACTGGAGGCTTTTCTTCTCTGCCCTTTACATGTATAAATTGAGACCCTCTTATCAAGTTTCAATATAGAAATTTTTTGTTTCCATTTTACAAGTCAGTTTGTCAGAAAATTCCTATATTGAGAGAGTGCTGCCACTGTTTTTGTTCGTTAAGCTAGACAGAAAGTGCTTTTGCCGTAGTTGGTTTTGACCGTCGTATCCTGGGAGACAGACGCTAGGATTCCTCAAGCACTCGACCCGTGAGGCAGCGAAATCTATTTTAAGGAAACGGCTTCCGTGCAGGCTTTGGTTTCGTCTCTTTACCCTTTTATTGTTTTGTGTATTTCTGTTAAAATTTAATTGTAATTATTAGCATATGTTCTTGGTATATAATTTGATTTCTTCATAAATCTATTTATTTAATTTCACAATTTAAACAACAAGCTTAAAACAGATTATTATATATTTTCTATGAAATTGATCGAATAGATTTATATAGACAATGAGGTTAGCTTTGTATAATGTTACTAGGAACTGTTGCAGAATTGCTCACTGTTTCAATGATTGTAAATTATGCTATGGTACTCTCTAATTGCTTAGTTTAGTTAGAATTCTCTATCATAATTTGCATGAATTTTAATATTATAAAATATAATTTATGGATGTTGCAATTTTGACATGCTAATTCTATTCTAGTTTTAATTTGTTACATGCTTATTATTTTCTAGACTAGATTACCTAATTTAATGTATTTTGGAGTTATAGAGTTTTTTATGAATTATTTAATTGGGTGCATTAATCTAAATTATCTAATTGGGTGCATTAATGTGAATTATTTAATTGGGTGCATTAATCTAAATTATCTAATTGGGTGCATTAATCTGAATTATTTAATTGGGTGCATTAACTTTGAATTTAACTTATTTATTTGGAGTTGTTAGTTTAAATGTTTATTATGAATTAATTTCATTCATAACCCATGAGTATAGAACTTTATTTTAAAGTTTTAATTTAATTGGCATTTTAATGCATTATTAAATTTTTTAGATTATTTGTTTGTATTTTGTTGTGGTTTGCTACTAACTTTCTTTGTAGGGATACCAATGCGAAAAACAATTATAAAACCAAATGAATAGTATTTGGGATGTAAAAACAAAAATGTTTGGACTACTAACTTTTGTGTTGAATAGGAATACTTAAGCGTGGAAAGTCTTTTGGACTAAATAGAATCATTATGGATTGGCTATTTTATTTAAATGTTTGAAGCATATTTGCTTGAGATTTAGTTGGTTTGTTTACCAATTTGTGGTAGCAAGTTTTATTTGCTTATTTTGTTAGAAGCATTTTATATGTGTGTAATTGTTATAGTAATTTTTAAATTGCTTGTAAGTTTGGAACTTTGTTTGGTTTTTTGTGATGGAAACCAAAGTGTTTAGCTTTGGCTAAAGAGTAGTTCTTATTTGTTCAGAAATGACAACTAAGACGAATTTGGTTTCAAACCTTTGGAGTTTGAGGAAGTCTTTGGGTTTAATCATTTTATTCCCAAAGTGTTGGAAAACCATGTTTGGATAAAGTCTTTGGTTATAATCTGATTATGTCCAAAGTGTTTTGGTTTTGAGAAGGAAACCAAATTTTAGCATTAGCTAAAATATTTTTGATTTTATTTAGAAATAATGGGCTTAGTTCCGGAAGTACCGGTTAACTTTTATGAGTGGTGTAATTCTGTTAACAAATTTTATTTGCTTGAGAATCGGTTTGTTATAACCTAGTTTATCCCTTGGAAATCTTAATTTTAAAATTGTTTCCTATAGACTAGGAGTCAACATGCTCTTGGATGTTTTGTCAAAGGTTAACTGGGCTTTAAGTGGGTCCGATGTGACCTCTCCAGTCTTCCTGGGAACATTCCTGACCATGTTCGATTCTAGCTTAAATGGTGAGACTAGTTTTGAATTTAATTTCCATCTGAGGGATTTTCTAAGGGTTAAGTTTAATTTCTGGAATCACAGAAGTGAAATTCAGTTGTGATGTTTCAGAAATGGCTTCAAAAGGTGACATACAGAAATGTTGTTCCACCTGACAACCTTTGCCTCACGAGTTTCTTAAAGGAAATCATAAGATTGCATTAAAATATCTCTGAATTGATCAGAGGCAATTAGTATGGTATCCTTGTGTTATTTATAGCATTTATGATTGCTATGTGACTTTGCTTGAAAGCAAAGTTGAGACAACCTGTTATAGTAGGTGAATATTTTTTGGTTTTTTAAATTCCAAATATATTCTTAAATTGGTGGCTCCTAGTGAGTACAAGATCACTGATCACAGAGATAGAAAACTGGTGGTTCCTAGGAGGTGTTAGACCACTAGCTACACAGTTATGAGATTGTGATTCCTAATAGTGAACAAATTACTGATCACATGTCAAGACATCATGGTTCCTAGTAGTGGAGAGGCTACTGGTCATATGTCAAGACATGATGATTCCTAGTAATAAAAGAGTCTATTGATCCTATGTCAGGATGTTGTGATTCCTAGTAGTAAAGTGACTACTGATCACAGGTTAAGACATTGTGATTCCTAGTAGTAGAAAGTCTACTGACCACATGCTGAGAAATTAGTGATTCCTAGTGATAAGACTACTGGCCATGTTATGAAGTTCCGAATAGTAGACTATTGAACACTGGATTTGTGTTTCCTAATAGTAAGACTATTGGCTTCAAAGTGATAGGTTGGACCAAATATATTTGGGTGCCTAATTCGATTGATGACATTCTGGGAATGTATTTACTGTGATATGATTTTGAGAGTTTCATAATCATTGTGACACAAGGATTTGTTTAAAACTTTGTATTAATTCTACAAAGAAGACTTAATTATCTGACTCCTAAATTGAGGAGGATAATAGAAAGAAAGGAGGGAGTACCTCCTTAGTGAAGGCTAATGTCATTGAGCATGGCAAATTTTCTGGGATGAGGAAGAAGCCTCCCATGAACAAGGGCTCTATGCTGGGGCCAAGGGGTGGTGTTGCAAAGAAGCTGGCATATAAGCCGTGGGAACTTGGTTATCGGTTCTTTGGGAAGTGCTATAACTATGGTAGCGAAGGGTTTTATCTTTACTAAGGCTACATGCCACATCTGCTCTGAGAAGGAGCTGTTTACAACTTTCGAACCGGTTACAAACGGTGAGAAGTTGTTTATGAGAAACTCTACTACCTCATTTGTTGAAGGAAAGGTGGTCCTGAAGTTAACCTCAGGGAAAGAGCTAATTTTGAACAAAGTCCTGTATGTTTTGGACATTTGTTAGAATCTTGTCTCAAGGTCTCTTCTCAGTAAACATGTTTTTGCATGGTTTTTTGAGTCTGACAAGGTCGTTTTGACGAAACACAAGTGTGAAACTTGTGTTGAAGCGAAGTGGACAAGATCCCGTATGAGTTATGGAAAGGCATTAAGTCTTCTTATAAATTCTTACGAATGTGGGGGTGTCTTGCTATTGTGGCGATTCCTACACCCTAACGGGTTAGGATAGGCCCGAAATCCGTGGATTGTATATTCATTGGTTATGCACATAATAGTAGTGCATATCGGTTTCTTGTACATAAGTCTAAAATTCCAGACATTCACAGGAATACCATCATAGAGTTAAGGAATGCATGTTTCTTTGAAGACTTTTTTCCTTGCCGAACCTAAGAAGGGGTTCTGAGGTTTCGGAGCAATTTAATGAGCTTGCTAGTGATGATGATCATTTTGATGATTAAGTTGAGAATCAAGGTATGATCAGCCTAAAAGGAGTAAAAGGGCTAGGATGTCCAAGTCTTTTGATCCAGACTTCTTGACTTATATGGTTGAGAACGAACCTTAAACTTTCCACAAAGCTGTGACTTCTCCTGAGAGTCCTTGATGGAAAGAAGTGATCAAAAGTGAGATTGACTCCATCTTATAGAACCACACCTAGGAGTTGGTAGATTTACCTCCAGGTTGTAAGCCTTTAGGCTGCAAATGGATTTTTAAAAGAAAGATGAAGGCCGATAGGTCAATTGACAAGTATAAGGCGAGGCTCGTTATCAAAGGGTATAGGCAACGAGAAGGCCTGGATTACTTTGATACGTACTCACCTGTAACTAGGATAACATCCATTTGCATAGTGATTGCGTTAGCAGCTTTGCGCAATCTAGAAATACACCAGATAGATGTAAAGACAGCTTTCTTAAATGGGGATTTGAATGAAGAAATCTACATGGAGCAACCTGAGGGGTTTTCAGCTCCAAGACAAAGCAAGAAAGTCTGTAAACTTGTCAAATCTTTGTATGGTTTGAAGCAAGCGCCTAAACAATGGCATGAGAAGTTTGACAATGTAATGTTGTCAAATGGGTTCAGAATCAACGAATATGACAAGTGTATTTATGTCAAAGACACTGACAGAGGTTATGTCATTTTGTGTCTATATGTTGATGATATGCTCATTATAGGTAGTAACGATGAAATGATCAAAACTACCAAGAAGTTGTTAAACTCTAAGTTTGACATGAAGGATATGGGCATTGCAGATGTTATTCTGGGAATTAAGATTACCAGAATCTCTGGTGGAATTATACTATCTCAGTCTCATTATGTTGATAAGATACTTGAGAAGTTTAGTGGATCAGATACGAGTGTGTCATCGACACCTGTAGACTTAAGTCTACATTTTCCCAAGAATAATAATGAAAGTGTCTCACAGTTAGAATATTCTCGGGTAATTGGAAGTTTAATGTATCTGATGAGTTGTACTAGGCCGGATATAGCTTACTCGGTTAGCAGGCTTAGTAGATACACAAGTAATCCCGATGCTTCTCATTGGAAGGGCATTGTGCAGGTGTTAAGGTATTTACGCTACACTTGGGATTATGGGCTGCATTATACTCGATATCCAGCAGTGCTTGAAGGATATAGTGACGCGAATTGGATATCAGATATAAAGGACTCAAAGTCCACTTGTGGATTTGTGTTCATTCTTGGTGGGGCAGCCGTGTCTTGAAAATCTTCCAAGCAAACGTGGAATCAGAGTTTATTGCTTTGGATAAAGCAACGGAAGAAGCAGAATGGTTTCGCCATTTCATTGAAGATATTCCATGTTGGTCTAAACCTGTGCCAGCTATTTGTATTCATTGTGATTGTCAATCTGCAATTGGTAGGGCACAGAGTAATATGTATAATGGAAAGTCTAGACATATCCATCGTAGACATAATTCCATACAACAACTACTCTCGAATGGAATTGTCTCTTTAGACTATGTAAAGTCTAAGGACAACATTGCGGATCCGCTAACCAAAGGGTTAAGTCGAGTGTTAGTCAAAACGTCGTCAAAAGGAATGGGGTTGAGGCCTTTGGAAGTTACCGGAATGGAAACCCAACCTAGTTGATTGGAGATCCCAAGATCTAGGTTCAATGGGACAATCTAATTGCGTGTAACGGTGGTATGTCACTGAGGAGGTTAAACCTCCAGCCATTCCTTCTATCAGTGATACCTGCAAGTGTAGAGGATAAGCTGAGCTTTTAATGACTCTTGTGTGTTAAGCTGTTGAGCTAAGTATTGCAGGATACCAAAGTAGAGTCACCTATGTGAGTTTGAAGTGGGGCCACTTCTAGAAGAATTGGATAGGCCAAGATTCTTTGAAACCACTCGCTGAACCAGGCTAGTGTCCAGGGCCACACAGGGCACACTAGTGAGAACAGAATGGTGGTAGGAGTAATTCCCATGTGAGATCTATTGTTTCAGTTTACATAAACGGCAAAGCAGTTCAAGATGTCTTATTCACTGATTAGCCAGTAAACTCGATATGTTTTCACTGGGAGAGGTTCAAAGCCAAAAGCTACCTTCTTTGATGTCGGGTTTAGTTCGTTGTACTCTCTCTTCGAGTCATTATTGTTGAACGATATCCGTTTGTTGAGTCTTTCGGTCAATTGTTATTCATGTGGGGGATTGTTGGAAAAAATGTTTTTTGGTGACTTTAATTTAATATTGAAGTGGGTCCCAACCTTTTATTGTGTTGGGTCCAAGTGAGCCAAAAACCATTGGGTTTTGAATAAGAAATTGCCATGAAATTACTTCATGATGTTAGATTCATGAATAGGATTTTAAAGAGTATGTAAATCACTTTTCTTGGCTAAAGGGTGTGAATCCTTTGGGCATCTAACCTTTCATATTTTTGGAAAGGGGCTATGGATGCTTGGTGTTTTAATGACCAGCCTTAAAGGCTGGAGGCTCTTCTTCTCTCCCCTTTACATGTATAAATTGAGACCCTCTTATCAAGTTTCAATATAGAAATTTTTTACTTCCATTTTACAAGTCAGTTTGCCAGAAAGTTCCGATATTGAGAGAGTGCTGCCACTGTTTTTGTTCGCTGAGTTAGACAGAAAGTGCTTTTGCCATAACTGGTTTTGACCGTCATATCCTGGGAGACAGACGCCGGGATTTCTCAAGAACTCGACTGAGGCAAAAATTGCTTTTAAGGAAACAAATTCGCAAGGTGCTTCGGTTTCGTCTCTTTACCCTTTTATTGTTTTGTGTATTTTTGTTGAAATTTAATTGTAATTATTAGCTTATGTTCTTGGTATATAATTTGATTTATTCATAAATCTATTTATTTAATTTCACAATTTAAACAACACAAAGATTTATACATATAGGAATTTAATTATGAACTAAATTTAAACCCCTGGTTTTTCATACAAACAACATAGAATTGCTCAAGGAGAAACTCCATGATCCAGTTCAGCTTATTGAGCCTGTCACATCCCTATTTCGATAATCCATTCTATTAATTTTTTTGAGTCTTATGGATAGATCATTCATTAAAAAAAAAAAAAAAATGAGATTGATCCAATAACAGTTGTCGCATGAATTTATCATCTTTGTCTTTTAAAATAAAAGACAGTAAGTATGATTTGAAAAATAGTCGTTTATTTTTTTGAACACTAAAATAATAAAATTATGGTGTTATGGTTACTAGATCAAGCTAAATTTGTAAGTGAATAATCTACACACATAAACTTAAAAAATAAATATAATAGATAATAGAAGTGGGATCCATGAAAATGCCAATTGGCCAGACTGAACTATTCATTCCTAGAATCCATTTTTGTCCGACCAAGTGTAATTCTAATTTAATCAATTTATTTAGATGATGAAAACAATACTTGATTTGGAAACCAATTTGAAACTTTTTTAACTTGAAAATAAATGTGATGGTGATGGATGAATTTTGGCAAAATTTCTGCATAAAGAATTCGATAAATGACTTTTTGACAATGAAAATGACTCAGATACTAAATTTTGGCATCATATTCAACAATCAAGACCAATCAACGCTCGCATTCGCAAGAAAAAAAATGATTTTGGCTTGGGGCCTCCATTGTAATATTGAACATAAGAAAATGAATGAAAAGGAAAGGGATAATTACAAATAGATCCTGAATATATATATATATATATATATTTATTTATCACTCGTTTTGATAATGAGAGATTTTTGAAACTTTTTAAATGTATTTTGTGTTTGTGTGATTATCATTTGGTATGGATACTAATATTGATAAATTTTGATCAAATTAATAAATAATTAAGATATTTTGGCTTATTGAAATATAATGTGAGAAGTATGAGTAATTAAATTGTATATATTTAAAAATAATTTTAATTAATATATATATATATATATATTTTTGAATAAATAAACTTGGTCCGCAAGACTAGTTAGTGTGATGGATTGAGCTATCTAAACCATCCAACTAGTCAAGATTGGCGTCTAATGATGCAAAGTTTGATTCAAAGTCTAGTTTGCACATGTGTATAAGAACTTATTAGCACCAAGCAACAAACATATCTATTTTATCTCCAATGGCAAGTGAGAAAGTAAAGCTTTTGGGATTTTGGGTTAGCCCATTTTCCTTCAGGGTAGAGTGGGCACTAAACCTGAAGGGTGTTGAGTATGAATACATTGAAGAAGATATTTTCAACAAGAGTCATTTACTTCTTGAATTGAACCCAGTGCATAAGAAAGTCCCAGTACTGATTCATGGCCAGAAGGTGATTCTTGAATCTTTTGTAATTCTCGAGTACATTGATGAGACATGGAAACAATGTCCATTGTTGCCTCGAGATCCTTATCAAAGAGCCATCGTTTGATTTTGGACTAAGTTCGCCGAGGAGAAGGTGATTTGTTCTTGACTTAAATTTTCATTATCCATTTTTTTTAATAATCTTGAATCCTTAAAATAGATTATTGGCTTTACTATTGATTCAATTAGTAGCTTGGAAATTGGATTTCGCAATTAAATAATTGAAAAAAAATAGCATTCTTGGGTTTTGATTTTTCTTCTTGAGTTCATGTGTTTTCCATTGTAAAATCTTTGCTAATTAACTCTTTTATTCATTTTTTTTTTTTTGGGTGGTATTTTCTTTACTTATAGCTTCTTTGCTAAGGAAGATGTAATACAGCTTCTTTTTTTTTCTTTTTTTCTTTTTTTACATAAATTATAAATATATTTGTTTAAAATACATATTGTCCCAAATATTTTTGAAAATTATAAATATTTTACTGTCAGAATTTTTTGTTTAACAGAATTAATAAAAAAAATAAAAATTTTAACTACTCTCTTATACAACAATAAAATTATCAAAATTTTAATGAAATATTTTTGTGACATCATTAAAAACTATTAATTGATTAAATAATTTATTAATATAACAGATCATTTGTAATGTTATTAGAAATTTGAATAGACCAGATATAACATTTATTAATGAAATGAGTAATTTATTTTTGCAATTAGAAATTTAAATGTGCGAGATGTAATTTTATGAGATGATTTATATTTTAAGCAAATATCATGATGTATTTGAATGAATGAATGGTTAATATTTTATTATTATTATTTTTAAAGTAAATGTTTGAATGAATGGTTAATATTTTTTGGTGCATGTTTGTTATAGCTTTTGGAAAATGCGGGGATGGCTATGTGCTTAGAAGGAGATGAGAAGGAAAGAGCTCTGAAAGCATCCATTGAGGCCATAGAGAAGATAGAAGCAGAGCTAAAAGGGAAGACACAATTTTTTGGAGGGGAAAGCATTGGGTATTTGGACCTTGCACTTGGATGGATCTCTTATTGGCTTCCTGTTTGGGAGGAAGTTGGGTCCATGAAAATTGTAGACCAAATCCAATTCCCAAACACCACTGCTTGGATGAACAATCTTCTCAACCACCCTGTGATCAAGAACAAGTTACCTCCCAGAGACAGGATGATTGTTGATTTCCAAAAGCGAAGGAAAGAAATCGCATCCCTCATTGCTGCCAGAAAAGGTTGATTTAAAATTTTAACATTTCTAGTTTTTTTCGCTTGCTTCGCTTGAAGAAGATGAGAATAAATGTTGAAAATACTCTGGGATACATAACTAGCTAGTAATTAGTTATTTACCTAATGGTATGATTGTCGGCAATGTAATAAAACAATCATGTGTTTTGCATGCTCTGTCAATTGTATATTTTCTGATATAGATAGTTTGAATTGCATATTTTCTTGTGCAATATCCATTGACAAAGAATTTTCTTTTTATTACCCATGCTGGTTTTTATTACCCATGCAATATCCATATTTTCTTTTTATTGAAAGCAGACTTAGCTAGAACATGAGCTGTATGAACAACCCACCAAGTAGCTTTAGTAACAGTAAAGTGAAAACTTAACAAGCAAAAATTGAAGGAAAAACAATCAATGGTGAAGATCGATAATCCCATGAGGTCATTTATCATGCAAGAAGAATATACAATCCGGAAGTGCAAACAAAGAGGGAATAATTAGAAATTCCAGGTGTGTAGTTCCATTGTTCTAGCCATCTTTTTAGAGGCTACATGATGTCTCTTTATCAATGGTTACAACCATTGATATTGAGTCTCCAAACCCAATAGTCACTATGCTTCATACAATTGTGTCTCTTCATTTTAAATTCAAACCAAACCTTCCAGATTTACATCCTCCTTGGGGGAAGGATCAATCACCAAGCCATGGGAAATAATCGGATGCATAGAATCACACCGTATTATGGTGTGGTCATCTCTATTCCCATCAAAAATCACATCTAGAATTGATGTCTTCCAAATCCAATAAACCAAACAAATTACAGACCATATATGCCTCCCTCCGAAGTAGCTGGACATCAAGGTTGAAGAAGCATAGAAGGATGCACTACCCAGGCTGAATCTGTGCACTGCTTCTTCAACCACAAAAAATGAGGATTAGAACCAACAAAATAAGAGGAACAAGCAGCTTAATTCATTGCAGGGTACTAAGACCTTCTCATCATCCTGAAACAAATTAGCAGATTGGTAAATGAAATTCCCAGATTTGGATTTTGATTAGGCCTAATCATATTCATTTGGGTACACTTCTGTCAAACATTTTATCATCAACTACCATGTTTCAAAAAGAAAAAATAAAAAAGGATTAAATCATGGTATGCAGCTACAACTGCATTGATTAAACCCATTTGATATTCAATGAGAAAGAATGAATTCCAAATTTCATCCTCTTTGAACTTTTACTTAAATTTAAGCTATCAAATCATATCTTGCTTTTCAATTTTTCTTCTTGAATTGATTTGAGCATAACACAAATGTATAAAATTGAAACATGACACTACTGATGAATAAAAAATATGACAGTACTAATTAATAAAATCATGGCAATACTAATGTGTTAGTACTTATTCAATACCACTCAATAGGGCCAAGTTTCCTCTCCAGATTGATAAGAAAAATGTTTGGATTCCAGTTTTTATTAGCTCCAACGATGTCACTTTTGTCAAACTTTTCAAACTTTTGGATTCCCTGATTTCACTCTTTTTTTTTTTCTTTTTTTTCTACTGAAGAAAATTTTATTGAAAAAACTAGATAAAGGTCAAACCAGCCTAAGATCAGTGTGGATACACATCCAGAGATAGAGTAAACCTTGCTACTTCATGATCATGAGCCACCTGTTACAAGATCCTCTAGTATAAGCAAAAGAAGAGTTACGAAAAGATAGAGCAAATATGACAATCAGCTAGCATAACCTCTGCTGCAACGCCAGTTCTATGCATAAAATTTAACTCATAAGCAACTTGTTGAGCTTCACTTTCAAGAATAACTACCTAAACCCTTCAGCTTCAACAGAGACAAGAGCCACCATAACAACAATGCCTTCGATTATCTTCTTCATCTTTATGGTCTTCTGGAACTGATTTGAACATAGCATAAGCACATCAAATTGAAACGTGACAGTACTAATGAATGTGAACATGACATTCGTAATGATCAATAAAAATTCTACATGTAGTTCACTATATCTTTTGTTTTATTTTCTAAGAAAAAATTTTCTTAATTTTTTTTAAGAGTAATTACCTACTTTCATGATTTTGATGGGCCTGCAACAATTCACAGAGGGTAATTGCTATGTAAAATAAAAATTTCTTCCTAATTTATTACATAACTAATTCCAGAGCTATGTAAAAGGAAAGGATTAGATGTAATTTAAAAGTTAAATCCCATGTTAACTAAAGTAGGTTTGTGACCAATGTGTAAATGACAGAATGAGAAATTCACCAACCTAATTTTTTTTCCTTTCAATGTAGCCATTGATAACTTCATTTATATAGCACTCCATGGTGAGAAATAAATTTAATTAGTAAAAGAGAGATAAATAGATGTTCCCAAAGTACTACTAGGAACCAAAAATATAGGCATGAAAAAATATGAACAAAAATAATGTGGAGGTATATGTACATTATAAATGTGGGCTCCACTATAAGAATTAAATTTGGACTACAAATTATTTTTCTAGATAATTTTTTTATTTATTTTGGTTGAGAAATACTAAATGGTGTGTACCACATGCAAGTTATGCCATTTGTGAGTTTGATCATCACAAATAGCTAACAAAAGGACATACCGAGTTTGATGGTGATGCTCTTAGCTAGAGCATGAGGTGCATGAACAGCCTACTTAGTAGCTTGTGTAACACAAAAATGAAAACCAAACAAGCAATTAAATTACATACAAATTTAATGTCTTGTAATAAACCAGACAAAGTAGAGCTATATGTCAACATGTGCACCTCAGATATCTCCGACATGCTTGAACCATCATGGCTGAGGAGCGTAGAGGGATGAACAACTTAATTCATTACAGGGCACTAAGACACTGTCATCCATCCTGCAACAAATTACCAAGTTGGTAAGTGAAATTCCCTGATTAAGATTTTGATTGGGCCTAATCATATTCATTTGGGTACACTTTCATCAAACTTTTCATTATCAATTACTAAGTTTCAAAAAGAAAACATAAAAAGGTATTAAAATAATAATAATGTACAGCTGCATTGGTTAAACCAATTTGATATGCAACAAGAAAGAATGAAGTCCTGATTTCATGCTCTTTCATTATCAGCATAAATCCATGGACAAAGAATTTTTATATAACCCAGGCTAGTTTCTTTCTTTTCTTATTGTAGTTTCTTCAAATAAATTTGCGCTTTCTAGGATCCATTCTATAATTCCTTGTTCTGCTTTTTTTCTCCTCTTTATCTAACATATCCAGATTGATAAGTACATATGCAGATTGATAAGCAAAATGCCCGGCTTTGAATTATTATTAGCTCTAACCAATCGAGTACACTTCTCTCAAACTCTTCATAATGATTTCATAAGTTTCAAAAAGGGATCAAAAGCATTGTATGAAGCTGATTAAAGCAATACAATAAGTACCGAGAAATACTGAATCCTTGATTTCATCCCTTTTCCTTTTCTTTTTTTTGTTACCAAAAGAAAATTTTATTGAAAAACTAGATGAATTATAACCAAGAGCTGCCTGGTGCAAGATCTTCTAGTATAAACACAACAAGAGTTGAGAAAATATCAAGTAAATATATGACGATCATCTACCACAACCTTTGTATCAATACCAGTTTTATGCGTAGAATTCATACCTGCAGTGACAAGAACCTCCCAAACAGCATTGCCTTCAATTCCATTCAGCTGGAATTGATTTGAACATAAGCATATAAAATTGAAACATGACAATACTAATGAATAGGAACATTACATTACTAATGATGAATAAAAATATAACAGTACTATTGTCTTAGTGTTAGTACTTATTTAATGCCAGTTGAAAGGGGCAAGGTTTCTCTCCAATTGTAATTAATATATTTTAGCTTTTATTTCTATGTCCTTCAGTTTTTTTAAAGATAAATTACCTACTATCATGATTTTGATGGGTTATTCATGGTGGGTAATTGTCGTGTAGTAATAAAAAAAATTACATCCTAATTTATTAGCTAACTAATACTAGAGCTAAGATGTGAAATGAAAAGATAACATGGAGATACAAGCTAAACCTAAACCCCACATTAAGTTAAGTTAAGTAGGCTGTGATCAATATGTAAATACCACAATCAGAAATTCACCAACATAATTTTTTTAAGAGCAATTACTTGTTTTCATGATTTTGATGGGTCTGCAACAATCCACTAAGGATAACTTGTGTGTAAAAATAATTTTTTTTCTTCCTAATTTATTACATAACTAACTTCAGACATAATATAGTTATAGTTAAATACAATCTGTGGGTTTTCTTTTCTAGATTAATTGTAGTGCTGCTTTATTTGTCTTTGATAAGAATAGAGCAGTTTGATAAAAATTAGAGTAAAATACATGCTTTGAAAAGTATCAAAATCAAAATTGCATCTAGGAGATGCAAATGAGGTACTTAAGGCAATTCAGTGAGTTGAGGGAGGCAGATTTCCTGTTTTAACACCTATTCTTACAGTAAGTGGCCATATCTTTGTTGTAGCTTCTGAGTCTTTTTCAAAGTCAAACATAAACTGTAGCATTGAAGATAGCCTTGCTCGATATCATGATGTTGCTCTTGCTGCTAGAAATCTCTCAATTCCTGTCTCTGGGTATATCTTGTGATTCCCTATTAGCTTCTTACATTTTCATGGAAATATATCGAACATTTTCAGTTTGTGGTCGTCTTGTCTAGTGGTTTTTTTGTCTGGAAATTTTTATTTTAGGTCATGTGAAGAAACCATAACATAGAATTGGGTAGTGGAATTATAATGAGATCCCAAAGTTTGATGCTATATTTTCCAATATTGAATCTATTTGAATAAGTAAATTGAAAATCCTAAAACCAAATTTGATAATTGGCTGAAATGTTATCATATTATTGTATGAATATCTTATCATGGGTTTGTTGTGTGCATACTTCTCATGTGTCTGCCTTCTTCTTAGCTTTACATTAAGGAGCCTTAATCTTCAATTATTGATAAAATAGTGTCCAATTTTGCAATGCCATGTCATATGTTAAAATGTTATGAAGGATTATTGTCGTCTCCATTCCGTTCATGTATTTGCAGATTATTTGTATAATTTTCATTCACTAGGCCAATATTGTTAAAATCTGATCGCCGACATCCATTAAGTGTGTTGCATTTTTTATCTGAGATTTCAATGTGATAAAATCGTTGGTGGTCTAGTTGATCTTCTTACCACTAGTGGCAATGGTGGCCCCTCACTCTTTTCGTTAACGGTCCTCTATGTTGCCACACTACCTTTGGGGGAGGCCATGTCCTATACTTCTTCACCATTAATTGTTGTTCAACTCTTCCAAGTAGGGTTTGGGAAAGGATCATGAACACCAAAGATTCTTATGTTATTCTCAATGAGAGAAGATGGGTTTTCAGGATCATGAAGAGCAAGAGAAATAGCAGTGATAATCACTACTCCAAGAAGAAGCAACACTAGTAGTATTCATCATATATAAAACCTGAAGGGTTTGGCCTGATAGTTAAGGACCTGGACCTGGGGTGTGGTCATTTTAAGGTCTAAAACTTCTAAAGCTGCAAACAATTTTTTGAAGTCAGTTCATATTAGATTTTGCCCTGACTTTAATCAAGCCCCCGTTAATGTATAGTGAGATTGATCTCCTAATTAGTCGGTCATGTGAATTAGATATCAAGTTATAAAAAAAATACATAAATCACTAATGATGTGGATATTGAAGAGATTCAAGCAATGGAATAGCTTTTCTAAATATATGTGGGAATGCCAAGAAGGCTTTGCTTGTAAAAGACAAATAAGTGTGACCACCTCAAAATATATATTTATCAGGTTGAAATTTTCTTTTCTGACATTGATGACATATGCAAGTGAGTTCTCGTTGAAGCTTTTTGTCACTTTCATTTCCTTTGTTGAACTAATACTTCGTAAATGGGATGAATGTTATGCAGTATGCTTATGTCGAGCTTAGCAAATGTCAAATGCAAGTTGTTGCATTGGGAGGGGTCAAACTTGGTGGTTGCAGAAGGCCAAATTGCATCAAGGGATCCCAAGTCAAAGGTGCATCATGCAACTCTTGGACCTTTGTGTTGGAAAGTATGGGTGAACCACGTAACAGTCAACGTGCTGTTTCGTTCTACTCGTGAGATGTATGATCTTCAAGATGCAATAGGAAGTCCAGTTGCATGGCCTAGTCAATTCATTCTTTTGGACTAAATATTGGACTAATTGATTTACGATTTGTAGTTATACTTTTTGGATGTTTGAAGTCGTATTTTAGAGATTAGTGAATCTTATGATTTGGATACTTTTTTTGATTTGTATGTTTGAGGTTGTTATCAGCTTGATATGATAGAAGTTGAGGATAAAAGTTAGTATGCAGTTTGTTTGGTGTATGTATATTAGATTTTTTTACTTACTTCATAGTTGCTGCTTCTGCTTGGTTTGTAACAGGTTGCATTTTATAAGCTATTGTCTACATACAGTTAGACAAGGTCATGTTCCTATATATATATATATTATATTAAAAATAACTTTCTACGGCATGCAAAATTATGCCGTGAAAAGTGTAATGATTTATGGCATGTAAGAAAATGTCGTAGAAGATTATATACGGCATACAAAGCATGTCATAAATATATTAAAAATGACGTTCTACGGCATACAAAATTATGTCGTGAAAAGTGATGATTTATGACATGCAAGAAAATGTCGTAAAATACTATACACGGCATACAAAGTATGCCATAAATATATTAAAAATAATTTTCTACGGCATGCAAAATTATGTCATGGAAAGTATGATGATTTATGGCATGATAAAAATGTCGTAAAAAGTTATATACGACATACAAAGTATGTCATTAATGTTTAATTTATTACTTTTTACAACTTTACCTGCATGCAATAAATGATGCTACCCTTTTCACGACATGTCATATAACGGCATTTGTGTGCATGCTGTGAAAGAGTTTTTACAACATGCATCGCAAGCCGTAAATATTTAATTTTGTTGTAGTGTGACTAAATCCAATGGGCAAAATAGCACATTCACTATAGAAATTTGACTAAATTCAATAGGCAAAATAGCACATTCACTATTTTTAAAGTGATTAAGAGATTAATATCTAATTTGAAATAACTTATTCCCTTTTGAATGGACCATTTGTATGCTCTCCATTTCTGCCAAATTTGTTAAGGAGTTCAATTGCACTAAATTGACACCATATGAAAACTAAAAGGCAAAATTGATAGAGTTGAAATTACATGGACCAAATTGATTCCAAAAGCAAATTATAGAGACCACAAATATAATTTTACCCATAAATATATAAAACTAAACAAGTGCATGACAAACTAACTGATCTTATTGAAAGCAGACTTATTAGGTAGAACATGAGCTGCATAAACAACATACCAAGTAGCTTTAGTAACAACAAAATAAAAGCTTAAACAAGCAAACAAATTACATATAGTTTTAATGTCTTCCCATAAACCAAACAAATTAAAGTCCCCATAAGTCTCTAGCCAAAGTAACTTCACCAAATTAATTAGAACTATATGTGTCAACAAGTGAACACCACACAGATATCCATTGATATATGCTTGAACCATCTAAGAGCTTCTAGACAAGCTCTTTGCCTCTCCCATCAAGGTTGAAGAAGCAGCATAGAAGGAATATAGCGACCCCGGTCTTTTCCCATTTGGTTGTTGTACCCGAAATTATGTTATGGAGATTTAGTTGTTATTATATTGTAGTTGTTGTCCTTTAATTCCTAATTTTTAGTTATAGGATATGTTGGGCAAGTTTTGTTACAGGTTGGTTGGGTTGGAAAAGTGTTGCTGTCCAGATTTTTGGACCTTCGCTTGAGCGAGGAGTTGGTCGCTTGAGCGAGCAGTTGTTTTTAGTCCATCGCTCGAGCCAGGGTTTGGTCGCTCGAGCGAGAGTCTGCGTCTGGGCTTAGAACCTGAGAGTTGTGTTTTTTGGCTCGAGCGAGCTTTCCTTCGCTCGAGCGAGCGAGGTGTATGTTTTCGAGTTCGTCGCTCGAGCGAGATTCTGGGTTGCAGACCTGAAGCATCGAGTTTTTGGCTCGAGCGAGCTTTTCTTCGCTCGAGCGAGGTTTTCTTGTTTCTGGTCGCTCGAGCGACCAAGTCTTCACTCGAGCGAGCCTGTCTAGTTTATATACGCAGCAGCGGTTTTTAAAACGTTTTTTTTTACATCTTTTGATCCTAAAACCCTAGTTCTGAGTTCTCTCTCTCTCTACTCACCTTCTCTCTTAGGTTTGATCTTTTTAGAGTGCGTTTCTACCCTAGTTGCTTTATTAAAAAGGTAGTGTGGGTCGAGGGCTTCAGTTTAATCTGAACAATCTTGGATTTGGAGCACTTTGAGTTTGGGTCATCATCTCCGTCTTCTCTTTTTGGGTTATTTCTTCGAGGTAGGGATTTCCTACTCCAATTTATGAGTTTTGTTCTAAGTTTTGGTATTTTGATATGTTGGGGGTATTTAGGTAATTTTGGGAAAAACCCTAGTTGTTTAAATAATTTGAATTGTATATTTAATTTAAGGGAAAATTGGAGAAATTAGTTAAATTCATGAAATTGAGGAATTTATTGATTAAATGGGTTAGTTGGTCAATTTAAATCACTCACCCATCGAATTGTTGATTTATTTATTTCCAGTCTAGAAATAACTATTTTGGGCTATCGGTGGAGGATAGTCGTGATTGTTGTAGACATTACATGTGGATTAGGGATAACTGAAACTAATCACATTGATTGAGTCATTGTTTTGACCATTGAATTAATACAGAAATTACATGTATTGATTGTGTATTGTATATGTTATGTGTTTACATACATTGTATTGTGTGGGAGGAGATAGGGGATGTACTCCACGGTTTAGGGGAAGATAGGGGATGGACCTCTAAACCAGATTTTGTTTGGGAGGAGATAGGAGATGGACTCCATTAGCATCACTATTATGTGTGCTTATTATATTGAAGTGTTTTTACATGTTATTGATACAGCACTAAAATGTGTATCAAACGGGAAGTATGAAGTGTTTTGATATGAGCCTGAGTCTCATTTGTGTTGTTGATATTGGAAGTAATGTGAATATGATATATAGTTCATTGTTCTAAGTTTGGCCAGGTTCTGAGCCATATTGATGATAATGGGAAGTGAAACATGTCATAGACATTAGTGTCATGAGACTGTATAAAGTTATAATTGATTATCTTGGTTAACCATCTATTGAATGCTATGGCTTTATTCAATGCTTATATTTGGTTTAGTATTTTTCTACTGGGCTGTGGCTCACCCTATATGGGAACATCATTTTCAGGTTCAGGTGATAAGCTACCTTCAAGGACTTAGCTTGGAAGGATTTGGCTTTTGGATTTTGAAGACTATCTTTAGTTAGTTGTTTTTATTTGATAGTACATGTAAACATTCAAGCTTAGGGCTTTATTTGTATTTGAGTTAGAACTCATATTTTTGTGTCCAAGTGTTGGCTTGGAAAGATGTAAGCCCGTAGGGCATTTAATTTGATGTTACATGTAATGCTTTTATTTAGTAATACTCTGGCGAATGAGATATTGAATTGTTTTCTTTTAATATTGCATGTCAATGATATATATATATGTTGGGGGTTTATTTTTGAGGGCGTTACAACTTGGTATCAGAGCCAGGTTTGAATACTTTGGATACGTGGGAAGTGATTAGTATCACAATTGGTTCGTCTTGTTTGATAAAGACTTAGTGTACTGTTATATGCTTAAATGAGAACATGTTTATGTGATTATGTGGGTATGGAACGTAGTTTCTAGGATGTTAATTGGACCCTTGAGTTTCTAGTAGTCTTGTTGGAAAGGCACTTGATCAATGCTGTTTCCAACCGGAACTATAGTAACGCTTCAGGACTATTATCATCTAGGAATGAAATTCGTAGGTGTTTATGTGATTATGTGCTTACGTGGAATGAATTATTATTGTCCAGAGTGTTTAGCTTCGGCACATTTATTAATGTGCTAACGTATTTGTTTCCTTTATTAGGATGTCAGGACGAGGACGTGGACGCGCTAGACGTGGTAGGCCGGGTAGGCAGGAGGTGCCTGTGCCAGAGGAGATTCTCGATCAGAGGAGGAGTTGGCGTGCCAATGTGGCCGAGCCAGTAGGCCAGCAGGCTATGGGCGCTTTAGCCCGAGAGATAGCAGGGGCATTCAGGGAGTCAGTAGGCATTCTCAGAGCTGAGAATCAGGCTCAGGTTGTTGTTGCGGATGCAGGACCTTCCTTTCTGAAGAGGGAGTTCTTCCGGTCTAATCCGGATGAATTTGTGGGTGATCCTAAAGAGCCGCTTAAGGCAGATGAATGGCTCGAACAGACAACGAAGACGTTTGAGATGCTAGGCATCGAAGACGAGGGGTTGAAAATGACCTTGGCATCTTTCCAGCTAAAGGGGGATGCAGGTCAGTGGTGGAAGTTTACTAAGGGTCGCATAGTAGGTACATGGGAGGCTTTTGTGATTGCTTTCCAGGAACGGTTCTTATCTCCAGCAGTTAGAGAGAAGCTGAGAGACCGATTCGCCGCCTTAGCGAATGAGTTCTTCAAGGCGAGTTTGAGGTCAGATTTACTAGCTTGTCCAGGTTTACACCTGAGTTAGTAGCCTCTGAGGAACGCCGTTGTATTGAGTACGAGAAGAAGTTGAGGCGCGGCCTCAAGTTGAGAGTTGCAGGGTCTATGATTCGAGATTATGGGCGTCTGGTTGATGCTGCAGCCCATACTGAGATCATGATGCAGGAAGAGGAGGAAGGGCAGAAAGGCTCCAAGAGGAGTCAGGAGGGCCAGAGTGATGACAGGAGACAGAAGGGTTTTAACCCTCAGCAGTCTCAGAGTAGCTTCTCTAGATCGACTTTTCCAGTGCAGAGTGCTAGTTCGGGGAAAGGCAGCCAGGGAGACATTACCTGTTTCAAGTGTGGCCAGCTGGGCCACAAGTCTTTAGCTTGTCCTCAGAAGGGAGGAGTACAGAGAGCAGGATCATCTTCGGCTCGATCTCAGAGCCAGAGTCAGGGTAGAGGCCAGCCGCTCTCTTGTTTTCGATGCGGTCAGGCAGGGCACATGAAGAGGTACTGCCCGCAGTTAGGTGGCACACTTGGTGCATCGGGTTTGAGGCAGACTCAGGTCAGCAGCCAGCTCAGTCGGGTCAGGCCTCGAGGGCCAATCAAGGGGCTTCATCGTCCCAGTCTGTGCAGCAGTCTTATGCTCCTAGGGGTGAGCAGGTTGATTAGAGGTCATCTGGGCGCGTGCATGCTGTTACCGCGCAGGATCTTGTACCGGCTCCATCTGTTGTGAGAGGTACCTTCTTGTTTTGCAACTCGGTTGCTAATGTTTTGATTGATACGGGTGCATCTCATTCCTTTGTGTCTGCTGTATTTGCATCTGTTTTGGAGTTGGAGTTAGCATAGTTAGCATCTCCTATTTGCGTAGTGTCACCTCTTGGAGGTGAATTGATCTTGAAACAAGGTGTTAGGGGTTGTGATATAGAGGTCGACTATCATAGACTTCCGTTTTCTTTTGTAGTTATGCCCATGAAGGGCTTCGATGTTATTTTGGGTATGAACTGGTTATCGTCATACCAGGCAGTTATTGATTGCTACCACCAGAGGGTCACTTGTTGTACTGTGGGCAGGGAGTGTTTTCATTTTCTGGGGGACCGGGTTAGTAGTGTTTTGCCACCAGGGTATGACTCGCGAGGGCGGAGTGAGCTTAGTGGTCTACTTGCTAGCTTTTTGAGTAGTGAGTGTGATGAGACCCAAATTGTGTTGCCAAGGGTTGTTTGTGAGTACTCGGACGTCTTTTCCGAGAATCTTGTTGGCTTGCCACCGCATCGAGAGATTGAGTTCTCTATTGACTTAGTGCCCGGTACGGCGCCGATTTCTATGGCACCTTATCGTTTTGCCGCAGCCGAGTTAGTTGAGTTGAAGATTCAGCTCCAAGAATTGCTAGATAAGGGCTATATCCGTCCTAGTGTTTCGCTGTAGGGAGCACTGGCTCTCTTTGTTAAAAAGAAAGGTGGTGCTTTGAGACTTTGTATAGATTACCGGAAATTGAATCGGGCTACGGTCAAGAATAAGTACCCAATGCCTCGTATAGATGATTTGTTTGACCAGTTGAAGGGTTCTCGTTGTTTCTCTAAGATAGACTTGGGATCTGGTTATCATCAGTTGAGAGTCAGGGAGGAGGATATTCCGAAGACGGCATTCCGTACACGGTATGGCCACTATGAGTTTCTGGTGATGCCATTTGGGCTCACCAATGCACCGGCAGTCTTTATGGAATTGATGAACCGGATATTCCGGGAATTCTTGGATCGTTTTGTAGTAGTCTTTGTAGACGATATTCTTATCTATTCATCTTCAGAGGAGGAGCATGAGGAGCACTTGAAAGTGGTGCTTGAGTTACTTAGAGCCCATAAGCTTTATGCTAAGTTTGGGAAATGTGAGTTCTGGCTAGAAGAGGTGAAGTTTTTAGGCCATGTAGTTTCTGGGGAAGGGGTGTCAGTTGATTCATCCAAAATTGAGGCAGTGCAAGATTGGGCACAGTCTAAGACTGTGTTTGAGATCCGCAGTTTTCTGGGATTAGCGGGGTACTACTGACGGTTTGTGAAGGATTTCTCCAGGCTAGCTTCGCCGTTGACTAGATTGACTCGGAAGGGAGTCAAATTTGTATGGAGTGAGACTTGTGAAAAGTCGTTTCAGGAGTTGAAGATTAGACTGACCACCGCTCCAGTCTTGATTATTCTGGAGAGAGGGTTGGGTTATGCAGTCTATTGTGACGCCTCGCGAGAAGGTTTGGGTTGTGTGTTAATGCAAGACGGGAAAGTGGTTGCCTATGGTTCACGTCAGTTGAAAATTCACGAGAAGAATTACCCTACACATGATCTAGAGTTAGCAGCTGTGATCTTTGCCTTGAAGATTTGGAGGCATTATCTTTATGGTGAGAGATTTGAGGTATTCTCAGATCATAAAAGTTTGAAATATCTGTTTACACAGAAAGACTTAAATTTTAGGCAGAGGAGGTGGATGGAGTTCATTGAGGATTATGAATTCGAGTTGCATTATCATCCGATGAAGGCCAATGTTGTGGCCGATGCCCTTAGTAGGAAATCTGTTGGTGACATAGCTAGTATAGCCATCCGAGAGTGGGAGATGTTGGGTGCAATTGGGGAGTTTGATTTGCTTCTAGGCGAATCCGTTGAGGCTGCAGTCTTGTTTTCTGTTGTTGCGCAGCCTACGCTTGTGACTCGAGTATTAGAGGCTCAGAGAGGTGACCTTGAGGTAGAATCCCTCCGTGAGAAGATTTCCGGTGAGAAGGTTGAGAAGGGTTTGACGGTGTATCCCGACCAGAGTGTGAGATACCGAGACCGTTTGTTTGTGCCGGAGTCTTGTCGTGAGGAAGTACTCCGAGAGTTTCATCATTCACGCCTTGCTGTGCATCCGGGAGGTACTAAGATGTATCGGGATCTGGGTCGCCAGTTTTGGTGGCGGGGTATGAAGAGAGATGTGGCAGCTTTCGTGTCTAAGTGCCTTACTTGTCAGCAAGTGAAGGCCGAACATCAGAGGCCAGTGGGTTTGTTACAACCCTTGCCTATTGCCGAGTGGAAGTGGGAGCATGTCACTATGGACTTCGTTGTAGGTCTTCCGAGGACTCAGCGAGGTAGTGATGCTATTTGGGTGGTTGTAGACCGGTTGACTAAGTCGGCGCACTTCATTCCTATGCGTGTGAGAGATTCGGTAGATCATCTTGCCGACTTGTACATTCAGGACATAGTGAGGTTGCACGGGGTCCCAGTGACGATCGTCTCAGATAGGGATCCTCGTTTTACTGCTAGGTTGTGGCAGAGTTCGCAGAGTGCCTTAGGCACTAAGTTGACCTTTAGCACGACTTATCATCCTTAGACTGACAGGCAGTCCGAGCGTACTATTCAGATCCTTGAGGATATGCTTCGGGGTTGTGTTCTTGACTTCAGTGGGTCGTGGGAGAGGCACTTACCATTGGTAGAGTTTGCCTACAACAACAGCTTCCAGTCTAGTATCGGTATGGCACCGTTTGAGGCCTTGTATGGCCGACCGTGTAGATCCCCTGTTTGTTGGGCCGAAGTGGGTGATGCACCTCTGTTGGGTCCGGAGTTGGTAAGGGAAACGACGGAGAAAGTTGAGCTTATCCGTAAGAGGCTCGTTACAGCTCAGAGTCGTCAGAAATCTTATGCCGACCGTAGGAGAAGACCTTTAGTGTTTGAGGTGGGTGATCATGTCTTTCTGAAGATATCACCTAGACGGGGATTGATGCGGTTTGGGAAGAGCGGGAAGTTGTCCCCTCGGTTCATTGGTCCTTTTGAGATCCTTGAGAGGATTGGCGAGGCTGCTTATCGTTTAGCTTTGCCACCGCAGTTGTCCGGAGTTCATGACGTGTTTCATGTGAGTATGCTTCGGAAGTATGAGCCGGATCCATCACATGTGTTGGATTGGACTAATCTAGTGGTTGACGAGGATGTCTCGTATGAGGAGAGACCGATTCGAGTCTTGGATAGGCGGGATGAAGTTTTGCGAGGCAAGACCATCCCTTTGGTAAAAGTTCTGTGGAAACATCACGGGGTGGAGGAAGCCACTTGGGAACGTGAGTTAGAAGTCCACGAGAAATATCCTGACATGTTTATTGATATGTGATTTTATATCTAGATTTTGTAATATTGTTGGACTTAAGAGCTTTATATATATGTCTTAAGTTGTGAAACATTGAGAATGCTTTGGTTTAATGTCAGTTTTTTTTTTAAACTTGCTTCAATATGGAAGTTTAGTGTAACAGTTATATGTTGAATATATTGTTGAATTAGAGTTCTATCATGAAGTTGAATATGATATTGAAAACTGTTGAAATTGAAAGGAAAAATGCATAATATTGATGTAGGTTGACATATACGTTGCTTTATATATGTATTGTGAGATGCCTCTTGATAAAGAGATGAAATGACTGGTATTGGGTCAAGTTGTTCATTATTATAATGTCATATCGTTGGAATTTGAGAAAAACCTGTTTTCAAAACTTATGATTAATTTCGGGGACGAAATTCTTTTAAGAGGGGGAGGTTATAGCGACCCCGATCTTTTCCCATTTGGTTGTTGTACCCGGAATTATGTTCCGGAGATTTAGTTGTTATTATATTGTAGTTGTTGTCCTTTAATTCCTAATTTTTAGTTATAGGATATGTTGGGCAGGTTTTGTTGCAGGTTGGTTGGGTTGGAAATCAAGTGTTGCTGTCTAGATTTTTGGACCTTCGCCGGCGAGAGTTGGTCGCCGAGCGGCAGCTTGTTTTAGTCCTTCGCTCGAGCTGGGTTTGGTCGCCGGCGAGAGTCTCTGGGCTTAGAACACGAGTTGTGTTTCTTGGCTCGAGCGAGCTTTCCTTCGCTCGAGCGAGCGAGGTGTATGTTTTCGAGTTCGTCGCTCGAGTGAGAATTTCGTCACTCGAGCGAGCTTCTGGATTGTAGACCTGAAGCATTGAGTTTTTGGCTCGAGCGAGCTTTTCTTCGCTCGAGCAAGGTTTTCTTGTTTCTGGTCGCTCGAGTGACCAAGTCTTCGCTTGAGCGAGCCTGTCTAGTTTATATACGCAGCAGCGGTTTTTAAAACATTTTTTTTTTACATCTTTTGATCCTAAAACCCTAGTTCCGAGTTCTCTCTCTCTCTACTCACCTTCTCTCTTAGGTTTGATCTTTTTAGAGTGCGTTTCTACCCTAGTTGCTTTATTAAAAAGGTAGTGTGGGTCGAGGGCTTCAGTTTAATCTGAACAATCTTGGATTTGGAGCACTTTGAGTTTGGGTCATCATCTCCGTCTTCTCTTTTTGGGTTATTTCTTCGAGGTAGGGATTTCCTACTCCAATTTATGAGTTTTGTTCTAAGTTTTGGTATTTTGATATGTTGGGGGTATTTAGGTAATTTTGGGAAAAACCCTAGTTGTTTAAATAATTTGAATTGTATATTTAATTTAAGGGAAAATTAGGGAAATTAGTTAAATTCATGAAATTGAGGAATTTATTGATTAAATGGGTTAGTTGGTCAATTTAAATCACTCACCCATCGAATTGTTGATTTATTTATTTCCAGTCTAGAAATAACTGTTTTGGGTTATCGGTGGAGGATAGTCGTGATTATTGTAGACATTGCATGTGGATTAGGGATAACTGAAACTAATCACATTGATTGAGTCATTGTTTTGACCATTGAATTAATACAGAATTTACGTGTATTGATTGTGTATTGTATATGTTATGTGTTTACATACATTGTATTGTGTGGGAGGAGATAGGGGATGTACTCCACGGTTTAGGGGAAGATAGGGGATGGACCTCTAAACCGGATTTTGTTTGGGAGGAAATAGGGGATGGACTCCATTAGCATCACTATTATGTGTGCTTATTATATTGAAGTGTTTTTACATTTTATTGATACTGACACTAAAATGTGTATCAAAGCGGAAGTATGAAGTGTTTTGATATGAGCCCGAGTCTCATTTGTGTTGTTGATATTGGAAGTAATGTGAATATGATATATAGTTCATTGTTCTAAGTTTGGCGTGTTGAGCCATATTGATAATAATGGGAAGTGAAACATGTCATAGACATTAGTGTCTTGAGACTGTATAAAGTTATAATTGATTATCTTGGTTAACCATCTATTGAATGCTATGGCTTTATTCAATGCTTATATTTGGTTTAGTATTTTTCTACTGGGCTGTGGCTCACCCTATATGGGAACATCATTTTCAGGTTCAGGTGATAAGCTACCTCCAAGGACTTAGCTTGGAAGGATTTGGCTTTTGGATTTTGAAGACTATCTTTAGTTAGTTGTTTTTATTTGATAGTACATGTAAACATTCAAGCTTAGGGCTTTATTTGTATTTGAGTTAGAACTCATATTTTTGTGTCCAAGTGTTGGCTTGGAAAGATGTAAGCCCGTAGGGCATTTAATTTGATGTTACATGTAATGCTTTTATTTAGTAATACTTTGGCGAATGAGATATTGAATTGTTTTATTTTAATATTGCATGTCAATAATATATATATGTTGGGGGTTTATTTTTGAGGGTGTTACAAGGAAGCACTAAGACAATATCATCATCCTGCAACAAATTAGCTGTTTGGTAAATGAAATTCCCCAATCTGGATTTTGAATATGAACTCCTAAGTTAAAAAATAAATAAATAAATAAAAAGGATTAAAATCATAGTATACAGCTGCACCGATTTAACAAATTTGATATGCAACTAGAAGAAATGAATTCTTGATTACAAACTCTTTGAACTATTACTTGATTTTAGCAATCAAACCATATCTCGCTTTTCAAATTTTCTTCTGGAGTTGATTTTGACATAACATGAACATATAAAATTCAAACATGACACTACTAATGAATAGGAATATGACAGTACTACTAATGAATAAAAACATGACAATACTAATGTGTTAGTACTTATTCAATACCACTCAATAAGGGCAAGTTTCCTCTCCAATTCTAACAAGAGTGAGCGTCTTTTCTTTACCCATCATATAAAATTAAAAGATCCCAGTGTTTAAATTGGGTATGGGTGTCTTATGAAGAATTTTTATACAACCGAGGCTGGTTTCTTCCTTTCTTATTGTAGTTTCTTCAAATAGAGTTGCATTTCAAGGCTTTATTCAATAATTCCTAGATTAGAAATTTAGCTTCTCTTCCTTGTTTAGTCTTTTTTCTTATTTTTTATCTAACATGAGTAAATCTGCAGATTAATAAGCGAAATGCCCGAATTTGAATTTTTGTTAACTCTAACTAGTCAATGTGTAAACTTCTCTCAAACTTTTCATAATGGTTTCGTAAGTTTCAAAAAGGGATTAAAAGCATTGTATGAAGCCAATTAAAGCAATGTAAGCAACGAGAAATAATGAATCCCTGATGTCATTCATTTTTTTGTCACCAAAAGAAAATTTTATTGAAAAACTAGATGAAATTAAAACCAAGAGCCGTGTGCTGCAAGATAACACAGCAAGAGTTGAGAAAATATCAAGTGAATATATGACAATCATCTACCACCACCTCTGTGTCAACACCAGTCCTGTGCATAGAATTTATACATGCAATGACAAGAACCTCCCAAACAGCATTGCCTTCAATTCCATTCACCTAGAATTGATTTGAACATAAGCATATAAAATTAAAACATGACAATACTAACGAATAGGGAACATTACATTACAACCTATTAAAAAAAAGGAACATTACATTACTAATGATGAATAAAACATGAAAGTACTTATTTAATGCTAGTTGAAAGGGGCAAGGTTTCTCTACAATTCCAATTCTAGTTCAATATATTTTAGCTTTTATTTTTAAGTCCTTAATTTTTATTTTTATTTTTGAGAGAAATTACTTGCTGTCATAATTTTTATGGGTATTTAGCAATTCACAGTGGGAATTGTCGTGTAATAAGCAAAATTTTCATCCTAATTTATTACCTAACTAATGCCAAAGCTAACATGTGAATGGAAAAGACAAGATGGTGATAGAAGTTAAACCCCGTGTTAAGTTTAGTAGGTCTGTGATCAATATGTAAATGCCACAATCAGAAATTCAACAACATAATTTTCTTTCAATGTAGCAGTTGACAACTTCATCTACAGATTAGAATAAATGTTGAACATACTTTAAAGAGGTAACTAGTTAGTAAATTATTTACTACTGATGACTGGTTTTGTGAAAGTTATGCAGTAGACATATCATGTATTATCACAAAACCTTGAATGGTTGGCAATTTACAACAAACAGTGTGATTAGCTACGCAAATAGTTTGAACAAAGAATTTTGTTTATACTATGCTGGTTCTTCCTTCTCCCATTTTATTTTCTTCAAATTGAATTGCACTTTCAAGGGTTCATTTTGATAATCCTAGATTAGATGAAAAGCTCCTTTTTTTTTTTTTTTCTTTTAATCTACATATATCTCCAGAATAATAAGCAAAATGTTTAGATTCCAATTTTGATCTCATTCTCTCTTCTTCTTTTTTTCTTTTTTTTTTGGTCAACCAAAGAAAATTTTATTGAAATACTAGATGAAGGTCAAACCAGCCTAAGATCAATCTGGATACATGCCATATCAACCATAGAAATTACATTCATAGATAGAGCAAACCTGGCTACTTCATGATCATGGGCCATCTATGAAGCACGGATACTTCAAATAGGGTGACGTATCCGTATCGGATAGCAATACTGCTTAGATACTCGCGGATACGTATCAGATACTTATTAAAATTATCGGATACTTCTTAATTATTTTTTCATTAATTTTGGAGTATCGGATACTTAATTTGAAGTATCGGATACTCCAAGTCATGTTTACTTGTTTTTATGAAATTAGAATTGTAACATTTCTTGCATAGTAATATAATATAATATAATTGCAAGCATAAATATAAGAATATTTTTCTAATACTTTGTTAAGTTCTTCGATAAGAAGAGCATAGTGAGTTAAATAATAGAATTTATCAAATTAATATATCCTAATTATTTCATACATGTCCCCTATGACTACAAAGAAAGTAAGAATTAACAAGAGAATATAACCATGGTAAAATTAAATATCAATAAATAAATAAGCAAGTAAACTTGAATACAATATTTTTCACTAGTGTCAATGGAAAAAGCATAGGGACAAGTTGTGAATTGTTCTATTATTGTAATATAAATATATTAAACTTGATATTGAAATGAAATATTTGCAAGACCTATTAAAAATTTAAAAAGTAAACAAGCTACTAGCTTAAATTAATACAAAATTCTTAAAGATTAGTATTTTGCATTATAAAATTACATTGTGGTTTCTCAATGTTCTTTAGCTTATGTGTAACTCACTATTAATAATTTTAAAAAATATATTTTTCACAAACATATCCTAGCCGTACCGGTATCCTATTTTTTTAGGTTTTATAGTATCGCCGTATTCGTATCATGTTGTATCCGTATCTCGTATCCGTATCTATGCTTCCTAGTGGGCCATCTATTTTACAAGATCCTCTAGTATGAACAAAACAAGAGTTGAGAAAATACAGAACAAATATATGACAATCAGCTAGCATATCCTCTATATTAGCACCAGTTCTATACATAAAATTTAACTAATGAACAATTTGCTGAGCTTCAATTTCAACAATTATTACCTTAACCCTTCAGCTTCAACAGAGGCAAGAGCCTCCTTAACAACGATGCCTTCATCTTCTTAAAAGTCTTCACCTTCATGATGAATATAGTATAAGCATGTGAATTTGAAACATGACAGTATGAATGAATAGGAACATGAAATTAGTAATGATCAATAAGAACATGATGCATTATCTTTTTAGTGCTTATTAGTACCCCTCAATACGTACAAGTTTCCTCTCCAATTCTAAATATAGTTCAGTTTCTGTTTTTCTTTTATTTTCAAGAGAAAAATTTTCTTAATTTTTTTTAAGAGCAATTACCCACTTTCTTGATTTTGATGGTTAGTCCGCAACAATCCACAAAGGATAACTGTTGTGTAAAAATAAATTTGTTCTTCCTAATTTATTGTATAACTAATTCCAGAGCTATGTTAAAGGAAAAGATAAGATGTAGATTTAAAAGTTAAATCCCATGTTAATTAAGAAATTCACCAACACAATTTTTTTCCCCTTTCATTGTAGCAGTTCATAACTTCATCTATATAACATTTCATGGTGAGAAATAAATATTAAGAGTAAGAGAGAGATAAATAGATGTCTTCAGAGTAATGCCACAGACTAAAAATTTAGACAGAAAAATACCAACAAAAATATTGTGTGGTGTAGATACAATTATATTATGAATTCTAGTATAGGACTTGGGAACAATAAGCAACTAAAAATAAATGAGATGTAGGTATAAATTTTCAAATATATATGAAACAAGTCTACTCCTAACAGAAGAACAGTTGCATGTAAATATTTTTCGAGAGGAAAGTTATTGGCATATGTAGAAAAGGGAAAAAAATGAGACAAAGAGGGAGAGAGATGGGTGGAAGAAGTACTGATCTTCACTCTCCTCTGTTTCTGAAAATTTCTAGGAAAAATAACCAATAAGTCCTATTTTGTTTTTAAGATTACTATCAAGTTCAATATGTACAATTATCTTATTTTTTTATAACATATTTTCAAAATATTTATTGCTCCATAATGTTGGATGTTATCTCAATTTTATTCCTAATTTAATATTAAAATATTTTTAATCTAAGTAAAACAATATTTTTAATTGTAAAAATTATGATATTGTATTAAAAAAAAAATCATAAATCACAATGAAAAAATTATCAAAAAGTGCTATTTTATTTTGAAAATTATTATTAAGTTATATCAAATTATGAACAAAGAATTTCATAAATAATTTTAATTTATTAGGAATATTATAATTAAATTATTTTTAATTGTTCAAATTAAATGATTTTTAATAAACAAAATTATAAGTATAAGATTAATAATTTTTACAATTAAAATCTTAAATTTTAATTAAGTAAAATTTATTTTTAATTGTTGTTCATAGTAAATAGGAAGGATAAAATTGGAATAAGACGCCACTATGCTGTAATGAAATCTTGTGGGAACCTTTTATTATAAGTAAGACTTAGTTATTTAAATTAAAATTTGATATTCATTAGTAATCTCAAAAGTAAAAGAGGATTTATTGATTATTTTTCTAAAATTCTTCTATTTTCTTGTTTTTGTTAGTTTATTTTAATATGAAAGATTAAATACAAAAACTGTGGGATATTGGAATTCTTACTGGTCCCTTTTGGATTCATCTAGAAAAAGGAATTGTTTTACCGTCAAAACGAATGGAAGGGACGTGGCTAATTTTGTGAAAATCCTCTCCTTCTTGAGATGAGGAAAACCATGAGCAGAGCAAACCATTTCCTTTCCTACAAAGGCTCTTTCTAAGGATAGAATCCTTAAGTTAGGCAGCTTCTCCAGTGTTGCCATTGGGTCTTCCTCAAGTTTAGAGTTCTGCAGGGATAAATAGGTGAGTCTTGGGCATAATAACTGGTGTTCATATTGTGATAACTTACCTATAATCCCATCTATACGCAACTGAACAAGGCAAACACACCCAAGCAATTGTCTCAGGAGGCTTAATCCATCTTCTGAACACAAATCACAATGTAGAAATTTAATGGATGTTGTTGTTAAGGATGTAGTTATTGACCATTGTTAGGTCCTCAAGCTTTACCTCTACGCATACATTCTCCAAACTCCGGAGATTGGTTAATTTGTAGAGATCTCTAAGATTAACCTTATCTGAATCCAAGTTTTGTAACGTCTCCAGATTCCTCAAACCATCTACTCGTAGTTTGCCTTCTGTACAAAAGTAACGCGATAAGGAAGATAAAGATGTACCAATCCTTCCATCTTCCATAACACATTCGGAACACTGATATGGAAGTTTGTTCGTAAATCAAGGGTTTGCAAGTGTCTAAGGTTGCCTATTGATGATGGCAACTTTGTGAATGCACCCCTATTTATACCCAAGTACCTCAAAAGGATTAGGTTTCCTATTTCTTTTGGTAACTCTTTTGGTCCTTTTTTTCTGTCAAATGGATTTCCATCGAAATTTATAACTCTAAGAAATTTGGATTCTTTGGAGAAACGGGTCAATTGTTCTCCAAACGAATAATCACAATCATCACCTATGAAGAATAAAATTGTCCGAATATGCCGAGCTCTTTCTTCTTGTTCAAAGAGACGAAAGTGACCATTCCCATCTAGATTGATGACAAGTCTGTGTATTTTACAAGTGTTACCACCAATTGATGCTACCATGGATGAAGACGAGGGATGCTCTTGCTGATTTATATACCCACATTCAATGACTTGATGAAAATTTTCCTCTTTTGCCTTTGACAAACATAAATCTCTCATGAGATCATGAATTCGACAATATCGAAACCCTCTGTTCCTGTAATTATTGAATCCTCCTCTGGCTGCAATTCCACTTGAACCATGCACCTTTGTGCTAGTTCACCCATGTAACATTCGGCCACATCCATCATGGTTTCGTCTTCTCTTCTTTCTTCTTGGGATATGAAGCCGTCAGCCATCCATAATTGATATAGTCTCTCTGCATTGATGTCGAAATCCTCAGGATAATTGCCCAAATAAAGGAAACATACCTTGAGCTGATATGGTAAGTCTTGGTAACTCAAAGCTAACACATCCAATACTCTTCCATCTTGTCCTCCTCCTGTTCTCATGTATTCTCCTCTTTTTGCACATGAATTGAAATTTTGTTGCATTTTCTGCCAATGGCTCAGGGTCAAGTTTGTTCCTAGAAGTCCTCCAAGTACTACAATGGCTAGCGGTGAGCCCCCACATTGTTCAACCATTTCTATTCCTAACTTCTCCATCATTGTGTCAACTTCAAATTCTGCAACAGACCAAAGTGTTAATTTATCAATGCATAGAATACCTCGTCTTAGTTGGAGTATGCTAGTTTATGTTATGCACTCTGAAGGAATTTGCAAAAATGTTTTACATTACACCACAAAGACTTTTTATTGTCTGTTGTTATATTATGTTTAAAACTTTAGAAAAATCTACCAACTTGCCATTTAATATGCCTTGGAATAAATACCACGGCATATTAATAAACAAGAGAATAAATCCCAACCACATGAAATAATCTATCAGCCATGATTTCAAGAAGAGTAGTAAAAAATTATATGCCCACAAAATGAAAGAAATAAACATTTTTGTTGTAGTTTTGCATTGAATGTGGTTGTGTGAGACTAGAAACCTGAAGAATCATTTTCACATCATTGTCTTACTCTTTTTCTTTTTATTTCATGGTTCCAATTCAAAATTTCTAGCAAAATAATGTTATGTGTCACCACTTCTATTTCAAGATTTGTGGTGTAGTCTAAATTCAAGAAAATCTATGAACATAACATTGATTAGGTAAAAATGAGAATTAAAACAATAGTAGAAATATATAGATCTTATAAAATAAAAAAAGGGAAAGTGTCATTGAACTAATAAAGCGAAGCATGATAGCATATTATAGAAGTAGTGGATATGGAGTTAGATCACAAAATACTTGAAATTTCACAACAAACTAACCTGCAATATCTATTTTCGAGAAAGCTTTTTTCTCAAATAACTTCCAGCTCTCTTGCTTACTTAAACACTTGTGGTAGAGGATGAAACCACTTGGATCCACAATTGTTACTGTTAAGTTTTTATTCTTGACAATCCTGTTTAACAAAATTCCTTTCAGTTGTACTTGTTTTCGCACTTTTTATTTCAATGAGGCTATGGGTTTTTAGATGCGAATCCAACCCGAATTGTGCCTTGCAAAGAAGTTTGTGATGTTAATGCTTTCATGATTGCCACTTCGCTGACTATGATGGGGATCGAGCTGCCTAGTCAGCTCGTGGAGGTCCAGGGGGTGGCGTCCCTTAAGGGGTCCGCAAATACAGGGGTCGAGGGCGCGGCGCCGCTCTAAAATTGCACTCGAAGTTGCTTATCCGCCCTTGCTCGCTCGAGCGAAGGAGTCCTCACTCGAGCAAAGGCGGCATTTATAAAAAATCTGAGAATGAAGATTTTACGCTCGAGCGACGACACTTGAGGAAAACATGTGTTTTTGGTTCCTTGCTTGAGCGAGCATCACGATTCAGATTTCTATAAATATGCGATTCGGTCAAATTTTAGGTTTACACCTCCAGATCTTCTTCTTGGATTCTAGGGTTTATTTCTAAGGCTATTTGGCTAGTTTTCTTTGATGTTTAATTGAGTACTCTACACAAGAGGGAGAGTTGTTCTTCGGTAGATTCTGAAGAATTCGAGCCTGAAGTTTTGGTGGATTTTAGAGTGGCTCATCGTCAAGACAATTCCGAGGTGAAGACGGGGTTGGAAGAGGCACATAGAGGTTGGTTCAATTCGGGTGTGGATTCGCTAGGTAATTGAGAGTATACCTGTGTAATTCCTTTATGTTTTTTTAGTGGATTGTTTTGTAGCTTTTGCCCATGGTTTTTTTTATCACAATTGGAGGTGTCCAATTGTGGTTTTTCCATGTAAAATCGTTGTGTCGATTTGTCTTGATTGTTTGATTGGCATTGTTATATACTGCTTAAAATTTATACATAATCACAAATCAACATCTAGGGGATTTCTAGATTTTTCAGTTATCACATTTTTATTACGAGTAGTAATGATTATTTTGCTACTGGTAGTATTTACAGTAGGAAAAGCATGTACTAAACTCTCCCAAACATCTGATGACCAAATGTCATCGAAAACCAGTAAGCATTTTCTCAGTTGTTGAAATTCATAAAGTAACTTCACTAATTGATCATCTATCATATTCACAATCTCCCTACTTTTCTCTGGAATGAGTTTAGTTAGGATCCTCTGCAAAACATCTTTTAGTTGCCATTGTTGAGATATTGAAACCCAAGCGAAGGCATCAAAATGGCACCTAACATCTTGGTGATGATACACTTTCCTAGCAAGGGTAGTCTTTTCTAAACCACCCATGCCACAAATGGAAACAACTCTACGGTGTTTGGCTTCTTTACTCACCAATTGTGCAACTAATATCTTGATATCTTGCTAAAAACCAATAAAATCCTCATCCTTAACATGGGAATAAGTCCGTCGAAACTGAAATTGCCTTTGAAGAGCAGAACTTGAACCTTCTCTTTCAAGGGCCATAGCAATTGTTAGAAATGGTAGGGAAAATTCTGGGTAAAACCAGAATTTTTTCCTAAGTTTGGCCTATTTTTTAGGTGGGCCCCGTGCGTCGATTTTCGCAGGTCAAAGTGGTGACGCGTTCTATGCCGCATTGTGATTTACGTGGTATATTTGGTTGCTCAAAACCATTATCAAGTGAATGGGAAATTGAAGCTAAAGTGAGCTCCATGGAAATGGAGTTTTGGTGGAAATTCCTTAAGGTTGGAAAATGGCTTGTCCCACATTGATTTGGTGGGAAGTTTTGAGTGGGTTTATAAGGCATGGGATTGGAACTTGGGATGTGCCCCAAGGGGTACCCAAGTGTTTTAAAGAGGGAGGTTATGGGCAAAATGGGCTAGACCCATTGGACCCAAAAATCACCACACACAAGCGCGCGCCGCCACCGTTCAATCAAGCGGGCTTGTTCGGGCCAAAATCATTTGGATTTAATTTTATTTTTTGAAATAAAATCTGTCCAACTATCCAGAATTGAAATTAATTCCGGAATTAAACTGTTCCGGGAAACAGGTTTTGCACCTGTTTAATTCAAACCCAACAGCCATAAATTCTCCTATAAATAGACAAGTCTCTCATTTGTTTTTCATGAGAATTTTCATCATTTTTTGCTGCAAATTCGTCTTTGCATTTTACTGCATTTATTCTATTATTTTTTCTGTCAGAAAGAGTGTATACATTAAGTGTGTTCATTGAAGAAATAAATTGTAGTGCTGCATTTATTTGTTGTTGATCATTTCATCCTGGGAGATAGACGTCCATATTCTGAAAGCACCAAGGAGAGGACAAATTTGTCTTAAGGACACAGTGTCAAACACTAGACTTGATCAGATTATTATTAAAAGAAATTAATCAAGTAAGTTGTTTAATTTATTATTCTGTTTTATGCGATTTTTTTAAATCAGATTTTAATTTTGTTTTTGTAACAAAATAAAATCTATTTTTATTTATTTAATTTTATTTCTAATTTGATTTTTGTAATCAAATAATTTTCTCTCCTGTCCTTTATTTTTTTTTATATTCTGTTTGTTGTTAAGTACACAAACAGAATTAATTAATTTTAGTGAAAATTGTCCAGCAATCTTAAGATAGAATCTTTTTGTATCTTTATTGTGTTTAATTTTCTGTGTTTTCACAATGTGATATTCTGGTTGGAAAATACAAATAGTATTTATAAACTATTTGACAGATAGTAGTAATATACTGTCTATTTTCTTTGACAACTAGTAGTAATATACCGGTATCATTAACAATTGCAGAATATTATTTGGTGTTAAAGAAAATTATTGTGGTATTTTATTTTTCTAGTTTTAGTAACAAGGAAAATAAAATTATTTTGTATTATAATTTATTTTCTGGTTTTAGTAACTAGAAAATTAATTTGGTTTTCAGAAATATTTTCTGAGTTTTCTTTAATTAAAATTCTTGTCACTTTCATTTTTTTTATGGTATAATTTTTTGTATAGTTATGTAACTTTATGTCTCGGTCATAATCTGTTAATTTTGTACGTGACTTACGGTTTCGTTTCGAAGGCCGCTTAATGTTTTGAACCCTTTGTGAAATGGTGTTAATTCTTTTGACTTTATCATAGTTCATCGTGAGTATATATGGAAGAATTTGTTTATGAAGTAAAATATTAGTTTTACAAACTAATTTCTTTTTTATTACGAAGAAACCTTTGTGGTAAGTTTATTTTCTTTATTGGTTTTTTGAATCATTTTTTAATTTCTGTGTGTGGATCTATAATCGTGAATAGTTTCTGCATATGAGTTGGAAAAAATATATATTTATATATATATATATATTCACAAGAACATTTTAATGTTTATATATATAATTAGTTTATTTGTGTACAAATCAAACTGATTAAATCAAGGTATGTTTTGTCGATTTTGGAGTTTATAGTTTAAAACGTGTTGTTTTACTTACGTTGGATTTTTGGGTTGAGAATCTTTTTATCTCATGATGCAAGTTTTGGGATCATGCATGATAAATTTATTTTGTTAATTTATTCTTTTATTTGATGCATTTGATATGCATGTATCAAACTCAAGTTATTTCTTAAAAAATAATCTCATGTGGTTTGGAATGATAATTGATATGTTCACTTTGTTCATAAGCAGATTAATTTGAGTATTTCTAATCAATTTGAATGGGTATTTAAATACCTGAGAAATTTCAATAACATGAAGATTTAAGTAGTTATATCGTTCCATTTAATTGGAAGTAATTTTGAGAACTCTTTTCTGTGGTTTATTATTTGTTGAATTTGTGACATAAGAAGTTGTCAATCATTATTTTACTTGCGTAGTAGAATTTGTTAAACCATAAACCACTATTTTAATATGAAAGTATATCTCTTGCATTAGAAGAGATAATTTAGTTTTCTTTTATCACAAATATTTTTTGTGGCAATGACACTTATTCGTAAATGAGTTGCAAGAATTTATACAATCAAATGAAATTTTTGATTTGTTCAATTCTTAGGCAAAATCTTTATGAGAATATGATTTTGTCAAAACATTAATTCTGATTTGTGTAGTCATAATTATTTTGGTTTTTTCATTCGAAATTTATGAATCATGATTTGAAATTTATGAATCAAGCACATCATAGACAACAAGTGATGGATGTTATATCAGAAGTGATAGAGGTGGTGAATATGATGCACCATTAAATGAATTTTGTGCACAACATGACATTATTCACCAAACTACAGCACCCTATTCCCCTCAGTAAAATGGAATTGCTGAAAGAAAGAATAGAACCTAGAAGAAATGATGAATGTCATGTTACTAAGTTCAGGCTTACCATAGAACTTGTGGAGAGAGGCAATATTATTTGCTAATTATGTTCTTAATATAATTCCCCACAAGAAAACCAACAGCACTCCTTATGATTGTGGAAAGGTTGACTGCCTTCCTACAAATACTTAAAAATGTGGGGGTGTTTCGCAAAAGTTGAATTTTCTGTTCCTAAAAAGACTAAGATTGGACCAAAAACAGTAGATTGTGTGTTTATTGGTTATGCTCAGAATAGTAGTGCATATCGGTTTCTGACTTATAAATCAGAAATATCTGATATAAATGTGAACACTATTATAGATTCAAGGAATGCTGTGTTTTTTGAACATGTCTTTCCTTACAAGAAAGGACAGGAATTAAGTTCACAGAAAAGAACTTATAATTGTATACAAAGTCAATAAACTAATGACAATCAAACACAAGAGACTAGTAATGGTCTCGACCAACAAGATTTAACTAATGATGAATCAAGAAGAAGTAAAAGAGCGAGAACATCAAAATCCTTTGGTCCAGATTTCCTAACATACCTGTTAGAAAATGAACCTCAAAGCTTTAAGGAAGCAATGACAGGTCCTGAAACACCTTTGTGGAAAGATGCTGTTAATAATGAAATTGAATCCATTATACAAAATCATACTTGGGAATTGGTGGATCTTCCACCAGGTTCTAAACCTTTTGGATATAAGTAGATATTGAAGAGAAAAAATAAAAGTAGATGATTCAATAGACAAGTATAAAACAAGACTTGTAGTAAAAGGTTATAAACAAAAGGAAGGTCTGGACTATTTTGACACATATTCCTCTGTGACTAGAATAACATCTATTCGCATGCTTATTGCTATAGCAGCGTTATTTAAATTAGAGATACATCAAATGGATGTTAAGACAGCTTTCTTAAACGGTGATATAAATGAAGAGATCTATATGGAGCAACCCGAAGGGTTTGTAGTGTTGGGGCAAGAAAGAAGGTTTGTTGGCTTGTAAAGTCTCTTTATGGATTAAAACAAGCACCTAAGCAATGGCAGGAAAAATTTGATCATGCAATGCTTACTAATGGGTTTAAGACAAACGAATGTGACAAGTGCGTCTATGTTAAAAACACTGACCAAGGATATGTCATAGTTTGTCTTTATGTGGATGACATGTTTATTATTGGAAGTAGTCAAAAAATGATCAAATCAACTAAGCAAAATACTTAACAAAAGATTTGATATGAAAGATATGGGGGTCACATATGTTATATTAGGAATGAAAATTACTAAAACATCTGACGGATATGCATTATCTCAATCTCATTATATTGAGAAAATTCTTGATAAATTTATCAAGGATGATTTGAATATAGCTAGAACACCTGTAGACATCAGACTTTATTTATCAAAAAATAAAGGTGATATAGTGTCTCAGTTAAAATACTCCCAAATCATTGGAAGCCTAATGTACCTAATGAATTGTACTCGTCCTAATATAGCTTATGCTATCAGTAAATTGAGTAGGTACACTAGTAACCCCGGAGAAGACCATTAGAAAGCGATCATTCGGGTTTTTAGATATCTAAGATTTACTCGTGATCATGGTTTGAACTTTACTTATTATCCAGTAGTACTTTAAGGTTATTGTGATGCCAATTGGATATCGGACACTAAAGATTCAAAATTCACAAGTGGATATGTTTTTACTCTCGGAGGCGCTACTGTTTCTTGGAAGTCCACGAAACAAACATGCATCGCACGTTCCACAATGGAATCTGATTTTATTGCTTTAGACAAAGCAGGAGAAGAAGCAGAATGGCTTCGTCACTTCTGAGAAGACATTCCAATGTGGCCAAAACTTGTGCCAGCTATTTGCATTCATTGTGATAGTCAATCTGCAATAGGCAGGCCACAGAATCACATGTATAACGGTAAATCACGACATATTCGTCGTCGATATAATACCGTAAGGCAATTGTTGTCAAATGGAATAATCTCAATAGATTATATAAAATCTAAAGAGAATATTGCGGATCCATTAACAAAAAGTTTGACAAAAGAGATAGTGTATAGTTTATCGAAGGGGATGTGATTAAAGCCTATTACATAAGAGTCATCATAATGGTAACCCTACTCATATGACTGAAGATCTCAAGAACTAAGTTCAAAGGACAATTAAATTATGTGTGGCTCGCCAGAAATTACCAAGGGATTAAAATTCCTTACCCATTCCTATAGTGAGAGTGATATCTGCAACATGTGTTGTTTGCAGGGGTATAACGATAAGCTTTGCTTTTAATAATTACTTATATCTTGATTTAGGCATGAAAATCAAGACGAGCATAAGGAGATACTCACAATAAGAATCATCTATATGAGTGTCGAATTGGGGCCGGTTCTATGAGAATGAAGATGCTACATTCTTTAGAAGCACTCATAAAAACTAGGAGCGTTCAAGGCCAAAATGAACACAAAAGTGAGAACCACGATGTGTTAGAAGATATTTTGTGTGAAATCTATTATCTTGGCTTACACAAACGGCTGAACAATTCAAGGCATCGCATCCATTGGTTAGCCAGTAAGTCCGATAGGTTATCACTAGGGAAAGTTCAAGGCCGAAAGCTACCTATCTTGATGCAAGATATTTTCAACTTATACTCTTTCAATAAAGTCTGTATATTGTTGCATTTTCGTTGTCATCAAATTCCATTCATGTGGGGGATTGTTAGAAATGGTTGGGAAAATTCTGGGTAAAACCAGAATTTTTTTCCTAAGTTTGGTCTATTTTTTAGGTCTGTGCGTCGATTTTCGTGGGTCAAAGTGGTAACGCGTTCTATACTGCGTTGTGATTTACGTGGTATATTTGGTTGCTCAAAACCATTATCGAGTGAATGGGAAATTGAAGTCAAAGTGAGCTCCATGGAAATGGACTTTTGGTGGAAATTCCTTAAGGTTGGAAAATGGCTTGTCCCACATTGATTTAGTGGGAAGTTTTGCGTAGGTTTATAAGGCATGGGATTGGAACTTGGGGTGTGCCTCAAGGGGTACCCAAGTGTTTTAGAGAGAGATGTTATGGGCAAAATTGGCTAGACCCATTGGACCTAAAAATCACTACATCGCCACGTCTTTGCCGTCGTCGTCCGTCTGCCTAGCGGGCTGGGTGGGCGGGCTTAGGCCTGCGTGTGGTGTGTGGTTGGGCTTGTTCGGCCCAATACTAATCTTTTTTGGCTAAAAACATTTGGATTTAATTTTATTTTTTGAAATAAAATCTGCCCAACTGTCCAGAATTGAAATTAATTTTGGAATTAAACTGTTCCGATTTTTCCCTACACCCAAACAGGACCCTACGGTTTTTATCTGTTCAAATTTAAATCCAACAGGTTTGTATTTGTTTATTCAAACTGAACAGGTATCATACCTGTTCAAACAAGTTTTGCACCTGTTTAATTCAAACCCAACAGTCATAAATTCTCCTATAAATAGACAAGTCTCTCATTTGTTTTTCATGAGAATTTTCGTCCTTCTTTGCTGCAAATTCGTCTCTGCATTTTGCTACATTTATTCTATTATTTTTTCTATCAGAAATAGTGTATACACTAAGTGTGTTCGTTGAACAAATAAATTGTAGTGCTGTATTTATTTGTTATTGATCATTTCATCCTGGGAGATAGACGTCCATATTCTGAAAGCACCAAGGAGAGGGCGAATTTGTCTTAAGGACATAGTGTCAAACACTGGACTTGATCAGATTATTATTAGAAGAAATTAATCAAGTAAGTTGTTTAATTTATTATTCTGTTTTATTTGTTTTTTTTTAAATCAGATTTTATTTTTAATTTTGTTTTTGTAACAAAATAAAATCTGTTTTTATTTATTTAATTTTATTTCTAGTTTGATTTTTGTAATCAAACAATTTTCTCTCATTTCTTTTATTTCTTTTATATTCTGTTTGTTGTTAAGTACACAAACAAAATTAATTAATTATAGTGAAGATTGTCCAACAATAATTAGGCCGTAAGTTGGAAATGTTGCAGTAAGCCCAGTGATCTTGCTTCTAATCCTTTTAATTTCAGAGCCAATCTTGCGCCGAGTTATGAGTTCATTGAAGAT